>VZSV01000273.1:426825-438050 GCA_013398735.1 Nothocercus julius
CCTCAGAGCCACCAAAGCACCCCCAGGGCAGGGACGGCAGCCACGCCAGCGCCTCCCGATGCCACCTCCAGAGGAAGAGGCGCCGGTGCAAGGACGAGCAGCGCGTGCCTGAGCGTCCCAAGGGCGACTAGCAGGGCACTGCAGACAAAGCCGTGTTCAGAAGCACCGGTGAGGCCCTGAACGCCACGTTATAGCTTTACTTCACGACCTTGCAAACCCTGATGCTATTCTGAGTGAGCGGGTGAATTAGTGCCAGTGCAAGGCCTAGAGCAGACCTCAGTGCTCGTTTGTTAGACTAGTTATTGAACCTGAAGTTATTAAAACCATTTGTTCCATTTGTCAGATGCTCCTTTTCTCTGCCGCATCTGTTCTTGCTCACTGAGCTGCAAGGTCTTTCAGACTTCTCCCTGCTTCCCGCTGCGTTTTTGCCTCTCAGAGAGCCTCCCTCGAGCCTTTTGGAGGCTCCAGGGTGCAGGAGCACACGCGTGGAGCGGAGACAGGCGCGGGGCGCAGAGCACTGCTCACCTTCCTGGTCACGGCGGGGTCCAGATAGCCCTTTAATTTTTGGATGTAGGTATGTGGCGGGTTCTTCACTTGAAATCTTTCCTGCAAAGAACATAAGAACAAATATCAGCTATTTTAAAACACTTTCTGCATTTACTTATATGTGCTTATATATGTGTACACACACGTATATTTACATAGTATACAAGAATAACAGAGATTAATATGTATATACTTAGACATATATAATCTTCAAATACATATTATGCACACAAATGAAACATATCTATGTATCTTTTATGTTGCATATTTATATAGGATGCATAAAGACTATTTTACATATTCAATTAAAATTCTAAAGTTTAGTTGCGCATATAAAACCTGAAATAACAGGGTTCCTGTTAGTTAGGAGCACCGATAGAAGACAGATACGTTACAAGAGAGAATATGTGTCTATGATTGAAAGATAACACCACAAAAGCTGAGACACCTTTTTTATCATCCGGGACACACCTAAAAACAGTGAATACACTGAAAGGAGTGTCTCCCCTTATGGAAGAAGCTGCATTATTTTACTGTTCAGCTTTCAAAAAATGAGTGATGGAGCCTGCAAGCAGTATTTTAACCCCACAGTACTAAACTGGATGGCAGGACCAAATGGCGGGTACGGATGAGTGTGTGAGCCTTCCCCGAGCACAAGGACTCCCTGACGCAAGGAACTACCACGTATTCCTTCCTAGGAAGGAAGCAAGGCAGGAGCAAGGCACTTGTGTGCCACCACGCTGCTGTCAAACCCAGCCTGCTCCGTGAGGAGGAAGAGGAGACGGCCTTGCACCACGACTGCTTGCTCTCCAACTGCAGCCGGAGGCTCCCCTTTAATTCCCAGACTAATTACATCATCACGCAGTGCCGTCACGTCCCTGGCACTGGTGACACTGGCACATGACACTGCCGGGCTTGTTTATTCTATGTAAATATGCATTAAATGCACGCTGCCCAGGTACAGCAACGTCCTGCTGTCTGCGCCAAGAGCCAACCTGCGCACTGAGGCGCTCGTGGTGCCCGGGATTAGCTCCTGCCCCTCTTCTACCAACCCCACCGGAACGGGCAGCGCATTGATGAGCAAGGGAGATGCCTAACAGATGAGCTGAAAACACTGCTGGTCTTCTTTCTGAAAAAAAGAAAAACCACCAAGCCAAAGCAAGGCAGTGATTCAGAGTTACGTCAGCGCAGCTGCAGGCTCTGCTGGCCCGTGCACGGCAGGACCTGCCCGGCCCCTGCCCCGGCCGCAGCCGGCCCAGCTCTCCTCAGCTCCGTGAGGGTTTTCCGACGGCCGGCAGAGCTCAGGGGCCTCCACCCCGGCGGGCACGGAGCCAGAAGATGCTCCGGAGGCCAACGTTACGGCGGATTTGGGAGCAGGTGCCCAGCGCCGGGGAGCTGGCGAGAGCTGGATGGTGCCGGCGGGCTCCGCCGCCCTGCGCTCGGCAGAGGCTGGTGCAAGGCTCGGCACCGAGGAAGACGGTTTCCCCCCGCGCTGGGCTTTACCCGTGCAAAGGATCTCATTCCCTGCGAGCACGTCGGCGTTCCTGATTTCTCTTCTCTGCCAGCACAGTGCCAGCTACAGCAGCTGCTGGAGCAGCTGGCAAAGACCCCATGGATACAGGCTGCGAGAGTCCTCACGGATGCAGTTGTACTTGGGGAAAGGTGTTAATGTACAGTCTTTCCTAAGCATCTGAAATCAGCTCCTTTGCCTTGCTCTAATATTTCTTCCACCTGGACTAGAAGCTTCTCTATCTCCTCACCTACAGACCTGGCCTAGTGCGAAGAAATTCTCCTCTCGGCTTGAGACTCGGGCCTCACTGAAGTTTTTCCAGTGACTAATCCAAAGTGACTGGGAGACTGTGGCTTCCAGAGGGGTGCTTAGCAAATCTCTAATCCCGGGCTCAGGATCAGCCACGCTCAGGATCTAGCGAGGGAAGTCAGTGATAAACACGCAGTCTGGGGGGTCTGCATCTGAGAGCTGCCTGGCCTCTGCTTGCTCTCTTACCAGTCGCACAGCCAGTCTGAAACATCTTCTATAAAAATGCTGTAAAACCCAAGTTATTCTAAGAGGAATATGCTGTGTCCAGACCTGTTAAGAGCACTAGCAAAAGTCCTGTTACTATTTGCATCTTGGAGGAATTTTAAGCTATTCTGCCCCTTCCCTCAGGGAAAGATCTCATAGCAATTATCTCCTGATGTTACAGCTTTGTATTTCATAGCTGATATTTGAAACCTCCATTTATTAGGTCAGGATGCAATTTTGACTACATTATCTAAAAGTTATTCCATAACGAACAGTAGATTACTGCCCAGTTACCAGAATGTACTGTAAACACCCAAAGTTGTTCCTGTTACTATCTTGCTGCTCTCTGCAAAAAAACTAATTCATCATGGGAGGAAAGAAAATAAAAGAACTAAAAATCTACCCTGTGGTTCCCCAGAACGAAAAATCTACCCTGGGGTCCTCCACATCAGGCTAAAATTTTTCAAGACAGATAACAGACATTTCTTTGTTCTTTTACAACGGGATTTCTTTCTCACACAGCTTCACATAGATGCAAGGGCCAAACTGAGAGTTCCAGAATTTTGTGTTTTCTTTTCACCTACTGAAGTTCAGGAAATACCAATTTCTTCACATGCCCAAACTTTTGATGCAAGCTTCCCACGGATGCCGCACACCTGAGTTCCAGCAGCTGCCTCTAACGCAGCTGTTGGTCTCGGAGCGCAGGCGGGCGCTGCTGCAGCGGCCCAGATGCCCACGTGGCTCAGACACCCACCGGGTCCCTCCTCACCCCTGCTCTGACTAACTCCTTGGACCCTCTAGTGTTCCCAAGAGCAAGAGTAATTAACATCTTCCTGCAGGATCCCCTGGGAGAGGGAACCACAGAAGACACTGGGCACAATTAAGTGCAAGAAATATGTGCACGGGGCACTAGTGCCGGGGTTGGATGCAGTGGACATGAAGCCGTGACTGCAACGACCCAGCGACAATGCAAACAGAGTGCAAGTGCTGGACTGAGTTGTACGCAGGACCTGAGATTTCAGTGACTCATTGCCCAAGCCGGACTGCCTCTTCCCCGTGCTAATGCAGCGGGTCATAGTGCTCAGAAAATGAACAGGGTTTGAGGAGGGAGAGGCAGGGGCTCTGCCTGCGTCTGCTCGCCCGTGACCATAACCAGCGGGCGCTCCCCAGGGCAAGGGGCCAATGTGGAGCTGGGCTGAGCAGCCCCTTCTGCCGGCACAGCCGCAGGGAGGGAATCGAGGCCTGAAACTCAGGGGTTTGTGAAAAACATCTCCTCAGTGCACTCCTCTGCCTCCACGGCTGCAGCTGCCCACAAAACTGCCTAATTGCAGTTAAATTGCTGCCGGTGGGAGGTGCTGCCAGCGTGTTGTGAAAGAGAGAAGTGAGAGGCGGCGCGCAGCATTCCCGCAGCATTCCCGCGGCATTCCCGGCAGCTCTGGGCACGGCGTTCCCGGCAGCTCTGGGGACATGCGCAGTGCCCGGCCCCAGCCCAGCAAGGGCACAACGGAGCAGGGGCACCCACAGGTGCTGGCCGGGACTCTTGGAAAGAAAAAGGAAAGGAAAAGAAAGCAAATCAAATAAATCCACTGAAATACTAAGGTGCTGCCTGGCTTGCAGGCTGAGGCGCTGCGCTCCTTGCAACCCCCAGGCTCCTGTGCAGACTCCTTTAGGAGCTGCAGACTCAACCTTAGAGCAGGCAGAAAAAAAAAGCATACTTTACACCCATTAACTTGTTTTAGAAGTTCTCTACACTGCCAGGGGGACAAAAAAAAAAAAAAGAAAACTTTGCTGTAAATGAGAATCTGGCCACTGCAGGCCAGGAAAGCGTTTGTGGGAGGTATGTGAGCCTCAGAGACCACAACCACTTTCCCTCACCACAAGGGCTTGGTATGAGCTCTAGGGATATTACAACATTTGAACACCAACCTCTTTCCCTACGAACAACTTAAGGTACAAGTGTTTGCACTGTGCAATTGTGTAACCATGTCCAAATATTGCCATTTACATCTGCAAAGTAGCTGGGCACAAAAACAGTCAGTTTTGCACGGAAAGCAAGAGCCAGCTGTACAGCCCGACAGATGGATCAGCAATTCTGACAGTACCAAGCCTGGCGCTTGACAGAATCCCACGTTAGCTTTAATATTTAGCCGTCTTCTTGGGAGTTCTCTAATGCTGCTGGAGCTCTGCTGTGTTTAGTCTAATCCTCTAGAGAAGTTACTTTATTCTTTGGGATATATTTCTCTTACTTCATAATCAAGCATCTTCAGTTAGAATGACATGAGCTTCTCCTAACTGCCAGTTTTCATATCTGTAGCCTTCAAAATTAAATGCTCAAAGGTAGTCAACAAATTTAGCAGTCCATGACGCAGATATTACACGTTTTCATTTGCTTTCTCAAAAGCTGGCTGTAGTTATGTATTGCATAATAATCTCCGCAGGTAGCTTATTAAAAAAAGAAAAACCACTACCTATTACTATAAGCAGCGCCCATGCAGCTGGGCGGTATTACTTGGGGCTGTTTTGTCAAGATTATGATATTCTGACCTAGCTTGGCATCTCCAAGCAATACCCACGTGCCCACCAACCTGCTCCATCTCAGCTGCCCACCAAGGGGGAAATCGGTGCAAAAGGGTTCCCCCTTTTCCTGTAGGAAACACGGGGATGTCCTGGCCATTCCCAAGGCCGAGGACGGGGGACACGGCTGCGGTGCCGCTGGTGCGGCGGGCAGGTCTCCTGCAGCTCCACGCTGCAGCACAGGGCAAAGCCGCAGGACCCCGAGCTGCCCCGACGGACTCGCATCAGCCGCGCAACGAGGTCCCGTGCACCAAAACGCAGCGCTCTCCTCCTGGCGCTCCTGCACAGCCTGTATTTGTTGGCAGATGCCGGCGTTTCGGAGGGCAGACACACTTGTGCAGGATCACAGCCCTGTGGCCACCACGGAAGCTGCTATTTCCACGCAGCTTGCTTTCCTTTGCTACTGTAAATAACAGCTTAAACATCATGGCTTTTTCCTGCTTTCTCCCCTTTTTCACCTCTGGTGATTCATAATTGTTCATCAGGCAAAACCTGCTGTCAAAATGTAAGTGTATATGGCACGGGCTTTAACACCATTTCATCTGGGAGGCCGGGGATTTTCAGCACACACACTTCAACATTCTCACTCAACTCTCCAAGTTCTGCTGAGCAGAAGACGCATCCGGTTGGCATCATCCTAACTCACACACTATCAGCTCCTCTTCCTGCAGGCCCTGAGCTGCGCTGTTAAGACATGACAAAGTTAACAAATCCTGATGGAATCTCCCTTATCTGCGCCGCCTGTGTGACTCACATGAGCACCAACACTGTCTACAAACCTGAAATGGGCAAAGCACAGGCTGGAGATAACCTTCCTCTTTGTCAGCTACCTAGCGAGTAGATTAACCTAATTTCCAAGAAGAAAAGGTCCTTTCTTACTTTCAAGTATACATGAACACAGTTCTGTAGGGTCCCTCTGTGGTTTCAGATGTTATCCTTTCCTAGGCTATTTTGAATGCTGTTTATTTTCACAGCATAATGTCAAAAGAGCAGATTTCTATGCTTGGAGCCTCCCTCCACCATGATCTTCCGCCAAGAAAGCACACCAAGATAAACGCCACTTCCCTACGGCGGTGTTACGCACGGAAGTCCTGGGGAACACCATTTCTGCCTTCAGCACAACCAGGACTTCACCCCGGAGCTGAAAGCAGCAGACGCCCGTGAGGCACAACCTCTTCACCTGCGGGTTTGGGCTCGAAAGGAACTGCGCTCACACACCTTCCTCTCTAGTCCCGAGCCAAAACCCTAGAGCAAAACAGGGAGCTCTACTGATGCTCCCAACGTGGCCTTGCTTGAGCGCAGCGAGTGCTTGGCAGGACCCAGGGCATGGCGCGGACCCAGACCCACGGCGCCTGCGCGTAAATCACGCCGCTTCCCGACAACCCTCCCCTTCCCCTTAGGTCTCTGAGCTCGTTACTCGCCACGCATCTTCACCCGTCGTCCCAGGGAGAGGGTCTGTGTCCCCCACGCTGCGCCCTGCCACCGTTTGCCATTAGAGGGCATGGAAGAACTTCTAGAGGGTCCCACCTCTCTGTCCCCTTCGGAGGGAAGCCCCAGACCCAACACACACAACTCTCCAGGCAGGCAGGGAACCTTCCTCAAAGGGGACCTTGTCACGTCGGGAACGCTGCCATCTCCTCCGTGCCCGTGTCACGTCGGGAACGCTGCCAACTCCTCCGTGCCCGTGTCACGTCGGGAACGCTGCCATCTCCTCCGTGCCCGTGTCACGTCGGGAACGCTGCCATCTCCTCCGTGCCCGTGTCACGTCGGGAACGCTGCCACCTCCTCCGTGCCCGTGTCACGTCGGGAACGCTGCCACCTCCTCCGTGCCCGTGTCACGTCGGGAACGCTGCCACCTCCTCCGTGCCCGTGTCACGTCGGGAACGCTGCCAACTCCTCCGTGCCCGTGTCACGTCGGGAACGCTGCCACCTCCTCTGTGCCCGTGTCACATCGGGAACGCTGCCAACTCCTCGGCTCGGCTCATTCCCAGCGCTCACCTGCCCGGCTGAGCTGCCACGCGGGCCCTTCCTGGCCGCCGTCTCCCATGGGACGGGCGCTTCTCCGCAGAGCCCCAACCCGACGCTCCCCGGGCTGAGGGAGAGGGCCGTGGCTCTCCAAGAAGGCTCCTCGGGGCTCCCCTCTCCAGTCGGTGCTGGAGCCGGCGGCTGGGCAGGAGCGGAGCTAGAGGCTAAGCCGGTCACAGCACGTCCTCCGGGCGGGCCGCGGGCAGCACGGGCGCCCTGTCACTCCACAGGCACGCGTGCAGCAGCCGCAGCAGCAATGCTGCCTTGGCTCTTCCTGCCTGCCACAGGTTTACTCCTCGCTCACTAAACCTGAGGTCGGGAGCAACTGCAACAAAAGCAGCAAAAAAGCTGAGAAGGCTCAAAGAGCTTATAGCCCTCACCGGAGGAGTCCTCCAAGCCAGCCCAGCAATCCTCCCCAGCAGAATGTGCATAATCCTACCCAAGGAAGACACCAGATCATTATTATTACATTAAGCATGAGATCAGGAGCTCCTGACTTCTGTCAACCCTAGGTCTGTAAATCAAGAGTTCCTTTTGCGGACAAACCCTCTGATACCCTAATTTATGCCCCTAGCACCCAAAAGCTAATGTTCCAGCAACAAATTCTCCAATTATTTCAGACAAATGACCAGGACCTGTTTCACAAGCAGTTTTGAAAATATCATTTAAGAGCAACTTCTTTACTTGGACCCTTTTCTTTTTCAGACATAAGCTGCAACTGAGCACAGGACCATGCAGAGTAAGAGTTAATTTCTTCAAGCTGTTTCACTAATTTACATCCTCTGTCCTTCAACAAGCAAAAAAAAAGGATGAAAAATGGTGGAATGGGTGATTCCAATGCAAAATACCCATTCAAATTCTGCTTCCACATTAAAATATCCATTCTGTACAAAGTTTATTCCTGGGAGTATTTTTAGCCGCGTGCCATAATTATGTGGACAGAAATAAATATTTCACACGCCATATGCCGTGCTACGGTGCTTTCGCAGACACCTGCTCCACGCTGTTCCCATTTCCAGGGGCTGGCAGGCGCTCGCAGAGGGGCTCTGATGGTAACAGACACGCCGGCCCTCGGCTCCCAGGCGCGGCCCCCGCCACGGCCGCAGCCTGGTGCCGGTGGCGCCGGGCAGCTCCCTCCTGCCGGGCACCTCCGCCGGATCGCGCCCGCGGTGCCAGCTGCGGCAGCCCGAGGCTGCTGCTTCCCTGCTCACCCTCGCAAAGCCCTGGGAAGCGCGCTCGTCTTCACGCCGGCACGGGCTCAGCACGCTGCAAAAGGAGCTGTTCGGAAACGCAGTTGCTCCAGCTTGCACGGTTTCCTTGCCGCCTACTTGCCCGTGCTATCGCTCTCCGTGGAGGGCTGCGGTGAAGCAGCTGCCCGTTGCAAGGGGCAGGAGAGCTGCAAGGCAGCGCGCCGGGCTGCGGGGCAGCTGCAGAGCCGGTGCGCGCTGACGGCGCGCGCGCTCGTGCACGCGCACAGCTCTCGGCGCCCGCCTTCCAGCGCGCGTCTTCTCCACTAACATCCCCCAAGAAACAAAACATTCACAGCACATTAAGCGATTTGCTCAGGAACACTTCCGAAACTTTAAATAGTGCAATGCTTTAAGACTTCTGCACAGGAAATTCCTGGAAAGAAGTAGGTAATTCTGTATTCAAGTTTACTTTAAGGTAATTGGATTTCATCACAGGCTCAACTCCTCCAACAGATAAACAGGAAAAGTCCCACAAACCTATTTATTATCTGTTCCTGACCTCATAGCATGACTGCACCTTCTGCCAAACTCTCGTCCCGGTCCCTCTGTTTACATTCCAAAGAAACATCCTTCCCTTCCAGTCCTGGATCAGTTATTTTCCTTAGCAATTACTTTTGAAGTTTACGCTAGAACTCGATTTTGGTGTTGGCTCACAAGTGGAGAGCTTGTGCACGCTTTGCTTCCTCCAAACGCCGTCGTTCCTGTCCGTTTGCCACGGCAGGGGCTGCCTGCTGCTCTAGGCTCTGCCAGCTGTGCTCCCCGGCACAGCTCACGCACAGACGCCATCTCAGCCTCTGGCGCTGCTGTAGGTTCTTGCTCAGCCTCTGGAGATGAAGTAGTAGTTTGGGCTACACGACTATTCATGCTGCACTGAAGGGGACAGCTAGTGCCAGCTGGGATAACGGCTTGTGATGTGGAAAGCCAAATCCGAGCAGGACAGACCAAAGGCGGAACACTTGCCCAGTGCTGGTTAAGGTCACTCTGCCCAGGTCTATGCCACAAAAATAAGCCATGTTCATCACTCAGTGAAAACAAAGGGCGACAATGAAATCAGATGGGAAGGAAATATCACCTTATGGAGGAAACGGGCGGCACAGTTACAGGCTTCCATGAGGTGTTCCCGGTAACGGAGCATGAGGCCAAAGAAATGGATGCTTGAAGCCAACCGGACACTGGTCCTGTCCAAGCCCTGGCACAACGCTCTGGCAGGAGGTGCGCGAAAAGGCCCGGCAGCCGCCCTTACCTGGTCGCAGATGAGCTCCCACTTCTTCTCGTTGTCGTACTGCCGCAGCAACCTGGCTTTGTCGGGCGGCAAGTTCATCGCATTCTGCGGAGAAAGAGAAAACAAACATGAGGGACCGCAGAGGGCCCACGTTCAGAGGCAGCCAGAGACGAGCAAACCAAGACAACATGGCTGCGGTCGCGCTAATTGTTTTATGTGAATTCCTGTTGACAGAGCAATTCTGAAAAATTCCCTCCAAACGCCGTCCCTGGCCCCGAAAAACCCAGTGAATCACACAGCAGCGATGGGCAGGGCTCAGCCCTGCGTCTCCCGGTGCGGAGCCGCGCAGGAGGAGGAGGAGGAGGAGGAGGAGGAGGAGGAGGCGACACTGCTTCTCCTCGGGGGAAGGACAGGCCCTGCCGTGCTGCACTGCAGAATTCAGCGGCCCAGGGGCCGTTTCACAAGCCTAGTTTTCTTAAAACAAGACCTTGAAATGCCGTTTCATTTTATTTAAACATGCTTCCGTTTTAAAATGCCACCCCGGGCAAGCTGATCTGGATGGCGCGCTTGCCGGAGCCGGGAGCGGTGCCCGTTGTGAGGCCGTGTCCGTCCCCGCACAGAAACAGCCGGCCGGCGCCGAGGCTGACGGGCTGCAAGGCAGAGCGAGGGCACGGGGGAAAGGCACGGGCGAGACGCTGCCCAGCCCTCGGTGTCCCTCCTCCGACGCCCGACCCGCTCTCCTCTCGATGGAACCGCCGCCGGCTCTGGAGCGCGGCCGCGGGAGCGCCGGGCGCGGCAGCAGCGAGGAGCTGCCTGGCTCGAGATCACTTTCCCTGCGGACGCTCACGCGGCCGCCGAGCTCATCCTGCCTCCCAAATGGCCACAGCTTCGGACTTCAGCCTCCCCCAGTTTGCGCTAGCAGCCCGGCTACGTGCTAGCAACCTGCCGGGCCGGGAGGCGATCCAGGAGCCGAGCAGCCATTCCCGCCCCGCAGGCAGCGACAGCGCCAGGACGGTGCAGGATGCGGGAGCCGCGGCACCAGCCCTGCCCTCCCCAGCGCGCAGCGGAGCGCACGTGGAGATGCTTCCCTGGAAAGCTGCGCCTCGGATCCGCCGCACGGGAATGCGGCCTCTACCTAACCCCACCTTCCCCATCTTGGAAATGCGCCTGCCACATCCCGCAGATGCTGCCCCTCAAGCATCTCCACGCCCGCAGCGCCACTCCCGCTGGGATTGCCCCTCTTCCTGGAAGCTCCTTCCCCATCAGATAACAAATGCTCTTCTTATGGCTCAGCTGTGCTGTCATGTGGACAGTATTTGCAGGCTGCGATCGTATCTGCCCTCGATTCCTCCTGCAGTGGCTCCCCATCTCTCTTATCAGCCCGTCATTCCGCACACCGCTCGAGCGTACTTCGGGGTATTTTCCCGGGGGCTTTTCCGAGCAGCGCCCCTTCTCTCGGAGGACGCAGGCACGCTGCGAGGCGCCCGGCGAGGCCGGGCAGGAGTGCGGCACTGGGGACGGCCCCCGGCGGCAGCGCGAGCCCCCACCTGCGGCCCGCCGCGGCCGCCTCCTTGCGGAGGCCCCT
>VZSV01000273.1:444457-462777 GCA_013398735.1 Nothocercus julius
CCCGCCGTGCGCTCCCGGCCGCGCACCGACCTGCTGCTCGGCACGGAAACTCGGCCGGGAATCCTGCACGTGAAAACGCGCGAAACCTGGACGTCTGCGCTACGTAGGAGTCCAACGCCACTTCTGGGAGCGCCGGCACCTTCACTAACAGCTCCTGCAACGCGAAAACAGAGTCCGGATTGTGGCCCGAGACACAACAAAAGGCAGCGGCTCCTTGCTTAAGTAAAGGACCTAAAGTGTCAGCTTTCCCTCTTCGTCCCACGTGGGTATCAACCTCAGCCTCGCGCTGCCCTCCCAAGTGCCAGCAGCGTTAACGGTGTCACTGCCACATGTCGCTGCCCATGCAGCCACTGCTCTCCTTCCAGGGGGACCTCATTTACTTTCCTTCCTGCGATCTGGAAACAAAGATTTGGCACAGTAAGCAGCACGAAAAGTGACAGGGAAATATGGAAACTTTCTTGAGCTTACAGCCAGGGAATAAAACTCTCTCTTAAAAGAGGTCCCACGTAGGGAAATACAAGTCAACTTAGCAGCCCTGTAATTTTGTTATTCTTTATCCACTTCTACTGCGGCCATCCAAGGCTGGTCCTAAAGACAGATGTCAGACCAATAAATGTTCGAGCTTTCCTATAAAAGTCCCTGCTAGGTTACATTTTCCAAATAAATCCCTAACCACAGTTAGGGGCCTCCGCTCGCGACCGACGCGCTGGGGCTGCCAGCGCACACCACAGCAACCCACACTTCATGGATTTCGTCTTTCCACACTCGAGAAAGTTGCCCTGTTTTAATTCAGTTCTAATAAACTTTCCCAGTAAGTTCCTGAGTCATCTCTGACATACGTTACCTAATGCTACATTCAGACATGAAGTGAGTACTTTTTTTTTTAATGAACAGACAGGAATATTGAAGTTACATGCTCAAAATGTGTATGCTGGGAAATCGCGGGCAATTGCAGAGACTATTTTTAGCCCCTGTGAGAAGAATAATAAAGAACTTCTGGCAAATTCCCATCCATGGCACACAGGGATACCTTGACATAGAAACCCAGGCTCAGTTCTTCACACGCTGCATGCAAACAGTTGAAGTTTGCATGCAGGGGGACCGCAGCTGCCATCATTATATGGCAACACGTATAGCAATACGTATAATATGTGTTATGCTACGCTACGCTACGTTACGTTATGTTATACAGGCAGTTTTTGCTCCACATACCTGTTCCTCCCCCGTTTCTCTACGCCAGCTCTACTGAGGTTAACTGCTGAATACAAACGGCCTCCTCAACGGCTGCAGTGAGAGGGTCGGGATGGTTATGGAGGAGGAACCAGCCTGGAGCAGCCACCTGGCCACTCAGAGAGGGGATAAAAACCAGGAACCAGGTGAGCTTGAGCTCAAAAATACTGCAGGAAAGAAGGAAAGGGAAAGCAGGCAGGCAGGAGGAGACTCTTTTCTGATCCTAAACGTATTTTCACACGTTTAGTGCATGCTGCTGACCTGGAGGCACATTTATTTATGATCCATACAGCCTGGCACCCGCTATGTGGCACATGCATCCAAGGGCAGCACCCGGCGTCAGCCACCGGTTTGTCTTTTTTTAATGCCCCCGGGCCATGCCCTGCTGTCAGACAGCAAAGAAAGGGAGGTATCTGGTTAAATCCAGCTATGCCTTTCCCTGGCTTTCCTCGCCAAAGTCCTCCACAGTGTCTTGCATAAAGTGAAACAGGGCACCAGTGACCAAGCAGGAAAAACTGAATTCTTCATGGAAGCACATCTGGTATTTATTATAGAAATTCAAGGGATCACGTTACATCTATTTTAAGGATTTTTCTTCTTCCTTAAAGCAACAATTCACCGGGAAATACAAATAGGAGCAACCTGCACGTGTGAGCCGTCGCAGGAATCTTTGGAAGGGGCCACGGCGGCGGCGAGCGGCGCCGGGGTGCGAGGAGGGACCGCGGCGCGGGCCACCACGGCGGCCAGGAGAGCCCCATGGAGCAGCGGAGGGCGATGCCGGGGGATCTCCAGCACTCTTGGACTAGGTGATCTCTAGAGGTCCCTTCCAACCTTAACCATCCTGTGATTCCGTGATTCTGCGAGCGTTCGCACACCCGGCACGCAGCAGTCACAGGAATGAGAAGGACCCATCCCTGCGCTAACAGGAAGCTTCGGGCAACAGCATGGTGCTTTTATAAAAGATTAGCACTGGGCCAGGCACTCCCCGGGCCCCGGCGCTCCGCTTGAACAACACTCATTACTGCCACGGCAGGATGCTGGTCCTGTGGACGGGGATTTACGCCCGGAGCTCACGCTTCAAGGTGAACACAAATCCTTACACTGGAGCAAGACAGTGGAGCTGGTTTGGACCTCAATAAAAACGCACCAGGTTGGTGGAACGGACCTCTCTAGCTCTGCAGAACGACGGCGGTTCTGCCAGCTCGGCGCCGTTCGGAGGAAGGCCTGGGGAGGGCAGCTGTTGCTCTGCAGCCTGCCAGGCCGCGCATCGCGCACTGCCCTCTGCACCAGCCGCCCGCACCACCGCGCCAACTCGCATTGATGGGCTATGCAATACATGTGATCTTGGAAGAAACACGCAAAAATACATGCTTGGCTGGCATGTGTAAAAGGAACAGGGAGCAGTGGGATTCTGGGCCCTGGGGAAGTCGCTGCAACCATCCTGGAAGCCTGGCAAGAGCGCCCGTTCCTGCACTGCCGCTGGGGACGTGGGCATGCGGGAGAACAGTCGCTCCAGCCAGCCGCGGGGCAGCACCGGACCGGGCGGCACCAGAAGCCTCTGCCTTACAAATCCTTCCAGGATTCGTCTATTTCAACCCACAACTTTGGACTTAAAGTCACTCAGGTACTGGGAAGGACTGGGCGAATCGTCCAACAGCGGTTATCTTCCGCAGCCAAGTGTGCGGAGATGGGCTCACGACTGTAATGGGCTGAAGTGTCCTATGTAAGCATCATCAAAGAAAGAAATGTTCGAGTCAGGATCCTACAGTACCATAGACCCTTTTCTCCCAAATGTCACACACAAAAAACATGTAATTCTACTGTATTCTGCCACTCCCTGACTGCTGGCACTGCCAGTGCAATGCAGCACAAGCCAGCAAAGCAGCAGCACAAGCACCTCTGCTACAACTACCTCAAAATCTTAAGCAGAAAGTTATTATGCAGCCCCAAAGGTAAAATTGTCACGGATACAAATTCACGTTCACTTGACACAAAAGGTATCAGTTAATTAAGGATCTTCAGAGGAAGAAGAAGAGTCACCAGACCTGCCCCAGCCAGGAAACGGGGCACCGAGATGGGGCTTTGCTCCCGATTAACAACCCGGCCGCAATGAGGCTCCTCGCAGGAAGGAAACCAAAGCAGGAGCTCCCAGGCCGAGCGGCCGCCACCTTCCGTGCAGCAGGACGCCTCCTGTAAGGAGGAAATACCTCGGCTTGAGCACGGCTGCTGAGGTCGCTTCCCGCAGAGGAGGGACGAAGCTTTGCCTGCATGAAGCGCTGTGTGCGTGCAGGACACGCGTGTGCACGCACCTCGTGCTGGGGACAGCCACGCACCCAACGGGGCCGAACGTCAGCACCAGCACCCGAGGGCACCCGCTGCCTCTCCCCTGAAGTGAATCCAGTTAATTCGGTTTCCATCTTGTAGATCTCCTCTGTTTCTGTCGAGATTATAACACATTCAAGCCAATGTGCTGCCTTTTTCTTAAAGGCAGCAAAATAGCTCAGACAAACCTGGCATTTAGAACAAGTGCTTCCTTTCTGCTCCTTAGCGCAACACATCCGTCCTTCCCTTTTCCCTGATAAAAGACATTAACAACACCGCAGGGCAGCCACGGCCACACTCCGCTGCGCTGGGAAGCCGGGAGCCACGCGGTGGGTCGGAGAGCATACGGAGACATCCCAGACCTTGACCGTCTGCCTCGTGCCGGCGGCGTTATCCGGGAGCAGCCCAGGCGCCCTCGGCATTCCCAGCACATCCGCGGCCCCGCTGGGCCTCTGCACGGAGCAGCTGGTGGACACAGGGCTGCTCCTGGGCAAGCGGCGGGAGCAGCAGCAGGAAGGCCTGGGCTTCTAGTGTATGACAGAAAGCATTAAAAAATCACCTTCTGACACATGCAGATGTTACACGAGTCGGAGCATCCTCCAAGCCCCTTGGCAAGGGAACGCGTTGAGTTAGGCTTGTCCTCCTCTCGGGCACACTCACGCCCTGCGCAAATCCCCAGCACCTCCCCATTAACTGCAATTTGCACCATTAAAATGGGCAATTTTACTGCTCAGTCACACAATTAATGCTGGCTAAAATGCTGGGCTGCTGCTTTAAAGCGAGACAGAAAGAGGAGCACAGCAAGAGCGGCACGAGGGTGTCGGAAGGGCAGAGGTGCCCCACGCCCCGCGGAGGGCACGGCCCCTGCGCACACTCGCCTGCGACGCAGCGCGGCATGGCGCGGCATGGCGCGGCACGGCACGGCACGGCATGGCAAGGCAAGGCACAGCGCAGCACAGCACAGCGCGGCGCAGCACGGCACGGCACAGCGCGGCGCAGTGCAGCGCAGCTCAGCACGGCACAGCACAGCGCGGCGCAGCGCGGCATGGCGCGGCACGGCACGGCACAGCACAGCATGGTGCAGCGCACTCGGGGCCGCCGCCGCAGCAGAGCCGCAAGCTGTGCTGCCAGAAAGGGGCCTGCGTCCTGGCTCTGCTGCCGCTGCCTCTGGGGACGCACCGCGGTGATCCCTCTGTGCCCGCGTCTACAACCGGGCCCTAATAACGCCTGCCTCAGGATTTCTGTAATAAACAGTTGGCAAGTCTCTGAGTTTCCAGATAAGAGGGAATTCTTACTACTGATAGAAGTCGAGGAGCCTCCAGACCGTTCCTGATAAGATAATGCGGGACAACCCCTGGGCAGAGCCGGGGACTGTGTGACCCAGCAGCACCGGCCCGCGGGGCCGCAGCACGGGCCGCTGTTTTGCTCCTACCGTCCTTGCTCTTGCCGAGACTAATCAGCTTGTGCAATCCAGCTCTTTGGCCACCCTGAGGAACAAGCATCCTCTTCCAAAAATATTTGTCAGAAGAAAAACAGAACCACCCAAAATTGAACATCGCTCAGCTGCTTAAAAAACGGGAACGAAGCATTGCTTGTGACTCCCAGCCCGCCGGGCGGTAGAGCCCATCCCGAGCGAGCCCGTGTGCGTGGCCCAGGGCGGCAGGGAAGCAGGGAGACGGTGGCGGGGCAGGGCCCGTCCCCAGGGCCGGAGCAGGGCCTGCTCCTCCGCCCGGCCGCCAGCACAGGCCCCGCAGCTCCGCGCGAGCGCGTTAACTACCTGCGTTAACTGTTACTCGGACCCGCCGAGCGCAGCCACTCATTTGTGTGTGCACATGTGTGCAGGTCTGCGTGCACGCGTGTGCGCACGTGTGCATGCGTGTGCGCACGCTCTGACACGCCGCTGGCAGCCCGGAGGCAACGAGGGCCGTGCGCTACCCTAACGCACCACTCGCAAAAGGAGCGGCAGTGTTTCTCAGGATCCAGGGAACAATCTTCTTTTGCCGGTTATGTAAATCGCATTTATATTTATCTTAATAAACTTGGCCAGTCTCACTAATTTAAAAAAAAAAAAAGCAGGATCTTGATTTTATCTCTGCTCTGTCTAGGCCATTCTGTAACAGGGATCCGGAGCCAAGCCTGAGCAGACGCCCCGCTCCGTCTGGGAAGCGCTTCCCTCCGCTCCCTCCTCCCCGAAAGCGCCGGGAGAACAGGGGCCCCCCTGGCGCCTCCCGCCCAGCTCGGGCAGCACTTCCCGCCTGCCCCGCGGAGCACGAGCACCCGCGAACACGGGGCAGCCACGGTGCCCACAGCCCCGCGCCCCGCCAAGCGCCGCGTCTGCCCTCCCAAGGGAGGATGCGAGTCCAGAGCTGCAGGGACCCCCCGCACGCGCCGCGGCCGGCCAGGAACGAGGCAAGGAAAGCCGAGAGGTTCGGAGCAAATCCTTGACCTCTCGGCTCCCTGCATTCACTGCAGTACTTGCAAGCCGGCCGTGCCAACAGTGCTTGCTGCCAGCCTGCGGACTGCGTCCGCGCGCCGGGTACGGGCGGGCGAGCGCCCGGCTGCGTCCGGAGCGGCCCGCTCCGCTAGGTGTGCACGCGCTGCGCCGGGGGCCACGACCCCTTCTCCAAATTATCCCAGCTCCCATGAGCAAGGAGACAGATCCGAGACAAGACGTCACTGCAGCGGGGCGGTCCTGGAGCGCCCAGCAGGGAAGGAAACCGTCGCAGTAAGTGCAGGGTAGAGCTAAGACTAGGGTGGTTTTGGGAGGCATTTAAACAACCCTGGGGCAGGAAAGCGGGCAATAAACCTGAAGCCCTCCGTTTTGGGAAGCCCTGCCTGTCACTAGAGCCTGCACCGCCCTGCGGGCTCAGACCCACAGGCAGCGCTCTGCCCCGGGACAAGCAGCGCTTTCCAAGGACTCTGTGTAAAGTCATGACTTTATTACTCAATTCTTATGCAGAACGTGGCTTTTATTTGGAAGTGTGTCCTATTGATTTCCTGGCACGCGGCATCTGTTGAAATGGGCGTTGGTATTAGTTTCCTGTCTGAGTTGTTTTAAGTCGAAGTACAAAGCCTGATGTGTCTGCCGATGTTTGCTTTGCTCGTATGCGTGTGCCACTATTTAGATAGTGTTTCGACTTTTTTTTTTAATTAATGAAATAATTGCATTACATTTCTGATGACCAAGAGCTGATCTTGCAAACAGGCTCTGCCAAAATGGTCCATTAAAGTCAACAGGAAGCCTTCCCTGCCTGGGATGTTCTCTCCCAGCGCTCGAGACAAACACGCTCCCAATCCCTCCGTGTGAAGATTCGCTGCAGTGTAGCTCGTTCTGCGACCTACAGTCACACACATTGAAATATCAGACTCGTAAGTTACTCAAGGCAAGGCCTTTTGGAGACCGGCTCCAGATAAGACCCTGTCTCCTCTCGCCCCCAGCCGTTCTCCTGGCGCCGGCTGCGGTGCCTGCAGCCTGCAGCGCGCGGGAGACGCCGTGCTGCAGCGCTGGCAGAGCGGAAGCCCCGCGCAGGAGCTGCAAGCCCCGCCAGGCCTGCGGAATCGGGGCTGCGATCAGGACCTGCGCAACCGCGGGGTCCCCGCACGGCCACCTCCAGGGTCCCTCCGTGCCCGTGCCCGTGCCCGGCCCCGCCGCAGCGGGCGGCACAGCAGCACCGGGCGCCTCCTGCCCGCGGGAATGCTGCGGGACTCTTCAAGGTGCTTGGGGAAGGAATAGGAGCAGCGGGAAGCATTTCCTCACCCGCTTCTGCATCCAGTTTGCAAAGCTGCTTGTTGGCCAGGCCTGTGGTTAAGAACCTGAGGACATTCCCTTTGGAAAGCAGTATGTTATTTAGGTGACTAAATACCTTTACCCTTAGATCCCAGCAGGTTTTTTAATTGTGGATGACGTATTAATCAAACTGTTACCATGACTGATAAAAGAAGAATGATCCCAGAAAAACAGGAACACCAGAAGATCCATCTATCAAGATTCACCGAGGCAGAAATCCAGCATCCACTATTGTGAGGTTCTGTATTTTAGTAATTGCTCTCTCCTTATGGTCTTTCAGGTAAAGTTCCTCTTGTCCCCAAGGGCCTACGGACCAGACTACAAGAGCCCTCGAGGTCCATCAAAACTACACGTGCAACACGCAGACTTCAAGCCACCCTGCTCTGAGTCACATTTCAAATATTATTTCTTTCCCAGCTTGCTGGCCAGACCTCTAACTTGGTCTCTGCCCCAAAAACGTCTCAAGAGAAAGAACAAAAAACCTTAAATTTAACTCTTTAGCAAATTATTCATCTCTTGAGAGAGCCCTGAAGTGTAAGCCCAGCCAGGCACCGCACTGCTGTAGGTTGCTAATTACAACATTAGCACAAGGAACTCTTAAGATCATCTTTAATTAGATTTGTTTACAATAGCAGCGATATCTTTCCGAAGATATTCTGGGAAGGCTCCTGCCAGAAGTGATTTACCTTCCTCAATAGCAAAGGTCAGGCAGGGTGCAGATTTAGCACTTTCATGGACATCTGCTGATGCATCCGGAAAACAAAGGAGGAGGCAGGAAAGGCTGGAGTCAGCCAAACCCGCCGAAATATGTTATTGTACAAACAATTTTTTTGTGTGTTTCCCAAGAACAATCAAGCAGACTTGGCTGGGTGTGTTTTGGTGCTTATTAAAGCTGGCAGCCTTCTCCGAACTCCGCTTCCTCCGGTTGCGAAACACGCGGGGGATCGATCGACGCTCCGGGATGTGAGGCTATACTGGGTTCTGCAGAGGCGCCCGCGTGCCCTGAAACCCCTCAAGAGAGGTATATTCCTTTTTTGATTATTGCTTTTCCATAGCTAGACCCTATCCCTTACCCTAATTGCATAAATATTTATCACATACATTTTGTTGGCTTCAAATTTAATAAACTGTAATATTTTTCTCACACACAGACACACACTCCTGAATTCAGAGTTTTCCCTTGGTGGGAATCCCGGGTAAGTGGCAGTAGGAGGCACAGGAGTTACTCCGGAATTACCCTGCGTTCAGTGAAAGCAGGACCTGGCCCCAACTAGTGTCGCCCGCCACCGGCGCCATGTGTGCACAGGGGTAGGGGGAAAGCAAACACTTATTCTCCAAACAGAAACTGGAGTAACAACTTCAAGGTTTGGGGCTTTATTTTATTCACCTACTCCCTCATTTATGGGGCAAAAATGCAAATCTATGGTGAAAAAACTACTGTGGAAATTGAGAGCAAATCAACTAGGGAAAGGCAATAAAAGCTCTCTTCCTAAATCCATTCTTGGCATATTGGGATAGCGGTTCGGAAGGCCGAGCTGCGGCACCGCAGCGCTCTCCACGCGCACTCTCCCCCGCAGTAACACTCCGTGTTGTTTTGGAAGCACCTGAAGACACCACACAGTCATCTGCTCATTTCATCCACCACAAAGACAACCCCAAATCCCACAGTGCTATTCCTGGTACTGGAACAAGTGCCGACCCCATGGCGCGGATCCTGCCCTTGCTTCCGCCGGAGCACGTGGAGGCGCCGGGGCCGCTGCTCGCGCGTCCGGCCCGCAGCAAAGCACCCGTGTTTTAGGGCTGCCCTCGCTGCGCAGGAGCGCTCCTCGGGCGCTGCGGCTGCTCCGCGCCTACAAAGCGCTCCTGATCCAAGGAGTTCACGACGGGCACGGCGCGGGCGTAACGAAACGGCGCGGCTGCGCGAGCAGGGCTGCGCGCGGCCCCTCAGGGACCATGGAGAGCCCGTGCCCTGCCAGAGCCACGCAGGGCCGAAGGAGAAGGGGCAGGAAGCCTGCAGGAGCCTGTGCATTCTCCATCGCCTCGAGTCACTCGCGCTGCTGTGACCTATGCGGCCACCGAGGTGACGCACGCGCCATAACCTGATGAAGCGGCTGCTTATGCGCTGAGTATTATAAAGCAAACTGCAACGCGGCAGCTTTACTTACCCATCTACAGCACTTGTGCCCTGCATGAAAAAACCGCCAGGGCAAAACGCTGCCGATCGGCTGCAGGGCGAGTGCACGAGCAGCTGCACCCGAACGCAGCCGGAGGCCCCTTTGGGGCCGCGCAGGCCTGCGGAGAACCCGACCAGGGAGACTGCTGGGCGCTGTGTGTTGGGCCACACGCATCACTGTATACGCCAGCTGCACTGCGCCAAGCTCACCTGCCTACTAATCAGCTGCAATTATTCGTGAAGTAATTTGGCTTTTTCTTACGGCCGTTTTTACTGCTTGAACTCACAGTTTCCCCAGCAAAGACAAAACCGCTGCTCCCAAGCCACCTAAACGGCACCTAAGAGGACCCAAGGCAGCAGCGGGAGCAGCCCAGGGCTCTCCCGCAAGCCAGGCTGGAGCTCTGTCCTCCTCCCGGCTCACCCGCCCTCGCGAGCAGCGACGCTGTGCAAACGCCCCCGGCCAGCCCGCGGCTCTGAGGCGTTTCGGTGGCTCATCGGAACAGATTTACATGAAAAATGATAATCTCCGGGGTTTGCTCCTGCGTTCCCTATTCCCCATGCACTTCCTTTTGATGTCACTGGGAATCCTCTCTGTGAAGTTGCAACTGGGGCCCCTTAAAATACAACCAGTCCTGGAAATTTTTAGAAAAAAATCCAAGGAGAGATCTGAAATCCTGGCCATTGAGCAGGAAACAGCAGAAATTCCTACTAGCTTAAATTAGGCTAAGATTTTACCCTATGAATCCAGCACTTCTTATTTTGCTTATCAGATGCAAAATAACCTCCTAGAGGAGAAGACAGTGTTGTGTTGTGATTGTCTTTAGTAATGGCTCTTCTTGCAAATAACTCTCCTCTACTATCTATGGAAATTATCTATGGAAATCCTAAGTACTTAGGTATTCCTGGCCTCCTTTACCTCTCGCACAAGTTAATTCTGCTTTCAGATCATCCCGAATCTTTAAGAATCCCCTTCCAACCTGAAGCCTCAAGGCAAGATTTCAGTCAGCGGCTGCGCGCACAGGGCAGGGGAAGGGGAGGAGCGGAGCGCGCGGCGTGGCTGGGGCTGCCTCCGGGTGGCAACTGAACTTCCACCAGCGGCGCCAAGCCTCAAACCAGGACAGGTTAGGGGGTGACCTGCTCGAAAGCAGCTCCGCAGAGAGGGATTTGGGAGTCCTGGTTGCCAACAATTCCCCATGAGGCAGCAATGGGCCCTCCTGGCCAAGAAGGCCAAGGGGCTCCTGGCTGCAGCAGGAGCAGCGTTGCCAGCAGGGCGAGGGAGGGGATCCTGCCCCTCTGCTCAGCTCTGGGGAGGCCCCACCTGGAGCACTGGGGGCAGTTCTGGGCTCCCCAGGACAAGAGGGACGTGGAGCTTCTAGAGAGGGGCCAGCGTAGAGCGACAAAGGTGAGTAAGGGACTGGAGCATCTGTTGTATGAGGAAAGACTGAGCGAGCTGGGCCTGTTTAGCCTGGAGAAGAGAAGACTGAGAGGAGACCTGATCAACACGTACAAGAACCTGAGGGGTGAATATGGGGAGGATGGGGCCAAACTCTTCTCCGTGGAGGCCAGTGACAGGACAAGGGGCAATGGTTGAAATTCAGGCAGTTCCATCTGCATGTGAGGAGGAACTTCCTTCCTGTGCGGGTGCCAGAGCCCTGGCACCGGCTGCCCAGAGAGGCTGTGGAGGCTCCTGCTCTGGAGACCTTCCAACCCGCCCGGATGCCGCCCTGTGCCCCGTGCCCTGGGTGTCCCTGCTGGAGCAGGGGGTTGGACTGGATGATCTCTAGAGGTCCCTGCCAACCTCAGCCATTCTGGGATTCTGTGAAACCCGCCGAGCGGCTCCTGTGCGAAAGGGGAAGCAGCTGCTTCACATGCAAAGCGAGTGAGTTGCCTTCTCGATGTTCAGTAAAGGCAGGGACGCACTGCAGCCAAAGGCACTTCCAGCCTTTCCCACCCATATTCCACACGTCCTCCTGACATCCCTCCCTGGCTGCAAGGACTCAGTGCCTCAACCCACGTTTTGGAGCGGCCAAGTCCCCTGCACTGGAATTACCCCTGCAACAAGTCTGGAGCTGCACAGCCATCCACCCTCCCCTGAAACTCCTCCTGGCGAGAGCAGCAGCTGAACCTCCATCCCCGAGGTCCTATGGACTCACTTTGCATTGTTAAAATTCTTGCTGCTGTGACATGTAAAGGCTGCCCTACAAAACAGCAAAAAACATAAATTAGGCAACGTCATCCTCAGTGGGAAACATATGCTCAGTGTCTGCGCGTGTGAACTAAACCAAATTTAACCACGGATCTAAGCAGGTATAAGACAAATGAGTCCCTCGTGTCTTGCCTCTACCATTCCTCTCGCTTCCATCTTTCCAAGAATCCCTAGGCGCATTTCCAAAGCCTGTACCTGGGGGAGGCGGACGGAGCCGAGGGCCTGTCCTGCCCCTCTCTTTTCCTCCCCACGACGCGGGCTGGAGCTGTTCGGCTTCGCTCCACGCAATCTGCTCGACCTGCGGTCAGCCTAGGATCTGCCCTGCTGAAAACACTGGGCTCTAAAGCTAAACACAAAGGGAAACACCGTCCCGTTGGAGTTTTCCAGGGGTTCAGATCTCTCCTCCTCCTCTGCACTTGGCTCCTGCTGATTATGCACCCCCTTAAAATAACAAGCTGGCATCTGTGAGCCGAAGAAAGCAAAAAAAAAATATATGGAAAAGGTTTTCCTTCCGGAGCCACTTCTGCCAAGGCTGCAGTAACTTGCCCTGAGCTCCATTCGTTTCAGTTTCCTCTGTTCTTTGTCCTCCTCCCTTTTTGGAGGATTTGCTTAGATCACCATCTACCTCCTAAGCAATTGATTCTTGACCTTAAAATGACAGAGAAACGAGTTATGTGTTTACTAGGGCAAAGGAGGCAGTTCACTAGGGCCTTTAGAGCAGCAATTCTATTAAAATACGTGACTCAAAACAACAATGTCCTCTGTTTTAACGCATTGCCTTGGGGGAGCGCATCTCCCGAGAGCCAAACAGGAACAAAAAGCACCTGGTTTGTGCTGCTTCTGAGAAGTTTCTGTGCATCACGAAAGAGCAGGCAAAGGTCCCCCCCGGCCCCGGTGTCGCGGCTCGGCAGGTGCCCGCGCTCCGGCCGCGTGCAGCCTCGTTACGCTAACACCTGCAGCAGCGGCGCGCGGGGCCCAGCCGCCCCGCAGCCCCGGCCTGTTTCGGGGTCACAAGGGCAGGGAGGGCCGCGGGGAGCAGCGGTGACCGCGTGCTCTCTTGGCACGGCTGGGCAGGGACGGTCCAGCGGCCGCGTTTATGGAGCTTCCGCTTGCGGAGACACGCGGATGCCTCGGTATTGCAGCCGGGATGGATTCAGTGAGGCAGATACAAGTGTAAAACAGGGTAAAACTCGAGCTCTCAGCGAGGAGCGTTCTGGGCACTCACCTTGCCCGCTGTCCTTCCTGTCAGAAAACAAGAGCTGCCCTCGCACAAGCGCCGTGGCTCGTCACTCGCGGCCCGCGAAGGCAGAGGCGCCGCCGCAAGCCGCAGCCACGCAGCCCCGGAGCAGCCGCGCAGGGCCGTGCAGGGGCTGCTCCACTCGGAGCACGGCCGCCGCTCTGACCTCCGCGGGCAGAGCAGGATTTTGGCTGAAGGCTTTGGGAGGGAGAGGGAAGGGAATCCACAGCTTCCGCGAGTGCCTTTCGTGTGCTTTTTAATAAATAAAAAGCGACGTTGCTCTCCAGCGGAGGCGAGAGGCTGCATGTGAAGGCAGCCACATCAAGTGAGAAGCCCCGCGGCTGCTCGGCGCTCGCGGCATGAGGGCCAGCAGCTTCCCAGATTGGAAGGGCAGGAACGCCCAGATCCCGCAAGGAGCACGATCCCCGCGGGGCCTCGACCTCAGGGACCGCCACAAAGAGCCGCGTTCCCCCCGGCACTCGCAGAAAAGGCAGCATAAGGATGCAGGTTCTCTGAGCACAAGAGCAAAGTTTCCCGTATTTATCATTCTTAGACGCTGAGCTTCCTGGAAAAGCCCTTCACGCATACCCTGTAACACGGAATACTCTCTTGCATGGCTTCAAGCATCTGGAAACACATTTTCTTCAAATGGCTACACATTATTTTCTGGAATATAAAGAGGCAAGGCGCCCCACATCCTTCCTGCCTTCCATCCTTCCTTTGGAGCGACAACCGCGCTGAGCAGTTCTGCTGCACAGGGGTCTCCACTCAAATCACGGAATTACTGGAGAAGGAAAGGTTTCGCGGGGGCTCAGGTTATTTTCTATGCTTCAGACTCAGTACTTACAAAGATAATAGTCTGGCCTAGCGTCTACGGGCTATTCTATGTCCCTCTGCATTTCACGGAAGTCAATGGCTTTCGCACAGAAACCATCTCCAGTGCTGGCTCCACAGAGGCACCGTTCAGACTGCCGCGTCTCCAGTGCCACGTTCTGCTAATCCGGCGCTTCGTCTTGCAGGTGCTTGGTTTAATTTGCCATTAGGAGGGCAGAGGTGCCCGGAGCCGTCGCAGGTGTGCGCTGCAGGGCAGCCCTTGTGCCACAGCCGCAGCGGGAGAACGCGGCACTGCAGCAGCCCGGGAGCCGAGCGAGCTGGGAGCCCGGCCGCTCGTTTACCGCTCCAGCAGCGGCCGAGCTGCTCCGCAAGGCCGGCCCCGCAGCCGCTGAGCTGCTCCAGAAAACTGGCCCTTCCTCCTCCCGCATCCTGGTTTCCTCATCCTTAATTAAAAGGAATTTAATACATTAAACTCGTCCACCGGGGCTCCGGGAGCGAAGCTTCCCTTCCTGGAAAGGCTGTGTGAGCGCTGCTCGCCGCGATACGCACCACGCGCCACTCGGGAACCCCGCGCCCCACGGAACGAGCCGGCCCCACGACACGAAGCGCTGAGTGATGCCCACGGGACTCTGCTATTCCACGGCTGCCGAACAAGGGCAGCAGGGCAGCGGCCCCTCGCCCCTGCCCGCGCTGCGTTACCGCCGCTCGGCATCGTGCCCGGCGGACACGAAGCGGGAGAAGTCGCTGCACACACAGGAGCGCCGCGCGGGACGGTCGCGCCGCCGCACACGCCGGGAAAAGCAGGGCCTCCTTAACACATCTACTGCCCGGAGACATGGATTCAGGCATGGATTGGGTCGCGAATAAAACAACTCTTAAACGACTCCATGGCGGCGGGGATAGGCACCCGAAGCACAAATCCCTGCACCTTCCGGCACCTCTCCCCAGGAAGAGCGGCGCGGGGGGTGACGGGCAGGGGACACCGCTCGCACTGGGGACGCTGCAGCCGTCACACGAGGCCGCCCGCCCCTCAGCTAAAACCAGAGCACAGCTGGCGCACAAGGGCCGCTGCTGCAGCCGCTTCCTTTGAGCCGGGCTGCACAAATAAACAGGATATAAATAAGATAGATAAATAAATAAATCAATAGGGATAAATAGATCAATAGGTATAAATAAGCTAAATAAGTGAGTGTTGTTGGCTCGCCCGCTGCCCGCGGCTGGCAGTCGGGAGCCTGCCAAGGATGTCACATGCTTGGGCCAGCCCCGCGCTTCATGGCCCATTTGTTCCCTCCGCATGCGAGCTGGGAAAGCAAATCCCTTCACTGGGGCTTTCCACAGAGAGCTCCGCACACTCGCTGCTCCCTCCCTTGGACGCTGCTTGTTCCTCGTGCTATGACTAATCCATTCAGCGCGTCCTCGCATTCGGCATGCGGACCCGACGCGCTCTCCTTACGGGCACCGCTGCGACGCCGCGCGGGGGCTCTGCGGCCGCTGCCTCCCTGCCCGCAGCAGCGCTGGCCGCCGCGGCCCCCGTCCGAAACACCCGGCCTCTCCTTTCCTCACATACTGCGAGGGGCAACAGCAGCAAAGCGAGTCGCAGCCCGTCCTGACTTAGATGCAAAGACAGAGCAAAACACGACTCCACCGTATGGATTACAGATATTTAGAGGGGTATGGCTGTTCTCAAACAATTCATTAAACCAATTTGACATTTTTATTGATTCTTTCAAACATAATTTTTACCTAAAATTTGCAGACTACAAACACAGGTGCTTTCCTGGGACCATGCAGAGCCTCCAAGGAGCAATCTCTGTGCTGACAGTGGCCATTCTCAGACAGGGAGAGTGTGTAAGGAGCCCTGTACGAAGGGCTCAATAAACACGTGGATCTCCCAACTTCTTGGCATGTCCATATTACATATGTCATATATACACACTCAAAGAACACAGAGTTTACCGTCTGTCCCCACGAGGAACACACAACGTGCCCTGCTCTCGCCTGGCCCCTGCGCGGGGGCCCGGAGCCGCAGGAGCCGCCCCATTCTCCGAGGGACTCGCTGGGAAACGCGGAGTTTAGAGGGCCTGGCATGCGACAGTGAGGACGTATCCCAGCCACGGGGACCCACGCTGCACGCACACGCTGCACGCACACTGTGCATGCACCCGCTGCATGCACACACCACATGCACACACCGCACGCACACGCTGCATGCACCCGCTGCATGCACACACCGCATGCACAAACTGCACGCACACGCTGCACGCACACGCTGCATGCACACGCTGCATGCACACACCGCACGCACACGCTGCACGCACACGCTGCACGCACACTGTGCATGCACCCGCTGCATGCACACACTGCATGCACACACCGCACGCACAAACCGCACGCACACGCTGCACGCACACGCTGCACGCACACTGTGCATGCACCCGCTGCATGCACACACNCTGCACGCACACGCTGCACGCACACGCTGCATGCACACGCTGCATGCACACACCACATGCATACACCGCACGCACAAACCGCACGCACACGCCGCACGCACAAACCGCACACACACGCTGCATGCACATGCTGCATGCACACACTGCACGCACACGCTGCACGCACACGCTGCACGCACACACCACACGTACACGCCGCACGCACACGTTGCATGCACATGCTGCACACACATGCTGCACGCACACGCCGCACGCACACACCGCACGCACACACCGCATGCACACACTACGCATACACGCTGCACGCACACGCTGCACGCGCACGCTGCACGCGCACGCTGCACGCACACGCTGCACGCGCACGCTGCACGCACATGCCGCACACACATGCTGCACACGCACGCTGCACACCCATGCTGCACACACACGCTGCACGCGCACGCTGCACGCGCACGCTGCACGCACACGCTGCACGCGCACGCTGCACGCACACGCTGCACGCGCACGCTGCACGCGCACGCTGCACGCACACTCTGCACGCACACGCTGCACGCGCACGCTGCACGCGCACGCTGCACGCGCACGCTGCACGCGCACGCTGCACGCACACTCTGCACGCACACGCTGCACGCACACGCTGCACGCACACTCTGCACGCACACGCTGCACGCACATGCTGCACGCACACGCTGCACGCGCACGCTGCACGCGCACGCTGCACGCGCACGCTGCACGCACACTCTGCACGCACACGCTGCACGCACACGCTGCACGCGCACGCTGCACGCACATGCCGTACACACATGCTGCACACGCACGCTGCACATGCACGCTGCACGCGCACGCTGCACGCGCATGCCGCACGCACACCGGCTGGCAGCCGAGCACACGGCGCGGGTGCCTTGGGCACCGGTCCCTGGAACGAACCCCGGCACGGCCGCCCCGCCAGGCTGCGGAGCCGAGAGGGCGGCCCGGCAGCTCCCGGCCCGCATTTAATCCTTCCCTGCAGACGCGAGTGGGACCAGTCATCAGTGCTCCCTTTGTCAGCCCTTCGACTGACTTCACTGCTGACACACGTCCCAGCGGAGGAAACTAAGCGACGTGACAAGCCCATGACATTTCACATGTGACGAACGCTATGGAGAAGCGTGTGCGGCGGGACGAACCGCACCGCACACTGCCAAGCAGGGATCGTATCCCAGAGAGACCCGCGGCTACTCTGCCAAAGGGTGGGGAGAAACCAGATTCGCTTCCTGTCTGTAAATATTCCTCTGCTGCTCTCATTTTTCCAGATTTATCTCAGGGAAGAGGAGCACCAGGCCCGATCCTGCTCTCACATAAGTCCGGAGCTGCCCGGGGTGATGGGCACGTGTTGGGGCAAAGGAAGAACCAGGCATCGACCCTTCTTGCAGGGGCTGCTCCTCTCCTTCCTCAGATTGCACCCACACCGTTCAGACTCTAAACATTTTCACCAAAAGGGAGGTCTTCGGGTCATATTTTCAGAAAGTGAGCAAAGCAACTGCTCCGCGACAGTGTACAATCCTACCTGCCATGTGCTCACCAGATGGGAACTTCACACAGGCTCTCGGCACAGGCTAGCTGCACAAAACAGCTCCTGGCGGCCGGGCCACGTGCGCGCGGCCTCCGCCCCAGCCTCCCTTCACTCTTCAGCAAAACTCATCCTTTTCCGCTCGCCCTCTGACCGCTTCCCACTCTGCCCCCAGGCTCCCGGGCCACGCGGGTGCACGGCCAGCACTCGGCCGATGGAGGAGAGGCGCCGGCTCAGACAAAACCCCCCAACTCCCCCGCTACACCCCGGAGGGCCGAGCACTTCCCGAGCAGCCACGTCTCTAAACGACCCCCGCGGCTGCCCTGAGGAAGGGCAGAGCTTCGGGCCTTCGAGGAGCTTCGAGCGGAGCCAGCGTCCACGGCTGATCTGTCCTGCCGCTCCCCAAGGAGGCCGCGGCGACGCCACGGCCCCGCGGGGGCTTCCGCACGCGGCCCGGGCCTCACCGGCGCTTCGCGGGGAGAAAGGGCGTCCCGGGCGCCGGACACGAAGCCCGGGAAAGCGCGTCCGG
>VZSV01000273.1:467190-478543 GCA_013398735.1 Nothocercus julius
CCATTCCCAGGCTCCGCACGCGGCATCCCGGGAACACACCATGGCAGCCCCGCTCCATTCCCAGGCTCCACACGCGGCATCCCGGGAACACACCATGGCAGCCCCGCTCCATTCCCAGCTCCGCACACGGCATCCCAGGAACACGCCACGGCAGCCCTGCTCCATTCCCAGCTCCGCACACGCATCCCGGGAACACGCCACGGCAGCCCTGCTCCATTCCCAGCTCCGCACTGGGACAGCCCAGCTGCAGAGCGGCCTCGGGCAGCAAACGCCACAGAGCACAGGGCAAGACACAGCGGCAGCACTGGGGACAAGGGGACAGTTGGGCAGGCCTAGGGCTGGAGCTCCTGGAAAACGCCTTCCTGTGCATGGTGGCCAGGATTTGGGATTATCCAGGCACAGAACTGCAGAAGTGATTGTTCAGGCGAGCGATCTGGAGCTTGGACGCACACACGTGTCTATGTCGAGAGTCTGGAAAACTGTTATTCCCCTGGTATCACTGTCATTTTGTAAATGCACTTTTTTTCCTGATCCTTCTTTTCCTGATCCTTAAGTCTGGGATCTATCTGTCAATAACTATACCTGGTAAATGGCTCGGACAATTCCAAATGAACCATTCAATCATCCTCTTATTCTATTTCGAGGTTACGGACTTGTTAGGGTTTTTCTGCCTTTTCCAAGCACAGCAAACTCACTTCATTAAGCTCAATGAAGCTCCAACAGGGAGCTTTTGTACCGGCGTCTATAAATTATCCTTAGGAACAAAGAGAAGAAGGGAAGGAGATAGAGCCAATTTCTGCCTTTCTCCAGTGTGCATCCACGTTCCTGGGGATCCCTTCCCAAACAGGCATGTCTGGGGCAGAACGGAGCAGCTGGAAGCCCCTGCGCCGTGTTTAACATGCTCCCCGCTCCGACGGGCAGCGTTTCGGCTCCACGGACCTGCAGGGACTCCAGCCCGGCCACGGTGGCCCAGAAACCCCCTTCTCGTGAGCTGGTGTCCCAACGCACCGAGGACAGGCGGGATGGGCTGGGAAGAACGGGATGGACGGAAGCCCTCCAGGCTCCCACTCAGCTGCCCCTGGCTGTTCCCCAGCCACTTCCAACTCCGTAAATCCACCCTAGCCACGAACAGACTTTGGTTAAACTCCCTCATTTCAAAAGCACAAGGGCAGCCTGGCACCCAGAAACTGCATCACTGCATATTGGACATCACATACCAACATCTTGTAGTTGTGGCCCAGGTGCACGAACCCCAAACGAGGCATGGAAAGAACAACGTGAGAAGCCGCTGATGCCGTGACGCTGCAAAACCTCAGCACGGATCACTACTACTGCTCTTGATTTCACAACCTCAAGCGCATTTGTGCAGTGTGTAACAACAACAGGACAAGGACACTAACCAGAACTGTGTGGAACAGGAATGAATTGGGTCTGAAATGAGGGGCATCTGTTCCATGCAATGGCAGACACCAGGGCGTTGCATCTGCGAGCCAAAATGAAAGCAACAAAGGCACCAAATCATGGCGAGCCAGCGCTACACGAACCCAGCCCCTGCGGACGTCAGCGGCGCTGCCGGGAGTTAACTAAAACCAGAATTCAGTCATGAGCATATACAGTGCCGAACGTGAACCAAATGTAAACTGCAGCCTCCTGCATTTTGCTAAAAAAGGAAGCACGGGAAACAGGAAGGATGCAACTGGTAACTCAGGAGAAGCGACCCAGGGACAGAGCCCCCATCCTTCCTGAAAGCAAAGCACAAATAACACATAAACACAAACAGCAAATCTCACCTTTATGCAATGACCAGAGATAGAAACACCTTTGAAACACCTTTAATATGTACCCCAAACATCTTGTTATACAGCTCTTTAGTTATAAAACTCATGATAGTACTATGAAAACAGTCTCACACTCTGTCATGATCTACCACTGCCTACAGAATGGGCGAGCAGGTTACAAAAGCCCCAGGGAGAGGCTAAATTGGGACTATCGCTATCACACACCAAAATGTCAATGCTCACGAGTCACCTGAGCAGCATTAAATTATATGTTGAAGTCACAAACAAACTGCAGCAAAACTGATCAAAACCCTGCTCACCTGCTGCATCCACAAGCCACCGTGGAAATACCCCTACTTAAAGGATCCCTAAAACCAGGCTCACATTTATTTTATAGAACCAGTAAATGCCCCACTTTCACTGCCTTGTGGAGTGTCATCAAAAAGAAAAAATAAATATCGTCTAAATTGCTCTTACTAGCATATTTTCAGAAACACACCTACAGTAAGTGTTCCTATTAACTGCTGACATGAAGACCCACGACTCTCCCCGGGGACTGGGACTAGCTCATTCTGCTGCAGCTCCCAGGAGCCTTGCCCAGGCACACGGGCGCGCGGACTCCTCCTCACCGCAGGGCACGCGGACGCCGCTTCACTGAACGATGGCTCATAATCGCAGAACTGGCTGCAAGGTAAGAGCAGGTGGCTGTCCAAGCTGGTGCCTCCCACCAGGAAGGCAGCTTGACCACTGATTTCCAGAGTCTCCTTGCAAATGAGAATCTGAAAGTCGCAGGGCCGGCATGGAGATTCACCCGAGGAGGATCACGGCAGGAGCGGCAGCGTGAAGCCAGGGCCAGCCTGCACTGCTGCAGGAGCACTTGGCGTCACGATCTACATGTGCAACTCAAGGAAAGAAAGGAAAGGAAAGGAGACGTGGTGTGACACTGGTGTTCTCGACGGCCTAACAATGGGCAAGTGAAATGGGTTTCCTGAACTGTTACTGCATTCACCTCGGTGAGAAACAGAAGCAGCCGAACGCTGCACAGACGGGTAGGCAGGAGCACTGCCCAAGGAAAGGTATCGATCCGAGCCACAGGAGCGCGAGGTTGGCAGGGACCTCCGGAGGTGACCCAAGCCCGGCCCTCTGCTCGAGCCGGGGCACCCTGAGCCCGCCGCACGAGATCGTGTCCAGAGGGGTGTTGAGCATCCCGGGGAAAGAGGCTCCATGAGGACAGAAGGGAGCATGCTCGCTTTGGACATGGGGATGTCCCTTTTCATCATGCACCTATCTCAGCTCAACAAGAAGTGTGTAAAGCAAACATCACCACACAGAAATGCACCTTTTAATGCAATATCAAAAAGTTTTATTTAGATTTCTGCTTATTTGCCAGACCTCTATTTCCACTCCCTGCTCTATTTTACGAGACAAGGTAGCACCAGCTATTACTATTGCACTGATGACTTGCAGTCTTTTTGATGCTCAATTATTTGAGCATCAAATTGTCCTGTTCTTTCCTTTCTTTTTTTGTACCTACAATGACTATGAATCAAGCTGAAAAACTGCTAGGAAAAGATTGTGGCAAATTCAGTGTTGCTTTCCAAGCTGCAGAGCTGCACAGCCTGCCTGCTCGGGGCAGCACCGAGGCTCCTGCCAGAGCCTGAGCATGGCCGTGGATTAATATTAATATCTGTAAGGGATTCAGATGACAAATAGAATGTTTCAGAGAAAAAAAAATATATATATATTATTAAATATATCTTGAGACCCCTCAGGCCAGAAGATTGCAGGTGTAATTCTGATCTAATCTGCTAGCTAGACCAATTTCTGAGCACTGGTACTACAGGGAATTCACAGGCGATGTATTCCGTACGTCGGGACAGCAACCTCAGGCTACTCACCCAGACCGAGCGCGGCTTGGGAGGTTGCTGCATAAACAGAGATTAAGCAGGTGAAACCTTCCCAGTTTTCTAGTTTCTCTTTGTTAAATAATAACAGCAAAGAGATTTCCCACTGTGCCCAGGGAAAGCTGATCAGCTGGACTAATCTCCAGTGTTTGTACCGCCTGCTAAAAAATATCCCAGTAGATGTCCTAAAAGCACTAGTCTCATGAGCGCTAAATGAAGACTTTGGACAGAAAACAGGAGTTTAAAAGAAACAAGAGAGAGAGAGAAAAGAACCCTGGCATTTCACATGAAGAAACGGGAGCCACAGAGCCAGGCAGTCTGAGGCTCAGAAAAGGCCATTGTCCACAGGAGCTGTTTGTTAACTTGCTGTCATGGGCGAGTTTGTGGCCTTTTCTTGCCCAGACTCATTTATTAAGTCTATCCAAACCCTCTGCAAGTTACTCTCGGGTTGGGAGCACGAAGACTCAGCAGCATCTTGTTCCGCCCCAGCTCAGTGCGCTGTGCAGCGGCAGCGCGGACACCCCGAAGCCAGCGCGCTGGGGGCAGGGTTCGTGGCTGCGACGGACAGACGGCCCGTCACGAAAAACGTCTCATGAGGCTGCAATTTCCATCCCAAAGTGACAAGGGCTGAAGCACAGCACAGAAGGCACCGGACTACAAGAACTCTCTGGCCTGGGGTCCTCTCACGATGACTACCACTAATACATTACCTGACACAGAGAGATGCCTTTCCATGTCACATCTCAGTTCAGATTTTCTGCACCTGATGCAGAAATTAAATTAGTATACTTTATGAGAATGCCACGTTTTCCAGATTATCACCTTCTATGCTCAGTAATAAGAACCCTACGGTGAAATCTTTTGTAGTGATTCACTCCTTAAGATCTACTGAGCAATTAGTACAAATGGGTCAAAATAAATACACTTCATATTCGTGAAAATATGGCCGGTACTTAAAAGAATGTTTTGTTTTTCTTTTGTATTCCATCTACCTTCACCCCTAAACTTTTCTTAAATTGCCTTTAACCACTCGTGTCCCGTCTTCCACAACAACTGCTTTGAGAAAGGAGACTGTGCTGCTACTCTGTGCTGCACAGTTAGGTCCAGGCAACGACTGCCAAAAAAATAACGAAGCAGAGGCGCAGCGCAGTGCAGAGGTGATCCACAGATCTCAGGAGGGACAATTTCGTGCTGCCGAGCCTAGATTTATGTTTGTTATGGAAAAAGCTTAAGAAATTGAACATCTAGAATGTATTTCATACATGTCAATACATTTTAACTGTTTTAAAAACATTTGCCATGACAAGTTGCACAAGAACGTTCATTCAGTTGTAGTAACTCTTCAGCTTTCACTCAAGCTAACCTGTCGTAATGGTCTGACCAGGCTGCCCTGAGTCCATTAGCAGGTTTACTTGAGTGACATGGAAATCAGATCTTTTAAACAGATCCATGTAGCTGATCACTGCATCGACACAAAATCTGTTGACATGAATGGGAGCTCTGTTCTCACAGAAAGGTCTGTCCCTATACACTGACACACCCTGAGCGACCACCTCTACCAGTACTCTCAACTAGTGCTATAAGAACAAATCAGTCAATCAGCTTTTAAGTATGTGTGCTTATATTTATACAAACACTCCTGCATCATCTGAGGTGTGTCAAAATATACCTTAAATACCTTAACATCCAGGTATCATTAGATCCATGGGCAAGGGACAAGAAGTTACCATCAGGCAAAGCGGAGGGCTAACAGAGCCTAGAGACCTCCTAGTTTTAGGATTCCCAAACTTTTCCAACCAATGTCCCAAAGAAAAGACCGGAATGGAAAAGATCATTACTGCTGCTTTTGAGTTGTCATATTCTGTCGTTAATGTCACAGCCTTCACGGAAGCACACGTGGATGTTGCAGCGGGTCCACGGGGGACGAGGGCTGCTCGGCTGACCTGCTCCTCCCTCGCCGCTGCTAAGCTCCGATATTTGGGATGCTGTGCGGAGGGGGCCCCTGCTCAGAAACACACGGAGAAAACACAAAGCTCTGTTTGTCTGTTTGTGATTCAGCCCCAGCATCTCCCGCGCTGGTAAACTGGCCCTGGCCTCACAATTGCCTTGCTCTGCAGACAGCTGTTTGGTGCTGGAGCATTCATCTCCAAGCATCCATGGCATTAGCTCAACAATGCAGCCTCCGCAGCAATAAAAAGACTATTTTTATTTTCCATAGTCCAGGAGTTAACCCCAGCTGAGAAATAAAGACAAGCAGCATGATTCATTTTCAACATCTGTGGGCCAGAGCCACGCTTCTTTACATTACGCTGTGTTTAAGCGGGTTTCAAAGCAGGTCTCTTGGTGAAAGGAGAAGGCCGGGCAGGCGCAGTGCTTCACGTGGCGGGAACGTCGCCAGCCTCCCGGCATTGTTCCTCCTAATTCCCACCACATTGCGGCCCGGCCCCCGCACGGCACTGCACACGGAATCCGGGCAAGGAAGGGCCCTGCGCGGCGGGGCTGCAGCTGCTGCCTGCTAGCACACGGCGCGCGCGAGGAGCCGAGCACGGCGCGAGCTCGCCGCGGGCCGGGACGCGCTGCAGCTGACGGGGGTGCTGAGGCACCACCGCCGGTCACGCCATAAATAACCCTAATAACTGAACTGCTGGAACAACTACGTTTTAATGGGGCAACCCAGGAAGTTACTAGAAAATTACCCTTGCTTTTATGTGTAAGCGAAATAAGGAGCACGCAACTAAACCTAAACGGTATTCAAGAGAGACAAAATCAGAAGATAATACTATCTGTAAGGAGAAAAAAAGGATTGATTTAGACAGAGGAGGATTAAGATGTGTAAAACTGGCTTGTGCAGCACAGTTCATATGAAGGGAACCAGATAGGACACAAGAAGTCGCAGAAGGGCGACAAACCCTGCGGGCTCACCAGCCCAAGCGCAGGGCGAGGGGCAGCCCTGGGAACACGGGGCCGAACGGAGAGAGTCACCGCGAGGTGACTGAAAGGCCAAAGGGCAAACGCAAAGGGCAGCAGAAGCGGCTCAACAGCCACCTTCGGTTAGATGGGACTGAGAGCTGGCAACCTCCCAGACCTTCACACCGAAGTTTGGGAGGGAAAAAATAAAGTCTGTGGTGCTGTTTTGCTGCATAGGAGCAAACTAGAGGGGCTGCACACCCAATAGTAAAACCAGGTTATTTTATCATCGCTACGGATTTTATAAAGCTAGAGCTGGCAGATGGCATCAAAATCACTCACAGTTCAGGAGTCCTTGCCATTTTAAAAGGTTAAGAAAAACTGGGTCTGCGCGCTCACGGCAGAGAGCAGATGAGGCAGGATGGAGCGCAGCGCGCCAGGGGCACGCGGAGGGACAGGGACACCCAGGGCTCCGTACTCCAACACACTGCCGCCGGCTCCAGAGAAACGCACAGAAAGCGTAGCTACCTGCGAGAACCACAGCCCAGAAATTCAACACAAGGAACAGGCCAGCACAAACCCTCTCCTCTTCTCACTCTTCAGCAGGAACCAATAAAGTTGCAAGTGAGGATCAAGAGGAGTGTTAAAGAATTCATAACAGCTCTGTGTGTTCACAGGTTACTTACTGCATGGAAAGCGTTGGATTTCTGTTTTTACAAGCTTTAAAATATCCTGAGAAGCGGTTTAGGAGTAAAAATATCTCTCGTGGATGCACAAACACACCGGTAATGATACTCACCCTGGATAAATCCATGCAGGAATGTGCAGTGGAGTCAAGCAGCTCTGTTTGCCTTTGCCTTTTCTGCTTTTCAAACAGGCCGACACAGCCTTTGCCCCGAAGCTCCCTTCGGCAGGCCAGGCTGGAGGACGCGCTGCCCAGGACGAGCCGGGAAACTCCAGGATCCGTTTTTCCTGGTGCCTGCTGCGCCGGGGCGCAGGGGCCCACGGGGCTGCGACGCAGCGGGGGCTGCACGTGCTGCACGTCAGCGCGCACAGCCCGCGCCTGGGCCCGGCCCTGCGCTGCACCTTGGCCACGGCAGCCGGCACGGCTTATTTGCTCTCTGCAGTCAACGTTAAAAACCCAAAAGGAAATTGATGACCTCATTAAATTGAAAAATGCATGAAAAAAGGAGAGCTGTGTGGACCCCATCTGTATTTAGCGGTGACCTTTCCATCCTTCCTGCAGCGGGAAGCAACGTTTGGACAGCGTCTGCCACTGCTCCAGCACCCGCGTCGCGCAGTACAGAGGCTCTGAGGGAGAGATTCCAGCTTCCACATCCACCTTCAGCTTCCCGTATCAAACACGCTGCCTTCACCTCTTCCCCCAAAACTCTGCCCCATCTCCTGCATTACCTCAGAAAAAAGGGAATTGTGATGAATTCTCTCCTAAATACTGACATTTACTATAGAGCCTTTCCACTTAATACTTACTATTTTTTCTAGGGATCTGTCCCCGATGAGTCTATACAATTGACTCTACCTTTGGTGGACTTCCAGCTCTAAATCCCAGAAAAAATAACCTTCTCCTTAAAGACCTTGAAGTCAGCCCTTAAATCATGGATGTACAAAGACAAAATCTCGTTTGATCAGGTGGGATATGTGACTGACTCATCGCACCGTTTTTTTTCTGGCCATCCCAAATGGCTTGTGCGTTACTGTCAAAGTAGAAAGAGTTTGGGGGAGTTTTTTAATTTTATTCTAATGCTGTATTTGAATGGGAGAGCGTTTGGTTTCTCATTAGATTCTTTTCCCCAAAACAATTATTAAACTATTAAATTAAATTATCAAACAGACTGCCTCCTTTTGGCCTATATTTGGGAAGTAGCTGGTCCATCAGCAGCTACCCAGGACAGCTTGTCCTGCTCACAGCACCATTTACACTGTACTCTATCCACTTAACTCATTTCCAGGATACTAAGGAGAAACTCAACAAATCACCCAAGCTCCATTTTTTTCTATTATTCAATCCACCCTATCCATAAATACCGGTAATAGAGTATATTAAATCACAATCAAAGGTCTACTGGACTTCTCAATTCATAAATCAATAAAAATGACTCGGGGTTTAAAAGAGGGCATGGAGCCTTCTCACAGCACGGGGCTCGTTAAGTGCCTCTCCGTTTCCTCCCAACCCGAAAGCCCCGTGCCAGCCGCTGGGCTTTGCCTTTCCCTGCAGACTCGCCGGCCCGGCGCGCCAAGCCGGCAGGGACATTTACGCCATACGCGGCTTCCCTTGGCCATGCCAAGGCAGGGACGGGGCTGCTGAAAATACATCCCCGCTGGGCGGCGGCACTGAAAGCATACCTGCTTCTGTCTGATTCTCAATTACGGTATCTATTTAGGGAAAAAAAAAAAAGAGCAAAACCTGTGCTCTGGGCTTATTCTTTCGATTATTATAATCTACAGTCTTTAAAAAGGAAGCTTGGAGTCACTCTATTTGGGCAGAGCAGTCTGGAAGCTCACAGGGTAAAGAGAACTTTTCAGCGGAAGCATCGGATTTTAAAAATTAACAGATGGGAGTTTTTTTCTGCATCCAGTGCTGACCGGAGAGACTGCTATACAGGGATGTTATTTCTGAGTGGAAAATACTACAAGTGCTCAGTGCTGCACACAGACAAAAATTTATGTGGACTTCTGCACTGGTGTAACATCAGAAATATACTATATAAAAACCTAAGTATGTTTTCCATGTGATTTAACCAACATCTGAAAGAACGGTGAAACCCTCATGGACCCTAAATTGCGTATGACTAAGATTACAGGTAAGATGGTTATTCACATAGCGTCCATGTAACATAGTGCTACCAGAAGTCAGCACTTTGGAAAATCTTTGCATATTAAAATGATTTTTTTTTTTTAATTTTCATGTAAATTGAAGGTTTGAGCATTTAACAGAAAGAAGAAAGTAAAGAATCAGATCATAAAAGGCCATCCAAAGACATCTACTCTTGGAAGGTCTTATTTATAGAAATTTCTATAAGTTTATACTGTAAGCAAGGATCTATTTTTTTCTTCCGAATTTTAGATTAAATTTGTATTTACAATTACAAGAATGCCCTTATTGTGAGCCCAACACCACCACTACTTAATTTGTGTCTGTTGAAATACTGTGTCCAGATCCTTACACCTAAGACACACACCAAGTAGTTCAGAGGAGTTTCTGTGTCAGACCTGTCTCGGGCTGAGTATTTAAGAGATTTTCCAGTTTATTACAAGCGCTGTCAGCAGGGCTTCACACGCACCAAATCGCACCCAACGCGGAGCGCTGCTGCTCCGGCCTGGGCAGCGCGGGTGACTTGAGTGGCTCTGCGCGTCACCTTGCCACCTGTAAACATGGCAAGCCTAGCAATAGCAACGTAGCCTTTCTCTATGTCATGCACATGGAAATATAAAACTTCAGAATCAACAGGGTGCTGAATGCATATATTTCTAGTACAAGTTTTCTAATATAAGGATATTAGAGTGCAATATTGATTAAAATGAAGAAAATACGTGTCCAGTTCTGCCCCATCAGTAAAAGCTCACTAGGAAACCTGTGGGCATTCTTACACATCCAGGTAGGTGAACAAAACAAATTATTCCTTCCTGAAACTCAACATATTACCATATTTATGAAGAGGAGTACAGTTTAGACCAAGGAGGAGGAGCAGAGATCACCTCTGAAGTCCATCAACTCCTCATAAACCTGTCATATTAGGACAAAAGTTTAGATTTGCATCTCCAGACACACACTCGCCCCCAGCAACCTGGATGCAAGGATTTCTTACAAGCCAGTTCCCTCCGCTGCGGGTGCCTCTAGCCGCCAGCACAACCAGAAAACTTCATTTTAAACACACTATGGGCCTATTCTTATCCGTCCTAACGCCTCCACATTGCACTAGGAGGAGAAGAGCCTTTAATGTCAGTGCAATCAGGTCCCATGAACGTAATGAAGAGCATCCTGGCGTTCAGATTAAAGGCAATAATCAGCAGCTGTTATAAACGAGCTGTACATTTCATACCATCACACTGCGGATGCTTCAAGCGACCTCCTTGCCAGGCCCCGGGCTGCCCTCACACAGCCAGCTCCCGGGGACGCCTCGAGGAGCTCGTGCAGTGCCAGGCACCGCGGCCGCTCCGCTGCTCCAGCGCACTTTGCTCCTGGCTGTGAACGTCCACGTGGTCGCGTTGCAGAAAACCAGCCTTCAAGGACGGCAGCACAGGTAGCAACCCCCGGCTGCAGCCAGCAAGGGCCGCGGGAGGATGTCCGAGCTCCCTGCGCTTTATGCTGACCGATACGGGCATTTGGGCAGAGGCTCGCGACAAAATCCTCCCCTTCCTACAAAAGGGATGACGTGGGGGAAGCCCTCGCAAAGCCCCATCTTTCACCCCAGTGCCGCTGCCCTGCAAGGAGAGGAGACGGGGGCCCTAGGGCTCCTCATCCTTGTGCCTGCCCTGCCCGCTCTGCAGCCCCCAAGGTGCCGAGGGCTGCGGGCAGGAAGGCGCCCACGGCGCTGAGAACCGCTGCGACCCGCGCGCACCGCTGCCCTCGCGGGCACCATCCTTGCCGCGCGCACGCCGCCAGCCCAGGAGCTGCTGGCGAAAAGCGGGGAGGAGACGGTGTAAAGGCAATCCCGACACAGCAAAAACGCAGGATAACGGATCACAGCATCTGCCCCGGGACACGTCCTCCGCCGGCAGGCCGCACAGCGGCACGGCTGAGGA
>VZSV01000273.1:510643-538290 GCA_013398735.1 Nothocercus julius
CGCGTTAACGGCCGGGCCTCAACGGCAGTTCCTGAGGGCCGTTGGAGGAGGAAATTCTTCTTGAGGGGATTCCTTTACAAAAAGCAGCTTTCTGGAGGGGTCCGCAACGCTCCATGCCCCCCTGGGCCTCCTGCGTGCGTGGAGCTTGAGCCGGGCCCCCGACAGAGCGGCTCGGTTCATGTCAACAGCGCCAGCTTGTCCCCCGCTTTGGTGACGCTCATTTGGTGGCGCAGGCTGAGCGTGAGCTGGCGCTTCTTGCCCCAGGAAAGCCCCGAGGCAGCTCTGCTCGGGCTGGGGAAGGTTTCGTTGGAGCCACCGCTTGGCCTCGCTCCTTCCTGAGCTCGTTCTGTGGGCCTATTCTTTAAATATAATATTCTGTGTCTGCAGCAGGACAAAAAGCGGTTAAAAAAGAAAAACAGCTGAGTCAGATTTACAGTTCTTCATTCCCTAGTGTTTTAGGTAACAGAAAAAACAGGATTTTTGTTAAGGCTGGAATATATTTTTATAGAAAATGTTGCTGTTCACTTTCCTGTTACAACACTTTATTTTTTGTGCGTAGCATATCTTGCTCTGTTTTCTAGACGGGCCGTTAAAGTTTTCGCCATAAAAGCCTTTGCTGTCCGCTTCTCTTTTCACGAGCCATCGTTGGATTTTTAATGTTGACCTATGATTAAAACAAAAGTAGAAACTTGCAAAAGCAGCAGTGTGCGGTCCAGTTATTTGAAGTATCTCTTGAAGCTCTATCTGCATGCTAGCCAGAGATATCTTTTAAATAGACCTAGGGGGTGATTTGCAAAAATAAAGACTTTCTGAACTGAGGAATCTCATATTTGTGGAGAATTTTTTGACCAACCTGAAAGTTTCCAGTGCTTCCAGACTTGATAGTACTTCAAAAATGACGGTCTTTTTCACTTGTATTTTCTTAAAATTCCCTTATTTAGACTTGGCAAAATGTGTGCATTTACTGAGGTTAAACAGGTGCTGTAGAATAAGAACTCTGTAGTTAGCAAATCTTACGGCCCCTTACTAAGAAAGATCTGTGGTTACCATTAATGGCCTTTCTTTATTCTTCTGTAAATCAAAACATCCAGAGTATCGAATTATCAAATGTGAATGATTCGTACTGTAGCTTGTAGTTTTTATAAAAGTGGCCGTTCATGGTTTTAATAGGCCTCCGTCAGGATTTAATTTATGTTTACCTCTAATTTTTTATTATGAAGAACCCTAGGTACGAACTATCAATACGAGCCCAGGTGATGTTTGATGCCCCTGAAAAGGAGAGAGCTCTTTCCATATTGCCACCTTGCCTGGATTTTTTGGATTCCTCACTGAAAAGATTCAACTCACTAGCTCGGCAGAAAACTGTTTTGTCAAAACAAGAGTATCTGGCTGCTGAGCATGTAGGAAGGTGAATGGATGACGAATTGGGGAGTTTGGTGAGTTGAATCTGTGCAGCAAAAGCTGCAGAAATGGTAGTGGAAAGGAGAGGCAGGATTTCTCTGCAGAGCGTGCTCAAAAGAGTAGGACTCATTGGGGAAGAAGCAAGCAATTAGGTTAACTCAGTTGTCTCTTTGGACTGCACATCTTCTAATACTGCCACTTCTTTGGAGCGCCTTCAGAAAAATGTGGATGAACAGAGTTTTGCTTTGTCACAGCTGTTTTTACTTCCATGACTACAAGTCCTTATGTTTGCTTTTCAGCAGAGCTGCACTGAGTATTAATTCCTCGGCATCTGCTCTCGTTGCTTTGTAAGCAGTTGTGGTGTCACAGGATTAACCTATGGAGTAGCATTTTAGCGGAGCTAGATTTCTTTCATTTGTTTTTCCTGCTGAGAGGATTCTCCAAAACTTCACTTCTTAAAGGGTCAGAAGCTTTTAAATTTCCTATCTAAATCTCTTTGGTTCATGTGCACTTGGTGTTTTGTTGGTGTTGTCCTTTCTCTTAAATAACTTCCTGTCTTAAGTACTTGCTTCTTTGATACAGAGCAACTATTTCTCTTTCACCTCTATTAGTCATCTTTCCTAAGATTGTCAACATGACCAAGGGGAGTCGGAAACTTTTTCTGTGCTAATTTGAATGTTGTTATCTGGAATTGTGCCACAGGTTGCATCTTGTATGAGGCATTTGATGCTTCCTTGTACTTTGGTGAAGTGTTTACCTTGCTTTGTGTTGGTGACCCCTGTCCTCTTGTGTTAGACTTTCGTGCACTTGTCATTCTGGGCCTCTGTTTTACACTCTCTGTTTCCAGCTGTTGCGCACTTAGTTTCTAGGAGAATCTCCCATGGGCCTGCAGTACGTATGAGTTTCCATTTTCTCTAAATGTTATTTTTTTCACCTAATTCACACCTCAAGGGTTTTCATGTCTCCTTATATCTTTGTGTTTGACGATAGCTTCCAGCTTTCCTCTAGTTTTATTGCAAGACCCTTCTTGCTGTTCTCGTCAGCAAGGGTTTTAGCAATATTGATTTCAAGATGCTCGGAGGCATTCAGGAGGTAAACTCTCCCTGGCATCGATAGTGCTTTATGTTAGGCTCTGTGTTAAGGTTGTCTTCCTTCATACTGCGGAGTGATCTAAGAACTGTAGCTAGTTACTTACACCTGACATCCTATGAAGTATTTTGCTGTGCAATCTGAACAGACCAGTTAGTCTTTGCTAAGATATCTTCATGTAGAAAAACACCTGGTTTGTGTTGCAGTTCACCACATTTGTCCTTTACTTCTCAGTCCGTGATAATTCTTGCTTTCAGCATGTGGTCTAAAGTCTTGCGAAGGCAAAAGCCTAGACAGGCTATAATAGTTTTTGTTGCTCAGGTCTGTCTTTTTTTCACCTTCTTTAAACATAGGGATCGCTTTTTTCAGGCTTCAATCTGTGGCTCAGTCTTGATTTATTAAATCTTTACTTCAATGTGTGCGATGTTTGTGTTACTTCCTTCTCATCCCAGGGCTTATTGCTGGTCTGCTCCCAAACATAGTACCCCTGCCTTCCCCAGCCCAGGCTTTGACACATCATAGCAGCACTTCTTTTTGTTACTATGTTATGAAAGATATTTTGCTATTTAATACCTGCATATTGATAGCTTTCATATAATTTTGGTGCCATCCAGGCTCTAGAATGCGACTTTGTTACTGGCTCCCTAGTCATTTTGCTGTTTCCTTGTAGCTTTCAAATTGTCTGACTGCAGTATTGTTTACTTCCCAGCCTATTGCCCGTGTGGTGGGGTGAGAGAAAATGTCAGGTTAGCTGTTTAAGCTAAAATTACATCTCAGAGCCTTCTCAGTGCACAAAAATTGCCAAAAATCCTTGCCAAAAATATTTCTTAATATTCCACTTTGCTGCTCCAATTCTAAAATAAAATATAAAAATACTCAGAGTGGTGTGAGTGGGGTATAGTTACTAACTGGGATTGCTGCAGATAGGACTGGCTTTTCCAGAAGGGCAATTTCCCATGCAGTGTTACTGGAAATATGTCACGTTATGACTACAGAGATCCTGTTTATAATTGAAAATTAAAGCTGGATGTTTTTAGGTCATTTTTCTAGCCTATGTATACAAAGACAGAGTAAACAAAAGGAGATGTGTAGGATGTTAGGCTGTGTTGTTCTGCTTTATCTTCTTAAAGGTAAAACAACAACAAAGCAGTAGCCTGGAATTTCCTCTTATTTTAAGCTTTCACATGTAAATGCATTACTTTTGCTTTTACATACTTAGACTTATGAAATACAGATGTTTGTATAGAATTTAAAATCTTGTAGATGCACAAATATTTTATTTCACATAGTGGTCAGTCTTTAACAAACTTCTTATCAAATAGAGATGGTCTTTGTGCTGAGTCAGTGGTTGAGTGCTCATTTGATTTCTATTTCCAGCATAAACTTCTGGGACACAAGTGAAAAAGTTTTTGCACTCTGTTTTCTTTTCTTTTCCTTTTTTTTTTTTTTTTTAAATGGATATGTTATTTGTTGTTATTGCCAGGCTTGACTCAAGGGAATCCATGGCTGAAATAATATTTTGCAAGACTGAAGGCTCTATGTGCGAAGCAGAGCTGTCAACAAGACAGGGCTGCTGATTTTGTTGTGTCCATGTAATATGCTGTGTGTGAACGGGGCTATTGATTTCCAGGGAAAGAAGCCAGTGGGGGATTTTGTTGTGTAACAGTGATATACTCTTAGTAGTAATCAAAGGTTGAGTTGGAGACTCCTGTGGAGCTTTTGGGGTGCTTAGGGAATTAGAGGTGCTTAGGGAATTAGAGGAGCTGTAAAGTTCCCACAGTTCCCTTTCTTTCTTCCTTACCTCCCTGTGTATGTTCATGCAAGTGCTTTAAGATTTCTCCCAGCTCCTTGTGCTGTTTTCCTTGCTTCTTGCCGTTGTGAATGTAGATCCTAGACATGTGTGCAGGGTTCTCACTGTTGAGTTGCAGAGAGTGTGACGTGTGTGTTTGCAAGGCTGAGGGTCACAGTGCCAGTAATGCATTGGTGGAAGTGAAATAGGGCCAGCTCTGGACACTGTATGAAAACTGCAAGGTGTGGAGGCAGCCGGTTGGAGCTGGTGTTCTTGGCCTGTAGTGCACCCATTTGTGTAGATCTGGGACAAATTCACATTATGCCAAGATCTTTAGAGACAGAGGACTTGATATTTTAAAATACATAAACAGAAATGCTTTGGAGGATTGCCACACGTTGCTTGGCTGCAGTCCCAATAGTAATGGTTTCCTGTCTGCTATTTCTGGATTTTACCTGTCCCTTTTTTGTGAAATAAACAAGAAAAGAACCAGTGCAGTTTGTTTGGGAAGACCGATGTTCAGCTGCCCTTGAGATACAGCCACGCTTTTGGATGTTGTGTGGTGGGGAGAGGACTGTGAAAAACCTTCCTTTAGTGGTGTGCCGGGCTGCAGCAGCATTCTATTCCCTGTTCTTACAGAGTTGAGGAGTGGTTTTGAGGCAGCAGCTTGACACACTTTTCTCCTTTGGCAGGAGCACTGGTAAACAGTTCCCATCACCTCCCCAGCTGCTCACTTTGGTTCAACCTCCTCTCTTGTGTTGGCATCGCTTTTTGTGCAGCTGTGTGGCAAATCCGACCAGTGAACTGATCCAGTTAAAAATGATATTTTTTTCATACACTGAGCAGCAGTAAAGAAGCATGTTTTGCTTATAATGTGAGTTATTTTTATAAAACTAAGCTCAAGTTCCTTCATTAATTGGAGGACTACAGAGCATATGTATAATTCATAGAATTTTTTAAGGTTTTTATTCTCTTAGTGCTGAGAAAAACTTGGAAAATGCATCCTCCCACATCTGTTTCTTCTGATCAAAGTCCATGTCTCAGCATCTGTGAAGCAGTTACCCTTCAAGATGATTCTTAAGCTGCGGCTGATGCTAAGCAAAAAGACAGATGCTCTTAAATATGTGGTTCTGGCAGGGAAGAAACCTTGAAGGTTTGCCCTGGGCAGAGCGGGAGAGCTGGCAGGAGGTTGGGCTGAACTTTGTTATGGTAGCTGGGCTGTTCTTTAGGGTGGGAATGGTGTGGAGGGTTAGATTTGTCAGTGATGTCTTGGTATCCGTTGACATGAAAGGAGCTAATCCGGGATAGCAAGCATATATAATTTTTGCAGAGCTATTGAGTCTTTTGTAGAGGAGAAAAGTGACATGTTAGCCTGCAGAGCAAGCACTGTAAGAGGAGGAGAGCTGCTGGTGTTACCTGGAGTAACGTGAGCCCCCCGGATGTGTTTAGTATTGCCCCTCCGCCGCTGCTCGTGGCAGGACTGGTTGTGTAACTCAGGGCTTTGCAGTGTTTACGCGGTGCATTCAGCACACGAGCGTACACTTGACTGCCTGTAAGGAGGCAACGTTGTGGTGAATTTCCTGGGTCCCCTTATGCTCGAGGAGCTGTTTCAGCTATTTCTTTGCTGTGATATTTTAAAGCAATTCTTTTTTTACTAGCAACTCAGATAGGTGTAATAGATGTGTCCTACCAAAGCCTGATAGCTGTTATATAAACCCTATTATGTTGTATTTCTTAATACCCTCTCCGAAAGAAAATGGTCTTGCTGGAGTTGTTTCCCATTTTAAAATGGAAGTAGTGGAGAGAAGAAGACTCTGTGGGAAGAGGAATGTTTGGGAGCATAGGAAAAAGATAAGAAAGCTTATATGTTCGGCGGTCTCTGTCTTCAGATATGCTTCACTGGTCGGGTCCAGTGCTGCCTCTGGGTTGAGCTCACCTCCTCTGTGGTCACTGGCTGTTACTGAGATCAAATACGGTGTCCTTCTCTGCTCCCTGTGGGGTTTTACTGTTCTGAAAACTTGGGTATGAAACAAACTCAGTTTTTCCTGTCTTTCCTGCCCTTTTGTTGAACTACCACCATTTTTTTCCACTTACTGCTTTTTATTTCTGTCATGTTCCAGTTTCCTATGTTTCTCTGCTATTTTTGTGGGAGAAAAACCTCTCTAGTTAAGTAGCTGTTCCACATTGCTTTTGCTCATTGCTCACACCTGGGCCTTCCTGGTGGCAGTAGCAGCACCCGCTGTTGCAGGGCACCCGCATTCCAGCTTGGCCTTGCAGAGGGTAGGTAGGTTGCAGAGCAGGATCACACGAGGTGCTGCAATAAGGAATGTGCCCAGCCCCTTTTAGTTGTGCTCTTTGTCAGTGAGGGCTGCTGTCACCTGGTGAGGTAGCTTGATGTGGCTGACAAATTTTGAGGGAAGGAGTCATACTGCTGGGGGCAGAGGCGTGCAGGGCGAGGCATCCATAATGCAGCTTCAGCTGGCACAAGCTCATGGCAACACCAGGCCCAAACCCAGCACACTCAACATTGCAATGTTCTTAATTCCCACTTTTGTCATTATTTAGTATTACAGGTTAAATGTTCCACGAATATTTTCTCAGTGTAGGGATTTTGTTTGTGTTTTAAAGAAAAGTGCGTATTCAAGTTCTTAAAATTGCAGGCTTTCGTTTATCTTGAAGAGCAGTCAGTGATTCTAAAAATTTTATGTACTTTTTTTCCTAGATTTTTTTTCCCAGATATCTTTTTAAGATGGTCTGTGCTATAGGAACAGGCTCTCACAACAATATTTAATTCTCTTAAATGGATAACCTCTCTTGTGAAGGTGACCTGCGGTCAAAATTGCGAATTTCCATCCCTTGTTCCTGCTCTGATGTTACTGCCCTGTGAGGTTTCAGGGGCACTGGTGGCTCCCATGTTTATTTCCCTTGTGGGAGCCGTTCTGCTGAGCTGGCCCAATGGCTGCTGTAACTTCAGACTGCAAAACTAAGTGGTGAAGCTGATTATCAGGACACACATAATTACATCCATCCGTAGAAAAGGGGTTATCCTGCGATAGTGTTGCTGTCAGCAAACATAATTTTGGAACAGCTGCTATCACAGAACACCATCATGTTAACAGTGAATGACAGCTCTGTTCTGCTTTTAATCTGCTAAATAGTCTTTAAAATACTCGGGCCCAAAGGGATTTTATTTCAGTAAGAGAAGACACAAAATGCTGTAAAAGTAGTGATTATGATACTGCCACAATCATTTATGAGGTTCATTCTGATAGAATTAATATGCAACATAAAAATCTGAAAGCATTTATCTTTGAATTTAGTCAATCAAAGCATTTGAACTGTGGGAAGCAGTTTATATCTTAAGGCAGAAAATACAATGTATACAATAGTTAATTTGCTGTTTTGCAGTTATTTTAGTGGAACTGAAATATTTATATGTGATCAAAATAACATGACTCTACCAAAAACTTGAAGGGAGGAGCACAAAACAACTTAAGTGTTGGCAGTTAATAAATTAAATGAAATATGGGAAATCTTAAGTAGCCTTCTGCTCTGCTATGTATTTCTTTTCCTCAAAAAAAAAATTCCTATTGCAATGTATGGATTTTCTGAAAAAATAATAATGTTTTAAGAAGCATGTTGAATAACTGCCTCTCCCTGGAAAATGTGCAATGTCTATTTTGACAGGTATGATAAAGTATTTGGTCCCTAGAGTCTGAACTTAATATTCTATTTATTTATTTATTTATTTTCTAGAAAAGGCTACCAATGAATATAACACCAGTGAGGACTGGGGTCTTATTATGGATATATGTGACAAAGTTGGAAGCACTCCGAATGGGTAAGCTGCCTCTCAGCGTTATACCATATCATTAACGTTCGTGTGAAAAGAACCCTGTTTCAGAAGCAGCACTTCCCAAAACGCTCCTTATAGCAGCAATGCAGGAGTGCTACCAATGTGACACTTCTGTAAGCTATACAAATATGTGCAGTTGGCTTTGAATCTCTTCGAAAAAAATGTTCCAACAGAATTTCCAGGGGAGCAATTGGTATATGCTGGATGCATTCCAGTTTTTAAGGATTTGTTCACAGTAGGCTGACTTATTCATATTTAATGATCTTGCATACATTTCCTGTGTCAATAGGAGAAAATGTAACTAGTTTCTTTGCAAAAAATGGTCTATTTCAATAACTTAGCCATTCATGATGAAAACATTGTGTGTGCTTATTCTGTAGAAAGAGTGGGGCAGGTAAAAGATATCAAGGAAAAAAAATGGGATGAAAACCCACATCAGCTTGAATCAGTTTAACCTTAGCAGTAGTACAAAAACATGAGTGCTAATTCGGTGATCCTTTAAGGGCTAAAAGTAACTGCTGAATTTTAAGGTAATGTTTTGAGTGCTGAAATGTTCTGAATTTTGAGATCAGCTTGTCCTTGGAATTGGTAAGTCGACAGTATCCTTAAGTGAGTCTTGGAAGCTTTTTTTAAAGAGTTGTATGTAATGTTTAAGATTGCACTGAGAAGGTTCTTTTTGTGTTAATTACCTCCCACAGGAAAGAATGGCAAATCTGTTCAATCTGGGGATCTTTAGTCTTTAAGAAAAAACAGTGTGGAATGTACTTTGATTCTTTTCTGAAGTCCTTCCCCTCCTCTCCCCCCTCTTCTTTAATGCCAAAAGTTTCTGAAGATGTGACTATTTTAAGTTGATTTGTTGCAGGGGAGAGGCAATTTTAAAAACTCTTTTTTAAAAAAATAATTGTATGAGGAAAATGTATAACTAAATCTGAAATTCTGTGTTTTAAAATGTCACTTCTGATAGCATATATTAATTTTGCATAGCTGTCTCTTCTCTGCCTGTCCCCACTAAGAACAATTATATGAAAATAATGTCACCTGAATTTAAATACATACATAAAAATTCTGTTGCAAGTATGTTGACTTCCTGGATTGTTTGTACATTAAATATGACTCAACATATTAAATGTTGGGACTAAAACTGTGTTTCTCTGGCTATGTCTGTGTGAGCAAGTAACTACCGCCATAGGACTGGAGTAGGAAATCAGCGGTTGATATTGAGGCCCCTATATCCACTCTGCAGCTCAGGTTTCTACCTCTTCAGACCAGATTTAGTCCTGCCTCCTAAATGTAATAACTACACAGGCCTTCATTGAAACCTACGTGAAGGAGCAGTTGTTGGATCTGGCCTTGACGGCTACCTGGGAGGTTGGAGCGTGTCTGGGGGCACAGAGGAGCTTCTGGCTTGGTTTCATCCAGCAGGAAGTTGATTTATTTGCCCCAAACCCACCCGGTGAGCTGAATCCATGTGCAACTTGTGGAAACGATCGGATAATATATTTTCAAAGCTGGACTACTGCTTCAAACCCAAATGTGAATGTAGATGCAACTTAACTTACTGGCATGAGATCTTTCTCAGTGTGGATGTAATGCGGTAAAATCTGGTGTAAAACCAACTTCTTTAGTGTTAACAGTTTTAGTTTAATTTTTGCATAGGCCTTTTTTTTTTAAGCTGCAGTTCTGCAATGATACTCAATTGGCAAGAGGGAGAATGTGAGCTGCAGAAGGTTGTCAGCTACTTCCCCACCCTCTTTCATGACAGCTCCTTAGGGAGCCTGATGGCGACAGAGACCCATCTGAAAGGTGCTGCAGGGAGGGGAGCAGGGTGCCCGTCACTGGCCTTGGGGAGAGGCACCTCCAGGCTTGCAGCATCCCCGCGCCCTGGGAGCAAGTGGAAAAGGGGCTACAGCAGCTTTTTCTGCAGGGTCTCCTGTGTTTAACTGGCTTCATTTCATTAAGTAATAGTGGTGATGAAGCCTTACAATAGCCTCAGCTGTCACCTGCCTTTACTGCTCATTTTAAATATAGAGCATATTAATAGAGAAGTGTTTAGCTTGCTAATATCTAGCTTGCTAATTGTTATTCTATACTTGTATTTTACGTAAAGATTTTTTCATTTGTTTTGGCATCTAAAATGTCTTCAAAATGAGATCCAAGAGCTCGCAATATGGGAATGCTATTTTTAAATTAAATCCATAGAGTCTTTTCTGTAGGTGATTTATGTAGTTTTTAACCACTGCTGCTGATTTTCTGTTTTGGTTATGTTGCCTTTTTCCATTGTCTTTCATCCCTATTTTCTTAAGCAATGGCCACTGCTCCCTTTATGACCCGTCAGCAGCTTTGTGGCAGCTGGTGCAAAAGACTCCATGCAAATGGAGTCTGTTCCAATCTAATACATTTATAAAAACATGTTGTTACATGTTTTTTTTTTTTTTTACGTTTTTTTTTCCTTGCTCTGATGTGGGAGAAGTTTGGTTTAGATTACGTTTTTAATAGGTCTGGTTTTGTTTGCTTAGTCTGCTTGAGTAGCAGATATCAGACGTTTTGCAGATCATAATGTCAGTCACGTTTATCACTAATACTTTATTTCTTTCCTAGAGCAAAAGATTGCCTTAAAGCCATCATGAAGAGAGTAAATCATAAAGTTCCCCATGTGGCTTTGCAAGCACTTACAGTGAGTAGGCTATCGCCGTTTCCCAAAAACTTTCTCTTGCTTTGTGTGTGCAGTGTAGAATGTGTAGTGCTGAGTGAGTGTGTTCCTGTACCTTCCTCAGCGGGCAGTCGAAGTGTGCGTGTGGAACAAAGGCTTGCATTTAACTGCTCACTTGTGCTTTTGATTTGGACTGTTTGCCTTGTCACGCTTTCCTAATTTTATTTCTGTTGTCAGCTTTTAGGAGCCTGCGTATCAAACTGTGGAAAAATATTTCACTTAGAAGTATGTTCTCGTGATTTTGCTAATGAAGCTCGCAGTATAATCAATAAGGTAACTTTTTAAAACCATAAGTAGTGGGAGAGAACTATTTGATAACTCTGTCTTCTGTCATCAGAGCAAAGACTTGGCAAAGCTAATGTTATAGTTATATCCTGATGTTATAGTTAATACATGAGCCTTTGTTTTGATGAAATTGAAGATATTGTGCTGTGCCTTAACACTAAAACTTATGTGCCTTTATTTTTACCATGAAATACAATATATGAAGTAAGCGATATGTTGATATTTTCTACCTGGTTAAGGTCTTTACAAAATTACATGGGAAATGTTAATTAATGTGTTTTTTTTTTTTTTTTTTTTCCTAAATGCAATTAATTCGATAATGGTGAAGGCAACTTTTCTTGAGTTTGTTTGGCTGGAGTGAAATTCAGAGGCTAAAGTAGAAAGGGAAAACTGAGAAATATATGTGTCTACAGGGCAAAGGAGGGAGTCCTCAGCTTGCTCAGTTTCTAGGGATTCTGAGAACACTAAATAAAGTGGTAATAACTGACAAAGGGAGACATTAGGGTCAAACTGTCGCTGGGAGCTAAATCTGGATGCACTGAACTGAATAAGCAGAAAACTCTCTTGCTGAAGGCCAAAATGGCTAATGGGTAAAAAGAAGACAGTCTTCAAAGATGTGGGAGGCCTGAAATCATCAGAGGTTGAGCAAAGCAATTAAGGAAACTAATAAAATTGCTCGCAAGCAAAATGAGTTCACAGCTCTTCTGTTTCTCGCTTTCTGTGGAAAAATAGACCTTCAAGCCGTCCCCTTTGTTCCCATTAGCATAGGCCATTCTGAAACAAAACATTGACCTTCATGGTCTGACAGTGTTAGCGCATGAAAAAACAACCTTTAATCCCACTGAAGAATAGTTTACTGGGCTGCAATTTAATTTGTTTTTTCCCCAGCCCACTTGAGGAAATAATCTTCAGAGGGCAAAGAAAACTTACACTTTCTCCCTTTCCTCCAGAAGGGAACTAGTTCAGACAAGTGTAACAAATATCTCGGTGCCAATACTGAAGCTATGTGGCTGTATCTCCTCTAATGAAAGGCAGCTCGAACCAGAGCTGCCAGCACTCTTGGTGTTGGCGTGCGAGGCACTGCCAGGTGCTTGGAGGGGAAGCACGGGCCCCGCACGGTGCCTCTGCACAGCCCCACGCTCTCGTGCGGGCCATCCCCATGGGGCACGTGTAGCTGGGCCCAGCGGCCCCAGGACGCTTCTGCACCAGCAGGTGTCTGAGGTCAGGTTGGACTGAGTTCAACAGTCTTTTCATTTACTGGCGGTAGGAACAGAAAGTGCACAGAGCTTGGAATGATTTAGTCCTTTTTCTTCGTGTTTTTTTTTCTGTCTGTCTGTCTTTCATCAATGTTGGTGGAAAACATTCCACCATCAGTATATATCAGCTGCTGTCACGAAGAGTTGCTCTTTTTGCTCCAGTAAAAAAATTTAAGGCTTTTACAAGAGTAATGGTGAGCTCTATTCTAGGGCGTGTTCTTTAGCAGTATGGTAGAGTGATACATGACTGACTTTTGCATGTGGATTATCCATTTGGGTTGAGGCTGCTAGCAGGTGAAACCTGCCATGTTGTGTGCGGTCCTTGGCGGGGAGGAGGCGTTTTGGTGCGAGAAGCTAGAGAAGAGCAGAGGGGGAAGAGGTGCTGCAGGCCGAGCCTGAGCTCCGCTTTGGTTTGCTGCTGCTCCAAGCAAGTATCTTGCTCTCCCAGCTGCTCTCCCTGCACCCCAGTTCCTACCCTGGGAGCTAGTTGTGCAGTCTGTCCCGAGAAGTGAAGGATGACACGCTTGATGTGAGATAGGAGGAGTCACTATAAATGATATGGTGGCACTCTGGATGATGCATCATTCCTTTTTGTGAGAGAATTGGTATCAAGGAGACCCACCTAGGTGTATAGGGATATGCACATATACACAAGCATCTTTCTGTATCCAATTTTGTCTTTTAGGCTCATCCAAAAGTATGTGAAAAGCTAAAAACTCTAATGGTAGAGTGGTCAGAAGAATTTCAGAAAGACCCACAATGTAGCTTAATATCTGCAACTATTAAATCTCTGAAAGAAGAAGGTGTAACTTTTCCTGCAGCTGGATCACAGGTGAAAAATTATTTTTTGAATTATGATTTGGTATACCTAATACTATTTGCTCCTATTAGGCCTCAAGCAGTGAAGGAAAATGTAAAGCTGTCTAAATGGAAAACTGTATCCTGTTTGCCTTCGGTTAGAGAGTAGGATCCTTGTTCTAATTTGGTCTGTTCCTTACACCAAGGAAGATCATTTCTGCTCATGCTACTGTTTTTATTTCCTTGCCTTCGTAAGATAAGTATGAAGCATACACTAAAGGCTATTTCACAATGCCTTTGAGTTATTTCCTTTTAGAGCCTTTTTTTCTTTAGATTGTTTTTAGAACTTCCTTGAGCTGTCACTACCTTAAATCTTCACATTTCTCTACCCACGCGCTGTACTTGGTGTTTCATGGTTCTAAATGCTGCTGTGGAGCATGTGCCTCGGTTTTCCTCACAGGGCCTCCCGAAGCAAAGGGCAGTATTTGGAGCTGAGGTGTTACTGTAGATGATCTGGGCTCTGTTTTCTGTTTCCAAGTTCCCATTTCTTGTTACACTGTTTTCTGTGCCAGGAGGGGTTCCAGTGCCAGTCCCATCCTGTGAGCTTTACCTCTGCTGATATATTTTGCCTAGTCTTACAGCAAGCAGAGATGATGATGATAAGATTATTTACTAAGCTTTGTTCATTAAATATTATAATGACAAATGAATCTGGCTAAAATCAGCACTGAGGATTAGACCTAGAGCTTCTATTATGTATTCCTTATGTGAAGTTACTTTTCTCTATTTTAGATGTAGAGAGACATTTTTTGTTTCTTGTAGTCTCTCCTTCTCCCACAAATCTAATCAGCATGTGTTTTGACACATATCCTTGATCTAGGATATGTATTAAAACATATGGCAGAAACATAGAAGATCTAGAGTACTGAAAACTGGAGAATTATTCTTGCTTTCCTGCAAATACTTATAAAATGATGTCTTGATGTTTTTACCTCATGTAGTTCACTGCAATAAAGCAAAGATGGTATTTCTTGGGATCTGTACAAAACTTAGGATTGGTATTTCTTGGGATCTGTACAAAACTTAGGATCTTGGGATCTGTTTTGTACTTGTACAAAATTGTCTTCTAGGACCACTGCTAAGACCTAGGCAGTGCTAGGGTGGGAAGTTTCTGTTCCTGATGCATGAAGGAAGACTTCCTTGCTGAATGGAAATTCTCAGAATGATTTTGCCATGCTGTTGCAGAGACTTGTATTACTCAAGTCAATGATTTCCAACTTTATGTAAACTCACTCTGCATTCCTCTTCTATTCCACTATCTGACTGCTCTCAGAGACTTGGCAGACTACTGCTCCTTTACCTAAATTATTACTGTTCAGAGCAGATGCTGAGCTGTGCTTCAGCTGGCCCAGGGAAGTCTAGCACGTGAGCTTAACCTGCTCGTGAGGATGAGCTTGCAGCCGTGGGCTGGAGTACGGAAAGGAGCGTTTGAGACACGGAGACCTCCTGTTGAGCAGCAGCAGGGTGTGCAGAGGCTGGGAGTTTATTGCTCCATGTGGCTCCAAAGAGCTGCCCTTCCTTGGCAAAGGGAGGACAGAAGTGGGATCATATTTCCATGATATCTGGTTATTTACTATTTTTATTTCTTTCACTATTTTTCTTTGCTGAGAGAAACAAATAACCAGGCTGAGATTCTGGAGGTGGGAGATTTGTTTTTGTTTTCTTTTCTTTGGAGAGTTCTTCCTTTTTCTGAAAGGTCATTTTGACTCTAACCAAGAACAGTTTATTCCTATCTTTTTTTAAACCTAGTTCTGCAGCTTACTTTTTTCTTTGTAACGTAAAGTTATTCTGTTACTCACACATTTGCAGGCTACCACAAATGCTGTTAAGAATGGTACATCATCAAGTAAAAGCAAAGAAGATGAAGATATAGCTAAAGGTAAATATCCTAGACACAGCTTTTGGATAAACTCATCCTCCAGGACATGTTTTTTCAAAATGCATGGTACTAGAAAGTGGTATGCTCTTCTGCTGTGCAGAACTTCAAGTGAGGGCACAACGGGTTGGGAATTAGCATGCTGATTTGAAAGAGGTCTTGCGGGAGGGTTTGGGTTAAGATGTATTTTGCTGAATGACACAGCTGCTAGCATTGTGGGGTGACTGCTCTTTCTTCAGAGAGCTTTGTCTCTTCCCTTTTGCACCTACATGTTTTGCTTTAGCCTTCCTCTTGATGCTTTTATTATCAGATTATTTAATTTTTTTAAAAAAAATTTGTTATATGTTTTATTCTTTCCTCTTTTGAGTATAATTGTTCAGATGTCAGTGAAGAGTTTGCCAGTATTTCTGATCATGCTGACAATGTTGATGACTAGTAGCATGTGAGATGATTCAAGTTGTGGGCAGTACCATAGAAAGCATTTTTTTTTTTTCTGAAATGTTTCATAACTTGCACATGATTGTCTTGCCTTTTAATCCTGTTGCAAGGCAGAGTAAAGCTGTTGAAATGTGAAATATAGTTAATAATTTGCCGCAAAGATTTTAAATTTCAAGTGTTAGAGGAACAGATACAGACTACTTTTGTAATACATCTGTAAATGCATTTTTTCTCTTTCTGATTGGGAAAGCCAGTTGCTTTTGTATATAAATATAAAATAAGGATGAAATTTATAGACTTACCTTTTTTTTCCCTCCTCTAATTATAGCTATTGAATTGTCTTTGCAAGAGCAGAAACAGCAACAAATGGAAACTAAATCCTTGTACCCATCTGCAGAAATTCAGCAAAACAATCAGAACTCGAGGAAGGTGCGAGCTCTGTATGACTTTGAAGCAGTCGAGGACAATGAGCTCACCTTTAAAAGTGGAGAAATTATTTTTGTTTTGGATGACAGGTATAATATATTCAGCTGAAGGTGCCTTTATTCCAGAACATATCTGTCGTTAGGTTAGCAACTTTTTCCACTGCATTTTTCTGATCTTCCCCACATCCATTTAATATTTTCCACTTTTTTTTTTCTATTCTTCACTGCCCCCACCCCCACCCCCCCCAGCAAGGTTCTTAGGTTTCTGCAGAACAGCCTTGCCCACCTTTCCCAGTTCTTGCATTCCATCACTGATGAGCTGTTGCTTTAAAGCAGAGTTATCTCCTAGACTATCTGATGCTACACGAGCCTTTCTCTCTTCCCTCTCAGCAGCAGCTCTGTTGCTGTAGCTGGTGAGGTCCAGAGAGGAGCAAAGTGCTGTGACTGCAGTGCACAAGCTCCTGGTTGCGCTCTGCTGGCTGCTGTGTGTGAAAATGCAGTGGTGAGGAGAGGGGAGCCTCTGCCCAGCTGAACTGACAGCTTGTGCCCAGGCAGCGCTGCGGATCTTGGCATTGGTGCAGGGTGACCCTCGCTGTGATACAGTGGATATTTCTTTCTGTGGTCCAGGTCCAATTTGTTTGTTTTTAGGATGCTTATAGGGAAACACTAACTGTCTTAAGAAATTATATGTGCCTTAAAATTTTACTTCCAAAAATTGTTAAATCTCTGGCCATCAAGTATTCTCATTTGTTAGCGGTAAAACTGAAGAAAAAGTACCTAGGATGGTAACTGTTGCTGTTATCACCATTGCTGTAATGATCATTACAAATCATTTCCTCCTCACTAATGCTATTCTAATTAAATAGGCTGTGATAGGTAAATTAAATTTCTAATGCTAGTCTCCACTTGCATACTTCTGAACTATCATGTAATCAGTCTAAAGAATTGAGCTGAGTACAGCTGAGCACTTGCTCTTGAATGCTTTTATTTCCCTCAATACCTGTGTCAGACTCTTGTTTTTGGCTTTACTGCTAGCCTGCTAATCTCTATAAATGTTCTCCTTTGCCTTTGTTATTGGATGCACAGGGAAACAGTACATTAGATAGCACTAGTTTTCTGTCAGAAGTGCAAAACGTGCAGATGACACTAAGTTAATTGTTCAGAGTTTTGTAATACAGCTCTGTTTCCCTAGTGACCCCAATTGGTGGAAAGGTGAAAATCATAGAGGAGTGGGACTCTTTCCATCCAATTTTGTGACTTCTGACTTAAGTGTGGAACCTGAAACAGGTAAGCTAACTACTAAAAGCTAGCAGATTATTTTAGAAAGGTGAGTTTATACTGGAACTGTGAATTAGTCCATCAGTAAAACTATTTCTGGAAGTGGGTGTAAGGAGAGAATTGAGAGAAGCATCTTGATTGCTTTGAAAATGGACAGAGAAGCAAATGCCGCTCCTGTAGCTGACTTGCACAATTTCTATATCTTGAGTTTGAATTGGGACCTTTTTCCTTATGCAGAAGTTCAGTTCAATTTACCATAGTTCTTCATGAGTAACGTATGTTTGAGTTCATAATTTACCTTCTTTTCAGATGTTTTAAGAGGGAGACTTTGACATCAGATAGTGTTGAATAACATTTATACTTATATCAATAATTTGTTAAAATTGCATTCTTTATTCATGGTCATGATTCTGAAATAAATCCTAACACTAGAGGGTTAATTAAAATTAACCATTTATTAAAGTTTGAAGCCAAGAGGAATTTGAGAAAATAAAGCTGAAAACAATAAAAGAATGTGCTTTTTAAATTGGTTTAGTAACACAACTGCAGAAAGTAATGTTTGCTTTTTTAGCAACTGTGGATAAAAATTCCGTTACTGAGAATGCTACGGAAGAAATTAAGAAAGCAGAACCTGAACCAGTTTATATAGATGAGGTATGCAATCATTTTCAGTCTATTGAAATGCTGATATTTTTTTACTGGTGAAACATACTTTTGGTACTGGCTGATGAAATGCTAACTCCTTTATATAATTGACTTCTTGTATGTAAATTAAAACAGTCTTTGCCATACTTCAGAAATAACTGTTCTTAATCTTCTCTTGACCTTTCAGGAGAAGATGGATAAAACACTGCAGGTGCTTCAGAGCATAGATCCTACAGATTTAAAGCTAGATTCCCCAGACCTTCTAGACTCGGAAGGTACTCTGAGCACTAAGTTCACTAGTTCTTGCATTTTGTTTCATAATGTTTTGTGGGTTCAGTTGATCTTTTGCGTTTATTTGAACCTTAGAGAAATGTGGGTCCACACTAATAGTGTGGTGTAGAATAGTTTATTTCTTGATGGGAGTGTGGGGCTGTGTTTATAACTGTGTTTTCTAATAGTTATCAAGGGAACTCCATGTTTAGCCATGTGATGAGAGTACCAGCTAGTGTACTCTGCTCCGTGCGAGATCCGTTCCCCTATCAATACTCAGCCTGAAATAAGTAACTTGAAGCAAAAACTTCTCTAAAATGTCGGTTGTTAGAAGTTCAGGATGCTTAAGAGCCAGTTAGTTCAAGGTGTGTAAGAACAACTTAGTGTGTCTCAAAAAAAAGTATTCCTAGAACGAAAAAAGTGAGGATAAAAAAAATCTTGATGGATTTCTAGAGAGTCTGGGTACTCCTGCAAGAGGGAAAAAGATCTTGCAGCGTGCAAGCAAAAATGCAAAAGTGTCTTCATGAGTGGCCTTTTGTTTGAAAGGGTAGAATGAAAGAGAGGATGATAAGAAAACAGAATTAACAGTGTATTTTTCCTCTTTACTTTGTGTGGGGAAGAATGAGTATTAATTAGAAATGATTTTGATGGAACAGACATGATACACTCTCCAATTTAATATGCTATCTTAGTGTCATTGGATAGAGCATTTTTTGTGCTGGGTTAGATTTAGAATTCTAACTGTGCAATGCATGAACTCCTTTTGTCTCCACAGATATTTGTCAACAGATGGGTCCAATGATAGATGAAAAACTAGAGGAGATAGATAGGTGAGCCTTAATCTTAGCTATTTTCTGCATTATTTATTAATACTTAAGATTTTCGGTCTGCTACTGACTGTCCACAGTGACAGGAAAATGTATTCAACTAAATCTTTACCCTCTGGGTCTTCAGGGATGTTTGATGATAAAAGTGTGAGAAGGCAACTGACACTTTTACCTCCACATTCACCACACCTGTGGAGTGACCATTTTTATTTATCTGTTTTTTAAAATGTTATTACAGCTAGGCAGTCCCGTTGGTATGAGGAAACAGAATGGATTCTGGAATTTTTATGATATAATTGCATAAAAGTTGGCCATCTACCTCTTAATTTCTTTTTTTCTTGCACACTCAAATAGTTTAACAAACTACTTTTTATTGTTCTTGAAAGTAACACTAGCTGTTAAAGGAAGCTTAGTGTTCATATATATTTGTTTTGTAACAGAAAACATTCAGAATTATCTGAATTGAATGTGAAAGTTCTAGAAGCCCTGGAGCTCTATAACAAACTGATGAATGAAACGCCGCTATATTCAGCCTACTCAAAACTCCACCATCCTGCACAATATCCACCTACGTCTGCTGGTGTTTCTGTGCAGGTCAGTACCCCTTTCTGCAAATAGCGACTTTCCAAATATAGTTTTCTATTTAAAAGGATGACAGCAAAAATGAAGTGTGGGCTTTCTTGCTAGCCTACGAACAATCTGACGTCGCCTTGGGACTTTTTATAGCCTTTAGAATAAAGCACTGTTTACGCAGTAGACCAAAGTACTTTTATTTGCAGTTATGTTCTTGTATAATAAACTATAGTTAATTTTTGCTGTATGCAAAATACAAAGATATGGTAATTGACAAGTCTAAAAGATTCTTTCTATGGTTAACTTTTCTTTGAAGTTAGAATCGTGCGTTTCAGCAGCTTGGTGGATCTGCTTGCTATGAGTCATGTTCTCCATCTTCCAGCAAAATGTTACTTTATTATCTAATAGTAGGGATGTGACAGAACTTTGATATTAGTGCATTAATCATGAGCACAGTGCACTTTTTCTAAGTATAGAAACCTTGCTCTGGATTTAGCTCTTTTTTTTTCCTTGACAAATAAGCATGTTATATTAGTGGGCGTAGGAGCTCAACACTGATTTACAGTAGCTCTGATATGTCATATTGGTATTTTAAGAAAACAAAACTGGAAGAGAAAGGGGATTTTAAGGATCCATTTTAGAGAAAAAGCAGGATGAGTGTTTTAGGTGAGTTTTACCTTAATGTTAATTGTTTAGTGATAAAAGAACAGTTGCCATAGCAACAGCTAGATCCGAAAATGTCAGTCAGTAGTAATTCTGTGCCCTTAACTTCTAGTAGTTTTGAAAACTTAATTATATTTGGGGGTGAAAAAGTAATTTAAACCGAAACACAACAGAGTTCAGTATTTCTCCGAAGATGCACACTTCAGCATCATGGGTTGATGCTAATCACACAGAGCCTTCGCAGGGTTATTTGGTGTGATGTTACATTATTCTGCTGTGTCCATACACCATCTGAAGTCGCAGAACATGAGCCGTGCGCTTGCATTTGACTTCTGTAAGCAGGTTTTCCCAGCCTCTCCTGTCTTGAGGGGAAAGGGACTTGGGAGAAATATTATCCTACCCAGAAATGTGAGAAACAAAAGTTCTTGCTGTTTTTCTTTTGTTGTAGTCTTAGAATGTTCTCATTTACTGGTTTTCAAAATGTTACTCAGTTGCAAATCTCTAGGGACGTACATCTTCCCACTCAACGGTCTTGTGTTTGTGCATCAAAATATGTGAGATGGAAATGTTAAAGGAAAGACAAATGAGAGGAAAAGAAATGAGATTTCCAGGAGGATCAAAGATTTATTTTGTTTTTATGTTATACAAAAGGCTGTTCTTTCAGCTTAGAAGTGCAGCCGTTAAGCAGTGCATTTCGAGGGGAAAGATAACTTGTTAGAATAATGTTTGTTTAAAACCTGCACACATGTTATGAGGAGTTACATATTTTGGTTTTAGAAGCTTGTTGGAAAAATTAACTTGTGATAGCCTCAAACTACAGTAGAGGTGCCTTTGAACCCATACCTACTTTTACATTGTAATTGTATTCCATGCCATGCTCTCTGTTATTTAGTTGACAATAAAAGGTATATGATGTTTCTTCTTATTTACAGTCATATCCTGTGCAGCCACCTAGTGGAAACTACATGATACAAGGTGTGCACCAAGTCACTATTTCCCAGGGTTACAGCCTAGGACCTGATCAGATGGGGCAGCTGAGGTCTCTGCCTCAAAACATAAATTCTTCTGGAGCAACCCAGCCTGCCCAAGCTGCATATTTAAGGTATCACTTTAGCAAACTGATTACTGTACTTCCTGCTAGTAATTACTGTCCATAGATGGAGTGTCCCTGGGATATTTATAACTGTATTTAATACCTTGTTTCACCATTCTGAGAATGTACGGATCACTTTTGGGCCAAGCAAAAATCTTATTTGCAAATCTGCTTGTGAGAAGAATAGATAGGAGCTCTTCAGAAGGAGACCTGTGTGTTTCATTGCAGCCCTGCCGCGGACTCTGTGCTGAGCCAGGCGTTCGTGCCACCGAGCCCCGCGCTGCAGCCTGGTGCCGCCGCTGCCTTCTCCGCACCCATGGGCGCCGATGCAGCTGCCTACCAGAGCAGCGCGTCGGGCCTGCCCGCGGCGGCCGCATACCCTGCGGCGCCGCCCGCTCCCACCGGCCTGCCGCAGCCAGCCAGCTACCCTCAGCAGCCCCTGCTTTAGGAGGCGACGGAGCTCGTGCTTCTGGAGTACCGCCGAAGGGTTGCCGAGTGTCATGGGTTTTATGAACACCTGCTGCTGCTGGAAAATATATTCTCCTTTTAAATAACTTAGTGCATTAGGGTGATGCAGAGTAAAAATGTACATTGGATTTGATTGTTAAGCATTTGCTAAAGACAGCTTGAATTAGATTAGATGATGGTTTAAAAATAATTTCAGGTGACTTTAACTCCTTATTTTAGTGGTGCCTGTTAACTAGCACACACAGTTTCATGAAACACCACATGCAAATCCAGATTTAAGTAAAAGGTTGTCCAAAACCCAAATAATTTCCTTTTAAATGTGTTTCTGGAAACTTGAGGATGCTTGTTACACACTGCTCTAGTTAAGCATTGCTTCCTCTGGTATCTCGCTATAATCTTATTACTCCCAGTGCTCTAGGGAACCTCTGCTGGTTCAGACCCCTTCCTTCCTTCCCCGTCCCCTCCAGTAGTGAATGTTACGATATGTACGCGCTGCAGAACTGGAGCAGTGGCACGAGCGAGCGCACGAGAGCTGCAAGAGAAAAGGATTTCATATGATGACAGAGAGGACCATGTACCTATGGAGAAATATGAAAAGTGATTTTTACGTTGCTGCCTATTAAATTTTGGGGGAAACTACAGAGAACTGTTGTATTTCTCTTGAAAGAAACGAGAAGTCTAGCCCAAAGCCTGCCCGCCCTTGGCCGGCAGAGGTGGGATTGCAAGCCCAAGTTTCCTTTGCAGGAACGGGCAGGGTCGAGGCTGCCGGCTCTGTGGGCGCCCCATGGGTGCAGGGTCTCCCGCACAGAGTCTCTTTTCCTTTTTTGTGTGTGGCAGTGAAGGAGTATCCTAGTTCCTTATGGGAAAGGAGGGGCTCAAGAATTTTTGAAACTTGAGACTGTGAAGATATGCCTTGACCCCTTTTATTTGGGGTTAAAGTGGAGCAGAAATCACATTTACGGGACCAGGGGTATCTTGCCTCTTTTGGATTTCCTTTCTTCACCACCATTTCCATGGTTGAATGCTGTCTACAGTCGGAGGAAAAGCTCTCAAACCCTTTGAAAAAGGTGTCTTTAACTTGCAGTGTGTAAAGACAGAGCAAGTGCTTGACCAGTGGGATTGCACCCCTTCTTTAATATAGGGGATTGGTGCATATTTGAGATGACAAATGTCTTTTAAAAAGGAATTGCCTTGGAAATGAAACTAGCATTTGGTGGATAAGAAAAGAAATCAAAGACTCGTTCCTGATGCACTTTTTTAATGGGGGGTGGGGAGGGCTGATTGGTTTGTTTTGTGGGTTTTTGTTTGGAGTGGAGGGGAAAGAGGAGTAGATGAGCTGAAGTCTTTCAGGAATAGGAGATTTCTCATGCTCTTTCAGCCTCTAGAAAAATCACTTAATTCTCCTCCAGTTTACCTACTCACTTTAGCATAGTCTTATTTATACATATTTTAACTGTTACGATGAATAATAATCTTTAGACTGGGAAAATATGGGAGAAAATCACTGCTATATATATATTAAAAAGAAACTTGATTAAATGCATGAAACTCCAAAATTCTCTAAATAAGAGTTTGGGATATAATTTTTCTAACAGATGAGAACAATTGTATTGTAGACTGAGTAATAAAAATTACCCTTCACTCAGTACCACCTCCATTTCTTTCACATTTTATTAAATTATTTAGCATCATGACCTTATTCATTTACAGCTTTATGCTTATGCAATAAGGTACCTGCTCGTGGAATCATTTTGTATTTAAATGGTGCAATTGGAAGGGAGCTTTTGTCTTTCTTTTTGACATGACTTTAATTTGTCTTTATCCTTCCCCCGATGTAGCTTAGTATAAATAACATATGTTGCAATACTGAAGTGTTTTGATAACTTAATTCTTGTATTCTTTAGAAGAAGAATTATTTTCAATGCTGCTGTTCAAAATTCTTATTGTTTGGGATTTTTTTTGCAAGAGTTTGCTTTGTTCCAAATTGGTATGTAATCAAACTAAATCTTGCTATCTTTTAAGCAGAGTGCCCATGTTTAGTTGGTAAAGGAGATAAAGGTAGGTATTTTTACTGGATTCAAAGATTTGATCCAGCAGAAATATTGAGCAGTACTTTAAACTAAGATAGCTAGGCAGATGCGATTTGGTTACATTTAGTTAATTGTTTTATGAAATATAAATAATGTATATACTCATTTGTGTGAGATTTTCTACACAGCTACATAAAAGCATACTGTTAAAACCTGAAATTTTATAAAAGCAGGATTTGCCATTCTGTTGTCTCTTATATTCCTTATTCTGTGATATGTAACTTGTAGATAGTGTAAAATAATTTAATTATTAAAATTGTGTATTTAGAGGGTTTTGGTGTTAATAGAATCTTTTTTTTCTCTTCATACTTCTATACATTATCATATTTATTTTTGATGCCTGATTGTAACTGAACATGCTGCCAAAGGATTTATCTAACTTCAGATTTCTACCTTAGGTTTATACCTACTGTTTTATATCAGGAATCAATGGTAGATAACTTCTGCTTTTTCATATAAACTCGTATTGTTTAACACAGAAATTTGTGCAACTTTATAATGGGAAGTTTATTGTAATATATTTGTTTCATGGATGTTGAAAATACCAATACTAGATAAATTTTCTTCTAGTATGAGTTTGCAACCTATTATGTCTAAGTCAACTGAAAGCAACAGTTTAATTTGTCTTTAATATCACCATGCAGAGATGTGTTTTGGGAAATCTTAATATTTCATATAGCCTTGATGTGACATCTGCATTGTCTGTTTAATTTGTTAGAGAAGTTACAATATTTAAAAAAAAAAAAAGTGGATTCTGTAACAGGTAAACCTTAATAATGTTATATGTTTGTGTTACTTTAGCTTTTCTTCCTAAATGTTGACTTGTGGAACAGTGTAATCTTCCAGAAGGCTGCCCTTCAGGAAGCAGAGCTGAGCAGGGCAGGACAGCCACTGCAACCTCTTCCAGTCACTATTTGCTGATAGGAAGATTTTTTTCTTGTCTTATATTTGTCTTTTCTAAGAAATAATAGGCAGTACTCTTGCTTAAACCAAGCACTGTGATGTATCTGTTGAATGGGTAACTTTTTAGAATTGGTAGCACTTGCCAGGTAAATTTTACAGGAAGCAAACTGAGACTGGTGTGAAGGGAAGGAAATAGAAGTGGGCACTTCGGAATTTTCATAGCTCTGGCTGTCTCCCTGGAATTGTATCAGCCAGCTGCTGATCTCTCTCCCCCCCCCCCCAAGTACGCCACGCCTGAACTTTAAATTCAGACTAATGCCCCACTCCTATTTTGTATGGCATTTGAGTTGAAAAGGTGTTGGTTAATGGGTGTGTCGCAGGTGTTTCTTACAGAAAATCATCCTAAAGAGTTTGTAGCGTAAGAATAAAGGATCTGTTTTACTGCAGTATCCATTTGGCCTCTTGTCTCCAATGTGTGTGCATTGCCTTGTGTGAATAAAACAGGTTTGTTTAACAATGCAGGTGAAGAGTCTTCTGTTTGAGGCAGAGTTAAATCTTTGACAGAAAGAAGAGGCAGAAATGACATGAGTCACCGTTGCAAGTGCCACTGCCGCAGCGTGCTCCCTGCTGGGCAGGGATCCTCTTCCTGTGGGACCTCAGCAAAGCCGGGGCTCCTCGAGAGACTCGTTCCTCCATAGCTGAGCTCCGCTCCCGCTGCTTGTGAGCTCCTCTAGCTGGGGACTACTGCCCTTAATTGCCTTTAAGCTGGGCTTAATGCACCGGGAGCCGATACTGCTGCAGACTGGGGGTGGGTTGTGGGACATACTGATCTTCAATAGCAGTCATGATAGGCTTCTCCACAAATGATGTGTTTATATAGAAAACAAATACACCACTTTTAAGATCTGATTGTATTGCACATCCTAAGAGCCTTGGTTGATTATGGGTTTTCAAGGAGACTCTAAACAGTTCATCCAAAAGAGGTATTTCTAGCCCACACAAAGCATGAATAAATCCTTGTGCTTTACAGAAACCCTCTGCTAAAGCTGTGCATGGGCTCCAGAACAGTGTGTGCAAGGAGCCTAATATACTTGGTAACAACTTGAGTTTCTTATTTAGGTACATTTCTTATTGAGATATAAATTACCGCATTCTACCACTTATTCAGTTACTGACTCCCATGGGTTCATTTCAGGTCCCATGCCAGTGCAGATGTACATTTTACCAAAGCAAATCCATACTAGATTATTGGCAAAGCAATACTTAGACCTTGTTTTTCATTTCCAATCCCCACATAGACTTTGCTGTGTCTTGCTGAAGTGAGAAGAGGACCTGTTTAATTTTCTGTACAGAGCCTTAATTTGGGAAGCCAGCCATGTACTCAGTCATGTTAGGATTAATGCTTAAAGAAAAGTATCCTTCCCTGTATCATTATAATGATTAAATGGAGTTTAAAAATAATCTAATTTAGACTACAGCATTCATGACCCACATTCCTCTTGGCTAAAATAAACCAGGCTGACTAATTTCATCTGAGGAATTAAATCCACAGCTTGTGTCTATAGCAGATGAGACAGAAACGTGTTCACGCTGTGCCGGGGGCTTTGCCAGAGGGGCAAATGCTCCCCATGAGGCTGGTGGAGACGACCCTGTGGAGCCTGACTTGGTCCCCTCACTGGAACATCTGCCTTGGTTTCACCTCCCTGCACTTGTTCTTGCTGAGCACCAAGAAGTACCTGAAAAGGTGTAAGCTATAAATGTAAAGCTGTTACCCCAGCATTAGAGAAATGGGCATGCTTTGATACCTCTATAAGCTTTCTTGTTCTATGTGTTTCCTGCTTATTTGGGGGAAAGAAACATATTTTGGGGGAGGGACGGCTGCTGCGCGAAGCCTGGCTTAGCAGCGGCCTGGGTTCATTTCAGTGGGAGGTGTAATGTACTTGTAGCTAAAGCACAGGAGTGGGAAGCAGGAAATCCAGGTCCTGTTCTTCCCAGCTCTTCCCCAGCTTTCCTGTTAAAACTTCAAATTAATCACTTAATCTCTCGGTTTATTTTTATGGAAATGATGGCACTCTTGCTGAGTGGCCATCGACGCAAGTTAATACAGGCACGATGCTCAGGGTGCTGGGTGGCACCGCAGGGCAGGCCCCAAGTGCAGCATTTCGGGTGGATTCAGACCGGGTTCACGCGGAAGAGGCTAAACTGGGCTCGTAGTCCGGTACTTGCCTGTGGCATCTGGAGCGGCAGCTCGAGCCTGCCAAGATCCTGAGCGCGGGACGCGGCGCAGCAGCCTCTCCAGCACAGGGACGAGCGCCGTGAGCGCAGAAAGCCGAGCGCTGCGGCCTTAGCCCGGGTGATCAGCGTCAGTTTATGATTGTTTCTGTTTGTAATAGCACAGCTTTGTCCAGGAGCCGAGTATCGTCAGCCCGCTCCTGGAAATTAGGTACCTGCCTCAAGGCAGATGTGTTGGGATGGGGATGGAAGGGGCCCAGGGGAGCTGCTCAACAGGGAGAGCTGAAACTGGGTGTAATCCCTGATGCAAACTGGAATGAATCTAAAGGTTTTGCTTGAACAACTCTTTCTTTAGCTCCTCTAGCACGAGCCAGTATTTACTCAACTTCATTATTTTTATTCACCTCCTGTCCATAGGGAGGGGTGCAACCTGGTCCGCTTCTGCCAGGGAAACGGCTCCTCAGCGCATCCCCTTGTCCAGGGAGCCCCTCCCAGCTCCCCCGCAAGGCAAAAGCAGCCCATAAAAGTCTCGAAGAAGGAGAAGGCTTAAAATTTAGCGGCACTTGTCCCGAATAGCGGCAGGGAGGGGAGTCACAGGGGCGCTGCTCCCGCCGCGCAGCCG
>VZSV01000273.1:538928-571764 GCA_013398735.1 Nothocercus julius
GACGAGGGGCACGGCGACCCGCCGCAGCCGCCTGAAGCGCTCCGACGGCAGCACCACCTCCACCAGCTTCATCCTGCGGCAGGTGAGGACGGGGCGCGGCCGCGGGCTCCGCTCCACGCGCCCTCCGCCCCCGCCGGCCTCCCGCCCTCACCCCCTGCCCCTCCGTTTCTTGCCCTTTTCCCTAGAAACGCACAAAATTCCAACCTCTCTCCAGAGCCAGTGCCAGGCCAGCGTGCGCCACGCTGGCTGCCAAAATCATGTATTTTTTAATTTTTCTTTCCCACCCTGCGCTTGAGAGCACCGTGGGTTGCCGCTTCCCAGGCTCGCGCCGCCGTGGCGGGGGCAAGCGCCACGGCGTTGGCGTTTGCGCCTCTCCTTCCCGCTGCTCGCCCGAGAAGCGCCTTTCTCCGGAAAGTTGGTCCCTCGCGGTGTAACCCGGCCCGGTGAGCGCCGGGCACGTCCCAAGGCCCCCGCAGAGGAGGTTTGGTGGCCTTTCTGTGCGACTTTAGGTGTAAATCACAGGTGTGAGCTGTCGCCATGCAGGAGCAAAGTTAGCAAAGTTTGGGGGATTTTGACCTGCTTTTCCCTCAGCTGCGGTCAGAGTGGTGTTTTCTCGCCCTGTGCTTAGCAGGGTTTTTGATGTGCCGTGTTACTGCACGGGCTGGGGCTGCACAGCCCTCATCTCAGACCTCGGGACCTCGCCGTCCATGCACGGTTATGGTTTCAGACATCCCTCCATACCCGACCATCCTAGTCCCCTGGGAAAGCCTGGACACGGAGCAGAGAGAAAACTGCAAACCCGGAGTGCGCAAGGCTCGTGAGACCGGCCCCCAAAATCTGGCTGAAGTTACGTTTGCTTTAAAAAAAATATGTCTTTAGTGCATTTGCCTAGCAGGTTCCGAGGCATAGTTTATACCTGGGACGGATTTTCTAGTTACTCCCTAGGGCACAGGGCTGGAAATGCAATTTTCTTGAAGAATGGATGCTCAGATTTTAGAGGAGCTGAGGGCTTTGGAAAAACTTAGGCTCCTTGGTGCTAATGACACAGTAGTGCTGCTTCCCCTGGCATTACAGGAGTAACGATGGCAATTTAGGTGAAACCTCCTGCTAAGTTACCATTGCTTTTTCTGTTTCCAGTCCTCAGAAGCAAAATTTAACATCTGTAGTCTCCCTGAGGCTTTGCTTTCCCTCTGGAATGATGCTTGCTAGAGAAACCCTGTTAATTTGCTCTAAAAGTAAATGAGATTAAATGTTTCTGAGGATTATTCTTTTTCACATATGAAAAATTTCTCATGGATGTGTGCCCAAGCACTTAGTGCCTCTAGTAGAAATTTAGGTCCCTGTTTTCTCAAAGACTCAGTTCTGCTTTCCTTGAAATTGCCTGAATTTCTAATACAGTAAAGGGACATTGCTGGATATCTATTTTGATCTATTTGAGTTAAAAATAACAGTTTGCAATTCTTGCATCCTGGTTTACTGAATTCAAAGGGAAATTGAAGTATGTGAGAATTATTTAATAGTCCTTCACCGAGAACGCCCTGTGGCTTCCAAGGAGCTGCTTTCCCAACCCCAAACGCTCATGGGAATGAGGGGCACCTATTACTGTGCTCATAACTCGCATGTTTTAATGGCACCGTTTGCAAGCGTGCATCACGGCGGATCTTGGTGTGAAAATGCATGTTGAAATGAGACTGAGAGCAGCTCTGTGCTGAAACACCTCATCAGACCTCATTAATACTTTTAGAAAAATCAGGTAGCCAAATGCTCATTACTGTTTTCTGTCTGTTTTCTCTTGTAGCATCTTTCCATATCTATCTGTTTACCCTTTTTCCTCAAAACAACTTTCCGTCCGGAGCCCAGGGCGATGGTTTGCGCTTTTCGGCGGGGGATCATAGGATTGCGCTTGAACTGTGTGGACTGAGCAGCAGAAATAGCTCTTGGATTGCCCCCCATCTTCCCCTTCCCGGGAGAGGGAGCAGCTGAGGTGACCCAGGCGTGTTTGGGAGAGGATCACCTTAGCTCTGCCTCTGAGTTTGGTACAAAACTCCTGCCCAGCTGGTAGCTCAGTTCCTCTAGGCAGTATCTCCTTTACACAATGATGTTTCTGCTGTTTCCCTAGTGCTGGAAAAGGCTTTTTTCTCAATCTTTCCTTAGTAATTTTTCCTTGAGGATGGGAATAGGGACTTTCAGCTCATGGGGTGACTGCACAGAGCAGTTCCAGATGCAGAGCATTGCTGGGCTCCGGCGGCTGTGAGACTTTCTCTAATGATAAGCACGTTTTTGAAGTGCAAGTAAAAGCTGTCCTAATAACAGCATTTAACTTCAAGTAACATTGCTGTGGTTATATATGTATTTGCTTTTTAATTTGAAATTACATCACTGAGGTTTGCAATAGAAGTCTCAGAATTTAAAGCTGTTGTAGGTCTTGTTATAAACAGTGATTGGTGTCTTGACTAAATCCACAGGATAACAGGCATTTTTTTTTTTATTGCCTCCCTTTCGTTAAGGGGAGACCCAGATCCCACAAAATTGAATTCTTCACTTCTAATTATATTGCATCAATTTTTTGGTTTAAATTCTTTGGTCAATTTAAAGAAGACTTTAGTCACAGAATACTGTGTGGACAATCTTTTAAATTTGTGCTTTTTATCAGCATTACATGTTGATAAGGAAAAGCAGACAGTCAGTTTGAGTCGTCTTGCATGTGTGTCAATATGATGGCAGAACTACTAATTTCAGTAGTTCTGAGTGCAGAAAGCAGCCTGTGCCCAGAATTGCTTCTCAGCATCAGAAAAGCTGTGCTGAAGGAAGCAGATTGAATGGTGTGCCTGTGGGAACAAGCTGAAATCAGGCACTCATATAGAAAAGACCTACCCAGTGAGTAAAACCATTCCTGTCTGTTACTGACCTGGTGTAGCCTGTGCCACAACCTCATCTGAGGGCAAATGGCTTGCCCAAAGGGAGAAGCAGCAAGATGTGTGGCCCTTGCTTTAGCTTAGAGAGATTTGACAGCATTTAAGTGTGTGAGTGAAGGGGTGGCTCGTACACGTCGCCTACGATATTCTACAGATGTTGCAAGAAGTGCCCTGTGCGGAGCTCTTGGCGTGGGCTGTGCAGAGTTGGTCACTAAAGAGCTGGGGCTTCTTCTTGTTTTACAGAAGAGGGGAGAGGAGACTGGTGCCCTGGCCATGTGTTCTGAAGCTGTGTGTGAATTTCTGTGGAAAAAGGGTTTCTGTGTTCTTTTTTCCCCTTGTGTTGTTGTGTGCATTAAATGGGCTCTTGGGTTTGATACTTCAGTGGTTGCCTGCTCGTTATGGGCAACAATATGTGTTCTGTGCATGGAGTTTGGAAAACACTTAAATTCATGTAATTTTCTATCATAAGTCCATTGAAAGCAGTAGTATTTTCTCCATTCCATTTGGATGCAGTTCAGGGTTAAATTGCTTCAGGATCCACAGGGATAAGTGTTTATTTTGTTTAATGTCAGTAAGTAACTATCAATTAAAGAGCTAATTTGCAAAAATGTTTGCGGCTGTTCTTCATTCTAGCAACGGAATATTTGCTGCCTCCTCTCCCGGAGCCGGAGCATCCCTAAGGCTGTGGAAACGGCCTCCAAATTTCAGGTTGTGATACTCCAGAGGCGCAGCTGAGGCTGCGAGTAAACCTGGCACTGAAGCCGTTAAGTGGGATATTTTGGGTGAGGAACTGGTGTGTAAAATTGTTCTTGTGTGGCAGGTGCTGCTCAGTTATATTTAAGAACCCCCTTAAGGGACAGAAATCAATTATCGGCGCGGTGACGTAAGAGAGTAAGTGGGTCAGCTGAAAACATATGCTTATAATTTTGCAAGTGCTGTTATAGTAATTCATTGTGGTTTTTTTTTTTCTGTCTGATTTTATGCTTCTACTTCATACTTGAACAGTGTTGGACTTGTAAGGGTATTTGTCTATCTTGTCTTCTGATATCATAATTCTAGCAGTTATTTTTAATGGAGTTTTTCCTTGAAAAGTCACGTTACCTGCGAATGGCAGCAAAAGTCCCCCAAAGGTTACATGACTGGACTGTGTTTTGTTGAAGGAAAGTGAGACACGAAGTCTTCTTTATTGCATGTGATTCCCATGGAGCGAGCTGTGCCGAGGTGCTACCCTATTTCTTCTTAGGTGTGTGTTGCAGAGGTTGTTAAAATCTCTTGCAGCACCCAAACACGATTTTAGGGGGGAAAAGCCCATAGAGAACCTCCAGTGGAAACTTTCCTAAAATACGCTAAATGGCTGTAGCTGCAAAACCTGGATTACGACTCCCTGGGGGAAAGTTCACCTCTGAAAAAGAGACTTTCATACATGGGGATAGGCTGAAAAATGTATTAGAATGGGTCTGCAGCTGTGAAGGTGAAACTTCAACCTCCATTGCCTCTTCCCCCGCCGCCTCAAAGCGCAGCCTGTAGAGACCAGTACTGGGAAGTTACAAGTTCTGTCCCCCCACACCACATCTGTGTTTTCCTCATTGTAGGCCTCTGTTCGAGGTGCCCTTTTCTTTGACAGAAGACTTAGTTGCATTAAGTTTCATGAGGCAGAGAATGGCTAGATGTTTTTTTTTTTTTTTTTTTTTTTTTTTTTTTTTAAAAAAAAAGAAAAAAGCATTAGAATAGTTCTATTTCTGAAGAAGTAACCGGAGTTGAAGTCACAGGTGGGCCTGTGTTTTGGTCCCTGTTCTGCAGAGCTGTTACGTGTCTGCTCACGTGCCCAGCACCCTGCTGTGCGAGTGTTGCGATAGTCCGTGTGCTGCAAGTGAAGTACCTGGTTACCTGCTCTTCGGTAGTAGCAGGGTCTATAATAACTTCTTCCTGAAGGACTCATAGTAGTTAGTGGAAATGCTTCTAAGCTAGTATCAGAAACGTCAAGTAGAGGTACTGAATGTACCTGTTCGTTTGGGTACGCCTTGACTTTACATAAAACTATATTTAAACATGCAGTTTATTTCTGGAATTTTTTGTCTGCTTTAGTTTAAAGATAGCTCAAGTGAGGTTGGTTTCCTTTTAAAATAGAGCAATGTGGTGTTGGGTCTTGCAGCACTTGTGCATCCTTTGAATGTAAGAGCGAAAGAAAAGAAAAACATGGTTTAACTTCATCATTTAAAAAAGTAAGGACATTCTGACAAAAAAAAAAGGCAAAGTAGTAATATTATAAAGAGTTTTGTTGTTTTGGGGATCATCTCCATTGAGCGTGTGGACGTGGGATTGTGTGGTCCTTACTCCAGGACCTTACTCCAAATTCAAATATCATCTTCTGTAGCTGAGAAAAATATGTTTGGATATTGGCTTTGGGAAACTTTAAAGGGGTTAGAGTTTTGTTTCTTGTTGTTAGTAAATCCAAAACCCTTTCACTTGGGCCTTGGGGTGTTGCTTCCCAAGTTTTCTCTCAGATGTGTCTTTTCAGAGATGATGTGCCCTGGCTCACTTACCTGCTCTGAAAAAGGCTGAAAATAATGGTATATTCAATTAAAGAATTAAAGATTTGTGTCCTGAATTACACTTTTGATATTTTTCCTAGTAGTTCATCATAGTATTTACAGTCTATACTGTAAAGTCATTATTTTATTTAGGGAAACAGTGGTCATACTGAATTCTGTTGCCAAACTAGCAGAAAATACACGTTCCAGAGAGGAATCAAACTTCAGTCTTGGCTCATCAGTGATGCATGTAGGCAACTTTAGTGGCCAATTCCTATCGAACTTTTTACAGGTGTTTGATTTGTTCCTTTGATTCTGTAGTTTTTGTCTCAAAATGATTTTCCTAAGAGTGAAACTTCTGGTCTCCTGTAATGTGGGTTTCCAAGATGCAGGAGGAACACGATGGGGAGTGAAGACTGTTGTCCATCCTGACCTCGATGCTTGGAGAGGAGGGGATTTCTCAAAATCAAATGTCAATGACATTAGCCACGTACATATCTGCAAAAGAGCAGATTAGATTTTCAGTAACGTACCAGGATGAGCTCAACTCTGCTGTGAGTCATTAATTTCTAAAATATAACTTACTGTCATAGAATATGCCTGTTCCGCAGACACAGGGCTGGATCATTATTCCTCTCTATACAGCGTTTAGAAGCTGTTAAAGCCTTTGACAGGTGAATAAAAGATTCAGTCCTTTCTCCAGAGAATGTAAGCCTTGTCTACATGGCAGAGTGACGTTGTTTTAGCTCACATTTATTCCTAACTACTTAACAGTGGAACTTAACTAATACAACAGCTAGATCTTTTAAGTTAAACCATAGGTTTAAGACCAGTTTACGTTGATTTAACCTAGATCCATAGACTTACCAAGACAAAAAAATTTCCATGGAGTGATATTTCTAACTTACCAATGTGTGTTTCAATTTGATGATGTTTTATAGCAGTGAGGTTTTCTTTTGCACAGCAGCATACAGCAGGTTGGCCAAGGTAGCTATGGGCTTCAGGAGAAACGGATCAGATTTTACTGCTGATATTCCTGGAGTCTCCTTTCCTGATCATGGAGATGTTTCCCAGGACAGCCCGGCTGCTGTGGAGCTGCAGGAGCCCCGGATGCCGCTGAGCAGCGTGGCCGCCAAAGCCACCTGAGCCACCACTGCCGAGTTAGGGAGCTGGTGTCTCCTGCCAGCTGGAAAGACAACATTGGCTGCCGTGCGGTACCAACACCACGGGTTAAAATAACCTTAATAACCTTCTGCAAGCAGTTAGGTTTGCAAGAGATCTGCTGTGGCCCTCGGTGAGGCAGATGATCGAAACTGTCATTAGGAGATGACTGAGGTGACAGAGGCTGTCAAATGACATTGTGCTTTGTCAGCGCGCTGCGTGTGTGAGTGACTGAGTGTGTCGTATATCAAGAGCACTTAAGCATCACGCTTGCTGGGGCCGATGACTTGTAGGTGCCTTCTCTTCTCTCTTCATTCCCACTGGATACTTAGGACTTTTCTAGGCTGGATACTTATGGTGCCTTTTCTACAGGTGCCACCTGGTTTGGGAAACTGGTGGCCTTGGGCTGTGTCACCCTCTCTTTGCCAGCTGTACCAGACATAGGGGCTGTGTTGGGCAGATGCTGCTGTCCTCTTCCCACTGTGGTGCTGCCATCAATCCCAGGCATTCCTGAATTGTGCCTTCACTGGGTTTTTCCTCACACGGTTGGGTGGAGAAGAGGGGGGCAAGCTTCACAAATAACAGGGGAGACAAAGTTGAGCAGTTCTTTAGTGCCTTTTACTCTGTTGTGTCGATAATAACTCTTGTCCATACTACTCTGCGAGCGTGGCTGGCGCAGCACGTGGAAGCGGAGCGTGATTCGCGTTCCCGGCGCGCTGGGATCAGAAAGCACCGTGTACTCGCCTAGTAGCTCCTGCTGCAGAATAGCTGCTAACAAGATTGTCAGAAATCTTGTAGATGACAGCTAGCCACATTAGCGCTACCCCTTATGTGTGTTTGATGGACTCCTTGGCACAGATTCTTCAAAGTCTAAGCCTTTAAAATTCTCGCTTAAAAAATTTATATCCCATTCTTCAGCAGATGTGCTGACCGGCTTATTGTCTCCATGGCAACAAGGTTTCGTTTTTAAAATAGCCGAAAGTCACAAAAGAGAAGTCAGATATTAATAGCAGAACCAGCGTAGGTACGAATGAAGAAGCAGGATTTGGCTATTCTTCATCCAAAATTTCTCCTTTTTGGAGTTGTCTGTCTCCCTGTGCATAGCGTGGGTGTTTGTTTAAATGTATTTTTCCAGTGTGACCTATAAAATTAATTCCCTTTATTCATGCAATGTTATTACAATGGAATATTTGCATGGTTACAGCAACACTTAGAACACTAGCATAATGCAAAACACACAATATTTAGTATGGAATTATTTAAAAAGATCTTTACAGACGTGGAGTGCATACAGTGGCGTGAATGTTCCTTGCTGCCATTATCCCCATTTCGGTATCCTTCCCTTCGGTAAGGGAAGCTCAAGGCAGAAGTGCCCTGTGACCTGAGAAACTCCACGAACTTCAAGTGCCTTTTGCAGCGCTGTCCTGGCCCTGTAACCGTGTGGTGCTCTTGCCGATACTTTTTTTGCTGTATTTTTGGTGTATGTTAACAAAATGTGCAAAACTCCAGTTGTATGATTATAGTGTAACAGCAAGAACTGGAGCCATTCTAACAGATTTGGGGAATGAAAGCCCTGAAAAGGCTTTGCCTGCGCTTGCTGTCATGCAGTTTCTATGGACACCAATAGTTTTGTGTCAAACGCAATCTTGATGTGATTGTCTATGCTGAATATAGAGGAAGCAGAGATGATTACATGGGACTCCAAACCTGTATTTGTGAAAATATGTTCTGTTGCTTTGAAAAGAATGTGGTAGAGACAGAAATAGTTTTTTTTTTCCTGGAAGTCTTGGGCCTTGGGTGACCTGCAGGGTAAAAAAAAATAGCTCCCTACTTCCTTTGTTGCAGGGCTGTACGGGAAAGCCTGCAATGTATTATCTTCAAAACTTGGCTTTTAAACAAACCATAATCTTATTTTGCTGGCGCTCTACTTTGGCGTGCTGCATTCCGACTGGAACTTCTTCAGCCACTTCGGACACTGCAAGGATCTTATACTTGCTGCAAGCCAGAAGCTGTCAGAAAATGGCGCTGATGATAGATACAGGATAATTTGATAATTGAGAAAAGATATCAAAACCATTCTTAGAGCCTGAATATCACTGTCTCTTGTTGTCAGCTGTATTACGACTTGGGCTGCTTGTTAAGAGCTCGGCGGCTCTCCGTGGTGTCCTGGGGAAGGCAGGACGGCGGCTTGGAATGGGCTCCCGTGCCGTCACCCGTTGCTCTGGCACGGGTAGCGAGCCCATATGGAGAACCCGAGGCTTTCTGAAAAGGTGCTGGGGAAAGACATTATCTGCTCCCGCTTTCTCCCTGCGCCGCTCCTCCTCTGTGTTGCTGCGGGGAAGGTTGTGTCCTTGCGAGCGTACCCGCCCGCGTGGCTCGTGGAACGGTGGTGCCGCTCTGTCGTGCGGTTTGGAGCTCCGCACCGCGGCTTGCTCTCGTGCGGCCGGCTGCCCGTGGCGCCGCGTCGCGCCCGCGGCCGCAGAGCCGCTGGCGCGCGTTCCCGAGAGGGCTGCGTCCAACGCTGGGGGCTTTAACGCACAGCGTTGACGCGTGTTTTAATAGTTACCCCCCAGTTACGTTCATTAATAATAAACCCTCTCTGAACTGTCTCCTTGACACTTTTTAGGATGAGCATCACTTTCTTCGGGTTAATAAGCCTCTCTTTCTCCTCAAAATGAGAGTTTAAGTGTAAGTAAGAATACTGAATTCTGCTTTGTTACCTGGGTCTAGGTTATGCCATATTTTGTTGCAGGGTGTAAGCACTATTCTGCTATAATCTGTTTCTGATTTTTCCCTGTACCCTTTCTGTGTTATCTCTGTACTCTGTTCACTGGGGTGATGCTTTTGGTGCTTAACTCTCAACTCTTTTCTCCCAGCTTGCGTAACGCATTGTTGTTTCATTTATACACACTGACAGCAGGGACTCTCCTACGTCTAAATATTTCTTTAGGCTAGTGCACTTAATATGTTCTGATGTCCCTTGCAAAGCTTGATATATGATTCAAATAATGTAAATACATCTTGTAAGTCAGAATTTTAAAAAATTTTCTGCTTTTTGCTAAATCTATGTACTCTGCCTGCCTTGGTGGACCCCTTGCCTTCGGGGACATTGTACGTGTGATACTTCAAGTCTTGTGAGCGCCCTGGAGCTTTTTGTGGCAAAGATGCGTTTTACGTGGAAGAGCACGCCTGGAAACTTTGTGCTAGGAGTCAGTGGGAACGCTAATGCTGCAGCTAGGCTGGCTGCACATCCCACTAAAGCTTTTAGCTGTAATATGGTCAGTTTTGTGATTGTGCTTAGAAAGGAAGCACGTGTCTGTATGTAGTTGGAGGGAAAAAAAGTGATTTTACTGAGAAATGGCGGTTCCCTTCCCCTGCCTCCCCCAGGTCAGTGCAGTGCTCCAGCAGCCTGGGTGCCGCCAGCTCTTGCAAAGCAGTTGTCTAGGCAGATTTGTCCTTAGATACAAAAGCTGTAGAGGATGCAAAGGGGACCTAATCCAAACCTCAGTTCTTATGGGGTGGCTTGTTCTGTCGTGCTTTGAGGGACGTTTGTTCTGCGAGTGATCTGCTCTCAGCAGCTGAAGATGAATCTCCCCCTAAGAGAAATCCTGTAAGCTGAGGCTTCTTTCTTCTTTTATTCATCTTAAAATGATAAAAATGACCTTGGCTCAAGGCGCACTTCATAGGGATTAATGACCAGTTGGGGTTAATGGCCCGAGTTATATTAAACTTTCAGCTAGTCATTAATCTTCAAAGTGTCCTGTGGCACTTATGGCTTAAATATCCTGTTCGTATATAAATATATATTTATATATGTATTTTATCATCTTGGGCCGTTAGTATTAGCATCACCCCCTCCCTGTGCCCCTGGATCATGGGGAGGAGATGACGCTGGCCTGTGGGGAGATAACGCACACGCTCATGCCAAGCGGACAGGTTTTCCAAGGGCACTTACAAGGCTGGGGTGTCAGATGGGGCAGCGCAGGCAGCGGTGCCGGGGGTAGAGCGGCTGTGTCTGCAGCCTGCCTGCGACTCTGGCGCTGCAAGCCAGGGAATCTGGGGCTTCGGCACCAACCTATTTCTAGCAGAGAAAAAGGTCAAGCTGGAGATAGAGAAAGGAAGAATGGGACGGGTTAAAAAAGGTGCAGGAGGATGAGGGAGCTGGGAGGAGATGCATCGCCCAGATTGGCCTATCCCTTTCCGCCGTGCCAGGCGCCTTGCACGGAGATGGGAGCTTCTGCTGGGAAAGTGCAGGTCGAGTGCAGGTGCTCTAGGATTGCAGCTGTCCGGCCTCCTGATAAACCGTGTGCGTTTGCCAACGTGAAACTGCGATTGCGCAGTTATACAGGACAGAGCAGGAAAAGAGAAAAATCACAAGTTTTGATTAAAATAACTGCTTGAATTTGGCCACAGACACTGTGTGTTTTCCATGTCTCCCTCTTGCATTCTGTATGTCAAGTCTGGTGTTTCTCTCTTAAAACTGACAGAGGACTTGGCATGTTGTGACACTTGCTAGCTAGCGAGAGCTGCCTGCTACGTGGGGTACCAACACCAGCCAAGCAGCATGATGTGAAGGGAGAAATGGAAGAAAAACAACAGGAACAGAGAAAGAGGAGATAAGAAATGGGGAGGGAAAAGGAGAGACTGGGAAAGAAGAGGCAGAATGCATCCTGAATTGAATGTAAAAGTGCTTGCCCAGCAAAATGTCTATGAACTAAGAAGGTTAATAGAGGCTTGCCAGAATAGGCAACTTTTACACCATCATGGTGTTCTGTGACCATGAGTTTTTTTTCACGCTTGTTTGTTGGATTCTGGAATGGAAATTTGTTTGTTTTTCCCTTTTGAGGACTGTTTGTAATTGGATGTGTCCTGACCTTGCTCCCTGTGGAGTTGGGGAGAGGATTGGTAGAAATATTGGCAAAAAAGAGTCAGCAGGATGGCCAGAGGATCTGCTGCCACTCTGATATATGGTGGTTGTTCTGAAGGGTGTCCAGCCTCTGCCTTTCTGTTTTTCCAGGGCATTTTTCCTGGCCTAGGATCTAGTCTGTGAGGCTTTGGCAGTACACTGCTATCCCTGCTGCTGTTATTTTCCCCAGTGGACTGGACTATGGTCCAGTACACATGGCACCGTCTCCTCAGTGGTAAGGACAAGGTTACTCTGACCAAGCCTTCAGAAAGCAGAGGGTGCTTAGCGCAAAAGCCTTATCAAAAAACCTCTTCCAAGCAATATATCCCTTTATTGCATGTCTAGCTTACCAGGTGCTCATCCAAATTTCATGCAAGGCTTTTATGATTTGACTAAAATACCTCACACCCCTTTATGTGGTCTGTCCCCTGCCAGTTCCTGCTGTTTCAGCAGTTGGTCGGAGCGCAAATCTTCTCTCTTCTCCAGTGGAGGTGGTTGTTTGATTTTGTTTCGGGCTCTTTTCATTGCCATGCAGCTCTTGTTCAAGGTACAGCTAAGAGTAGTAATTTTCTCGGGGAGTGGCATTCCGAAAGGTTAGGTGCTGTTGCTGTTCCAGTACAGAGGAATGGCAGGAATTATTCCACAGGTAGGGCACCACTGAGCTGAGCCTGCAGTTGGTATCTACCCCATAAAGATACATTACAACAGAAAAAGGAAGAGGGAATGATGTTCCCAAAGTTAAAGTTGCTGCAGTAATCTTGCAGTCCTTGCCCACTGCAGCTCTACAGTGTCATTACCTGGCCTGTCAGTGGGTATCAGCCATAGGGCCTCTCTAGGCGAACTGCATGATTTGCAGTAGGCTATAGATTGGGTGGCTGTAATAATGAGACGCAGGAGATGAAAACCAGAGGTTGGTGCTGTGCGCGTTACCCCTTTTTGCGTTGTTTGCTCTCTCTCCTTATTTTTTCCCCACCTTCTTTAAGTGAAAGCCTTGAATCAGGTATCTGAGTGCTGAGCCCCAAAAGCAAGTCTCAAGTGTCTGATTCAGGAGAGGAGCTAAATTAGAAGAAGGTGCTTTATTCTTAGCCATATTCAGTAGATGGGAGGTAGACTGTGTTCACTGTCAAATGGAAGATTTTCAGAGCTTGAGTGCATTAAAAAAAAAAACAAAACAATATGTGCATTGCTGAGCAGAGCACCCCCATCTGTTTGAATATCCAGGACCTCCTTCGTATGATTTTTATAATAATGAACTTGCTTCTGGTGTTAAATGCTGCAGGAGCTGTCACGTAGGCTGACTTTGTCTTCCCAGGAGCAGCGTGAGCAGCCGCGCGCGTGTGACGTGTCCCGCTGCGCGGGCCGCCTCCCTGCTCCCTACCTGCCTCCCGTTCAGCTCGGCTGGAACGCGCTGCTGCCTTTGTCACGTGTGGCGCTCCAAGTTATTACTGACCTCCCCACTTGACATCTTTGCACAACCTTTATTCTTCTTGTTAGTGCTTTTTTTATTTTTATTTTTTCCACTTGCTTAGTTTCTTGTTTAACAACTGATCTTTTTGTTTTCTTTTCCTCGTTCCTTAGAGCAAAGACTCGTGGCTTTGGCAGAGACTGTTCTGCTTGTCGCGTGTTCCTGGGTGCCTTGCAAGTTTGGGGTGCTCCGTTGTGCACCCAGAGGCAAGTTTCTGCTGGCATAAACGTGGCTCCCTTCTCTGTCACTTGTGTTTGGCCTCTGAGGCCCCTGTGCTGCTTTATCGGGTCACGGACCCACACTCAGCAAAGTAGCTGTACATTGTGCTCCAAACTGGGTAATTGCTCATCGTGGAGTTTTTATTCCATCTGTCAGATTTGTGTGGGTTTTATCCTTATTAAAAGAAAAGGTGTTTTATTTATTCACTTTGCACTTTATGTTTTCTTCTTCTTTAGACTGTTAGCAAGTAATTGGGCAGCTTACGTCCCTCTGTGACAAATCTCCTGGCGTTTAAAACTTGTGTATAGTCTTGTGCTTTGGGTCCTCTCTGAGGTTAGTGCTGGAGATGTAGAAAGACTTCTAACCATGGTCATGAAAAATGGAAAAAAAAAAAGAAGAAAAAAAAAAGTCCACCAAATACTGAACCCCTTGCCAGGAAAATATTACCCTTTCCAGCTGTCTCGGACCACAGCATGAGACCTGCAACTGTTTTATGTGTAAATACTTCATCTTCCTTTTTGCAGATGATTGTGTTTCATGATCCATAAATGAGAGGTTACCACTTACATGGAGGAAAAACAGGAGTGTGATGAATTACAAGCCAGTGTAATTTATGCAGAAGCAGTGTGGGGGAAATTGCAGCCCACTCCTGTTCCACATAAATTATGCATGCATCGCCTTGAAAATAGCTACAGAGGGTGTTCGGATTTTTTTGGCTAATGAATCATGCCCTAAATTCCTATAGTACATACATTGACTCAAATGTCTCACTTTTGCCCCACCGTTATTTTTGCATTATCTATGAACTTTTGTTGAACATGCAGTTCTAGATGTTTCTTTGTTTTCCTTTTAATAGACCTGCTCTGTGAAGACCCTGCTTTGAAAAGGGGCTTCTAAATTTACTACTTCTCCCAAAACACTCCCACGTGAGAGTTTGCATCTTCTGCTGTGTAGATCTCTGACGAGATCCCCTGGCTGTTGTAGTAAGAATATCCATGAATAAACATGTGCTTAGAAAGATGCAGCATAGCCTTGTTTATAGTCATCTCCCCACAGACCGGGACTGTAGACTTTTTTAGAGCTGCAGCCTTTGCGCCTGTGTCATGGGAAATGTGAAACCTTTAATTCTGAGTATGGAAATAAAGAAATTACAACAATCTGTGTGAAAGCGAAGTATGATCTTGTCCGCACCATAATACTGGCTTTGTATCACTGTCCGTGGCATCTGAGGATGACTAGAGGAACGCTGAATATAGCCTCGTCACTTAGCTATGAATAACAGCTTGGGGGCAGCAGCAGGGCCATGGTCTCAATTTCTTCTGTTAGCAAAGAAGCAACTGGCAAAACAGGAGCTCCCTCTATGAGGCAGCAGCTGTAAGAGCAAGAACCAACACAAGGGCCTTTTTGAAGAAATGTTTTTTAGGAGAGATACAAAAGGTGAGGGGTGGTTATCTGGAACATGGGAAAATGAAACAGCTTGGGACCTAAAATCAGCTTGCTAGAAGAATATGTTAGGTTATGGAAAGAACAAGCAAGAAAAGTGTCATTTTCGTTACAATGACGACGTGGGTAGACTAGTGTGGGCATTCCTGAGAGTGCTGAGCTGCAGCTCTGGCTGCAGGAGAGGAGCAGAAATGTAAGCAAGCATCACAGCTATGGAGGGAGGCAGTGATAATCATGGATGATGGTTTAATGTCAGCATGGATGTGGAAAAAAGGGGATTTCGAGGTGCTCAAGAGTGATACTATATTTTCTTGTCAGGTAATAGGAACTTTCCTAGGGTATACGTGGTGTATCTCCTGTATGCTTCCCTTGCTTCCCTCATTTTTTTTTTTTTTTTTTCTTTCTCTCTCCTCTGAGTGGGTATGTGTTTGGGGCCAAACCTCTCTTGCCTTAGTCCTGCTGCAGTCATTGAGGGCTCTTCCATTTCTTCAGAGTGCAGGACTTAATAACAGCCATGGATTTTTTCCCTGTGTTGCAGTTTGCTGCCCTTCCATGTCTGCATTTTGACAAATGAGGAAAAACCTTTTGTGGGAATGACACCAAAACCACTTCAGTAGAGAACAGAAAAATGAATTATGATTGGCCTTGCTGAATGATGTATAATATCAGTCAACCATTAAAGACCTATTCATATTTCATAAATGTTACAGCTGGAAAAGGTAGGGTTAGTCTTGCAGCTTGATCTGGGGACTCCTCGTGGATGGTAATGCACTGTTTTACCAGGTAAGAAGAGTAATTCTCTTTTGGGAGGCTTTGAAGAGGGCCCTCCGTGTCGTGGTGCGCAGTTGTGCGGTGTCCTCCGCCCGGGAGCTCCTTGCCACCACCGGGTGCAGGCGCACGGAACAGAGCGGGATCTAGAAGCGACCGGATGAGGTGGTAGCAGAAAACTCGGATGAAGGCAGCCAAATACCCGGAGGCAGCTCCTGGCTCGGGAGCTCGAGGCTCGCCCTCTCCTCGGACGCTGTCCTTTACGAGGTGCTGTTGGTCACCACTGGAGAGAGGACCAGCGTGGCAGGGGTGGGTCGCTCTGTGGTCTGCCCTAAGACAGCTTTTCTGCTCCGTTGCAGGAGGACCTTTCTTGATGAGCTCAGTAAGCAGTGTTTCACACCTCTCTTGTCCAGGCACGCGTTTTAGAGCCTTTACTGCTTCTGTAGCTTATTTCTCAATCATTTCAGTTTCTGATGCCCTTATCCTGCTATGGGTAACGGAACAAAGCACATGCCAGGAATGATCTCCAAAAGGCCCTAGTGGGATGGTGCTGCTCCCCGAGGAGCTGCGTGATGCTGTTTGTCCTGTTGTTTCTCCTTGTTTGCCTCGGACCTCTGAGGGCCACGCTTACCTTCCTAAGCACAGTACTGCTTCCCCCATGCCCGATATTCATGTCAAGCTATTTTTATGAAAGTTTGCACATAATGGGATATTATAATACTTGCATTAAGTGCAGGTTTAAAGAAAGGTGAGGTGTGTGGCCTTGTTGATGAAGAAGGCTTTAGAAGAGTGAGGATACGCTGAGGGCTGTTGCTCTTTGGAGCTGTGGCATTTATGCACAATGAAAGGAATATGCCTTGAGTCTGTGACCAGGGAGGAGAACGTGCCTGAAGAGGTAAACGCGCTTCCAGCTCGCTCCGTCCCAAGGCTGCCACTGCTCCAGCCCTGCTTTGGGGTTGTTCAGGCTTTCTGTGTTGAATATTTGTCATTTCAGTGGCTACTCTGCCTGAGCTGGGCCAGCTGGTTTGCCTCAGCGCTCGCTTAAACAACGCGCATTTGTGGGAGTGATGGTCTGGCCATGTTCTTGTTTGTAACTAGGTGGTTTCGCATATGGCTGTATAAAATGTTTATCATTGAACCATGTTCAGCTTAGCAGCCCAGAGCGATCTGTACGAATGACCTTTCTTCATTATTTTTTTACAATTATTATGACAATTTTTGTCACCTACAAACTTCATGTGATGGTTGCACATTTCTCAGATCATTATTAAAGCTGTGATAGCATTTGGCCAAGACTGGGTCTCCGCAGAACCACGTCATAAGCATTTTGGTAATTTGTAACAGCTACTTTCTATTCAGATCTTGGGATTGATTAAGTATTTTCTAATCCCTTTAATATAAAATCTATCAGTATTTGGATAGTCCGGTCTTTTTATCAGGAATGTCTTGCAGATCTCAACCAAAAACCAGTATATGTGAAGGAAAAATCTTTGTGATTTCCAGTTGAAAACCATTCCTGGTAAAACCGTGCTGACCTATGCTATTTTGCTTGATTTACACTATTTTGTTCATTCTCTTTAGCTCTTCAGTGACTGTGTTTTAGCTCAGCCTTCCCATGATGTTTGTTGGAGATTTCCCTATTTAAATATGTACATGATACTACCTTGCTCCTAGTCATTTGGAAATTCCTCAGAATTTCAAACATCTTTGAAGAAGAGAGAGATTAAAAAAAAAAAAAAGTCAGCCTTTAATAAATAGAGCCCTTAATCCATTTTTACTGACATCTTTGGGTGAAAATTATCTTGTATGATGACCTAAAAAATTAATAGTTGTTTTTTTCTCTCCCCCCCATAGTTATTCAAAGGGGGATGAGGTGGGGTGGGGAAGGTTTTATTTCTGTGATGTCAGTACACCATATGACTTAGCTATAAATACAAGACACCAGCATTTATTAAATAACTGCATCTCTTCTGCATCATGGTTCTCGGTTTCATCACATGATCCTTGCCACTGCTCCCTTTATTGAAGCTACACAGGAAGCTGATAACAATGTGTTTAAATTTGTTATCAATATGTATTTAATTTATTCTTAAACCTATAGCCATAGGTCGGCTCCTAAATATCTTCAGACTTCTTTACGGACTGTAGTTAGGCAGAGATTTCTTCTCTTTGTGGCTGTTGGTTTCCTAATTTCTAACCCGCTCCACTTTAAATGGTTGCTTTATTTCCTATGCTGCCCGGGACGGAGCTGCTTTTCCACCCTGAGGATGGCAGTTTGAGCCCAACTATGCACTGAGACGTCCCTCACTTCCAGCTAGGCACGCTTTCCTTGTTCATGTGTTTATATGACTCCATTCTACCCCTTTTTTTGATTTCAGCTTTGATCTAAGCTGCCCCGAGCGCTGCGCATATACTGCTGGGTGGGGTGAGTCTGCTTTAGCAGAGCAAGTGGGTCACTCGCACGCTTGCCATCCGAAGTGCTGGAGTTCCATGTCCAGGGTAATCTTTATTGTCATGTATTTAAGTACTTAAGTTCAGACCCTGAAAACATCCTAATCTAACTGCTTACAAGTAAATAAAATTACATACATGTATTAACTTTTTTTTTTTAAAGTTCAACTAAGTATGTCTTTTAAGGATGGGTAGCATCACTGTACTCAGTGTCTTCAAGCCTTATTTTTCTGTTGTTTTTAATTTCTCATGAAGTTTTATTATTAGAATACTTCTTCCTTGATACAATGCATTTTAATACAGCCACAAAACCAAAGGCACCAAAGGTGCAGATGTTTCCTAACCCTGTGGTTTCCCAGGCTGTCCTGTTAATCACGTCTGCTGCGTTCACCCACACGTTGCTGTTTGCAGGCAGACAAATGTTGTCTCTTGTACCAGCTACGCTCCTCTTTAGGGCCTGGGAAGTCTGACCTTGCTTTTTGGGCCGGTAGCCAGCAATAATAATAATCTTACAAAAGTTGATATTTTTACAGAAATAAATTGTGTGTCTCTATACGGAGGACGAGGACTATCTGGGCTGTCCCCTCAGGATTTTTGGTGCCCAATGCAGCAATTGAGCCTAAACAGCTGGGAAGACTGTCTAAACCAGCAGATTCTGGTCCAGGCCTTTGGAAATCCTTTTCTGTGGTTGTCTTTTCACTTGTGTGTCTCAGGGTTGGATGCTGGGCTGAAGCCGGGTGCGTGTCCTGGCCCTGGATGTTGTTTTGGATGTCACTTAGAGCTGAAATAGCTCTGCATTCCTCAGAGAACCAGGGCCAAGCCGCGCTTCCTTGCAGGAAGTGTTGGGTCAAACTCTGATGTTTATTTATTACCCCCCAACTGATCACTTCTTGTGCTATTTCATGAGATCTTCTGTATCTAAGCAGCTTCTAAGGATCCTGAGTCAGAGCTGGTTCATTATGGCTATTTTGGAAAGATGAACAAGATTGAATTTCTTGGGAATAAAGTGTAAGGTTCTTCAAAAATAGGAGCAGAGTTTCAAAGAAGTTACTTAGATCTCAGAGCCCTCTATTGGTTTACACAGAAAGTGAGGAACTGCTTTGCTTGCTGTGTCTTGCAAGTCTCTGGGCTAGAAATCGTCCTTAGTGTTACAGACATGATTAGTCTGGTAAATTCTCGTTGACTCCATTTTTGGGCGGGTAAATGTGAATGCAGCCACTGGGGATGTTTTTGTCAACCATCGTGGGAAGAAGTAGTGTGATTTTTTTTCCGTGCTCAAAAGTGAGATCAAGATGCTCTTGGCTGTTTCATTGCTTACCAAGCATACCTACTGCCCCTTTCCTTATAATGCCGGCTGAAGGCCTAAGACTAGCGCTTCCCATGGGAATGGAAGCTGTGCAGGAGAGCCCCGCGCTGCCGGCACCGTGCAGAGATGCTGCAGCTGGGCCCTCGGCGCGGCCTGGAGCTCTCTTGTGCTCAAAAAGATGCTGTGCTGATTTTGTATTTATTTATTTTGTAAAAGTGGCCGAGTTCAGTGCTTGGTAGGATGCCTGGGTCTTCTCGGGGCAAGCAGCAGCTGCTCCGTAGTTGTTTGCACTGCAATGGGGGCTGCTGCCCGCACTCTGCCTTCTGCTTGACACAAACCGGCTAAGAAGGGGGCAGGTTCGCACCCTTGCCTACAGATATTAGTGGGGGGGTTAATTAAAAGGCTCTTGCTTCTTTATCAACTGTCAATAATCACATGGACGTGATTAAAAAGGACAATTAATTGTGAATTAATTGGGTTGATTTTTAATTTCCATAACCAAAATGTTATAGAAGGACTGGTTTTATAAAAGGATTTTCATATATGAAATGTTTAATGATATAGAAAGAATAGCTACTATGCTTTTTTGATGGGAAATCTTTGACTGGTGATGGAAATGGAGGAGAATGTGACATACCGTGCAACTTTGTGGAGTCTGTGCAGTAATGTGGGACTGATGCTACTTTACCTGAAGGTCTATATTTTGTGCCTTTAAAATCATATCCTAAATTTCACTTGATAAACTGTTTGGTTTTTTTTTTTACCTGAAGACCTTGAGACCTGTGAACACAAACTTATCCCAATGATCAAGTTTGGGTCGCCTTGAAGCTGTCAGGAAGAGAAATATTCTGATACCCCCCTGCCCCTCGCTGCAAAGAGGCACTTTGCACCCAAGGGGTGCAAGGAAGTTGTCAGCTCAGTTGCTGGCTCAAATGAAGACAGCAAGTTTTGTACAGCCTCAGATCTTCAAGTTTCTCTGGGCACTTCTTGGCCACCCTACAGATAAAACCTCTCTGACTTGTTACAGAGTCTAAGGAGAAACCAACACAGCCACCACGCTGCCTCCGAATGCGTCACCTGATGGGAGAGGCGTTACCTTTACCTCGACCACTGGCACCAGCTGCCTTTGGGCTCCCTCAGGCCACATCCAAGCACTGTTTTTTTTTTTTTTTTTTTTTTTTTTTTTTTTTTTTTTGTTTTCTCTCTCTGTGTTTTTGATATGTTGTTGGGCTGTGGGCCCCAGGAGGGTGGCTGCAACTGCACCAGCTCACCCTTCTTCCCAAGTCCGCCCGCTTTTTCCATGCGCAGCTGCACTCTGCCACGTGAACATATCCCCGCACTGCCGCGGCTCGGGGATCTGCCCTTTCCCCCGCCTCGGGGATCAGTGCTGATGTTTGAGAAGGTTTTCTGCAGCGTTTACAGCAATGTGTGCAGGTTCCTCACCGCTAACCTTAACACAAGCCACTGCGGACAACTGGAGACATGAAGCAGGTTCATTTTTTTGTACAAAGACACGCTTGTCCTGGGGACAACAGAATAGAATTGCAGCACGTGCTTCTAGAAGAGGGAAATTACATGCTAATACATCACTAATGCAGATGTCGTTTAGCATTAAACATTGGAATTTGGCTTTCATGAAAGTCCTTTGCTCCAGTGCAAAGCTCCTTTTGCCTAGTTTGCTTAGACTGGTGAACTCAAGATATCTCAATATCTGCGGGGCAGCGCAGTAGCGATCTGTAACGGGTTGTGTGATCGCAGAGATTCGCAGTTACATGAGTTAAAGCCAACTTTGAGCCCTTGGCTTTTCTTCCAAATTAAGTTGTAAAAAGGAACTGGTAGAAGGGCGCCTGATTTACTGCTGCAGATGGGCCATTTCTGCTGCTTCGGCAATGCGGGCTGGGGCAAACCTGGCAGAATGGGCTCTGGACAGGCACTCGCCCCAGCCCAGTGGCTGGACCTGTGCGGAGCTGCGGGCTCTCTGCTGATGTACCCTGCAAAAAACCTTTTAATGGAGAAAAAAAAGATTGTTTGCATCATGCTGTACTTGAAATTTTTTCAGGGAGAAGTTAGGGCCTCTGTAAATAGTCTGACCTTGGAAGTGAGAGCAGGAGAGCACTGCCCACATTCCCAGTGAGTTTTGCTGCATCCAAGCTGCATCTAGGCTTGCTGGAACCTGGACCAAGCACACATCAATTTTAGCACATATGGGAAGAGGTCTCACCAGGTCTTCTGCATGATGACTTTACAGATTTCTACTTAACCACAAAAATCCGTGCCCTCTCAGCCCTGCATCACACCACGGCTTTGAAGGCTCCCAGTTACTCAGATTCCGGAACTCGGTGCTTCGGGCACCAACTCGTCCACGCAGAGTTTACTCGACGGGACAATTGTGGATGTGGCTGTTCGGTCCTTTCCCGCCGTGCGGACACGGCTTTGGCTCAGCTACAGCGCTTGCCACGTGCCCAGTGAGCAGCGAGGGACAGGGCTCCTCAGCGCCCCGGCAGGTCGGTGCCTGCTCGCGAGCAGAGCCATGGGCGGCGAGCAGCGGCATGCGGCACCCGCCCGGGTGCTCCTTCCTCCCTGGTCACCTGGGCCTTTCCCGTTGGAAAATGTGACTCTGTGGCCCTGGAGATCAGCGGGGCCTTTGCTTTGGTGTCCCTGAAGCCCCAAGCACCATGTGCTGGTAGGCAAATGTGTCTCTGTCCCCGCTAGACTTTGTGTAATTGCAGGGAAAAGCTTGAAGGTGCTTGGAAGATGGAATCGTTTTGAGTCATGAATAAATGCACCTACACGCTGGCAAAGCTCACTTAGTTGTTCTAAATAATTATAATTGCTTTAATTTGTCTTATTTTATGATGGCCTGTTCACTAAATCAAGAGTTTCATGAGAGCCCCAGCTACTGCGCGTGTCTGGTAGAAATAGTAAGATAGTATTTAGCTGTTTGCACAAAATTATGCAGCAATTATGACAAAACAAATTAATTCCAGATTCTGCTGATTGCCATGGTAACCCTCATGCAAAATAGCAGGATGAAAGGCCACTTAGCATAAGAAAAACAGGATTTTGTCCCTTATTAACTCATGCATACTATAGATTTGGATAATGTAATCCTTAAAATGGAGGCACGTCCCCTTTTAATTGCAGGCGTGTTGCAAGGCAGTGAATCTTCCTGGGAAAACGTGAGGAGGCTCTGGCTGGGGGGTGTCTCCGCGCGGTAGCAAGCCCTTTCTGTGCTCATTGGAAGCTGGGGCCGTGCGGCTGGCTGGGCTGAAAGGGTCTCGCGCAGACGCAGTCCCTTGGGTTTTGACACCTCCGAGAACTGAGCACTCAAATGCTATTTCCAAAAAATGAATTTGACTGAATTATTATCGAGCCCAATAGCTTGGGTTCACTATGTGGCTGTGTGTATGGTGCATTTTTTGTTTTAAAATGGCATGCGTTTGAGATTTTAAAGCTTTGTTTTTCCTCTCATCTTGTGGGCCAGAAGCTTTTAATTTAAAATCTGGAATTTTTATTTATTTATTTATTTATTTTTGGTATGTTTTCTGTACATAAATGTGAGTGTTAAGGAAAGCATTAGTTGTCAAAACACTTGCAGTAAAAGTGAAAGGCTTTCTCACCCTGTAAACCCTTGCTGGTAGTTTGCTCATCATTGCGGAAAGAATCTGCACCGTTTTCCAGGAGCCCTTCCCTGGAGGGTGGAAGGGGAGGGCGCCTGGGTCCCGGGGACAGCGTCCTCGCCGCTGTATGGAGCGGATCTGCGGGAAGGGGCTGCAGGGCCCTCGGGGAGCGGGGTGTGGGTGAGGCCAGGGCTGCCTGGCTGCAGCCGCGCGGCACTGACTGACACTTGTGTCGGGGTCAGACCTCAAGGCTTGGCAGAGACCGAGGACTAAATTTCTTTAACCATATTGGAAGAAGAAGGTGGCCCAGTGTGCATGATGTATGCCCATGCCACTCGTGTCCCTAACACGTTTTTTCCATAAATATGACCCACAGGGGTACCTTGAAGGGCTTGCTCATGTTTACCGTAACCATGCCTATGCCTTTTGCCATAACAAGCACTCCTTTGGCAAAGAGCGTCTTCCCATGTGTAGCGCTTCTGAAAATTGCCAGTCTAGCCTATGTCGTGGCCACGTGCAAGGTGCTACTGCGTGAGCTGCCTTCTCAGAGGGGAGAGCAAAGCTGGTTGCCCATAGGGAGGAGGTTTCAATGTCCCTGTGTCGCTGCACATGCGAGATAAAGGTGTTTGGATGTCTGCCTGTCTGCAGGAGGCTCCGCTCGCTGCACCACGGAGGATTCCAGGCTTCCACGTCCGGGAGCAGACTCTGTGTGCTGGAAGGAATGAATCCACTGACAAAAGACAGTATTAAATCTTTGATGCTCCCTTCCTGCTCTCATGAAAACTATTAAGACTTTTTTTTAAAAAGTCCTTTTTCTTTTTTTTTTTTTCCCCCTCCCATGACTAAGTCTGTAAGGCAGCTGTACGCGGGATCGTTTCCTCTGCGATGAGATGCTGCAGTTCAGCACCTGTTTGAAGGATCGTTGCCTGTTTCAGGCTCTCCACAGTGTTTGGCTCCGTTGCCGTTGGGAAATAGGACTGCACAGCATTTTAGTTGTAATGTATTTTTAACCTAACTGTAGGAATTGCTTCCTGTACATCTGCACAGCAGCTGCATCCTCTTACCTCCAGCAAGCCCTCGCAGCGACTCCCCGTGCAGAGGCAGGGCCGGAGGCACCGTGCGGCCTCGGGGGACAGGGAAGCACCGTGTGCGGCTTCCCGCATCGCGCTGCAGCCGGGCGAGTAGCGAGCGGGGAAGCCACTTACAGCAGGAATGGCTCTGGCATCTCCTCTGCTGGGTGAAAGCGGCTTGTTCAGGACTGGAAATCCTGCCCTTTGGCCAGCCTGCCACGCTGGGGAGCTACTGCAACAGGTCTTGACAGGTTAGAGAGGCAGACAGAAAATAAAATACTGATTGGCTTGCAAAAATATAGGCTGTGAGTGGAGTGAGTGTAAGCAGGCGTTGAGAAGATAGATAAATGTATAGTTAGCAAAAAACAAGGCCAGAAGTCATATCTCAAAAGATGAGTGTAAAACGTGCACGGTGTTTCTCAGAAATGCAGGTGTGTTGCTAAAGCAATGCTTCCCCATGAACATGTGATTTGAATGACCCAAGTCTTGGTCCCTTTTTACAAATAGTTAGAAAGATAGAGCAAGTTTCAGTGGTATTTTTAGTAGTAAGCTGTGTGTTTTATATTAAGGGAGTAATTATCTGCAGCATTCGTTCTTCGGGGTGCTTTAAAAGGAATGGAGACACCTCTTCCCATACAGGAGTGGAGTGTGGCTGTAGGGCGGCCCATCGAGAGGGTTCACGAGGGCCCTTCCTCTCCAGACTCGTGCTCTAAACATGGAGGAGCTGCCTTTGTTGAGCAGCTCCAAGGAGGATTTGAATGATAAAACACTGACATCAAAGTGTCTGTGTGTCCTCTGTTGCTTTTTTGGATTTGTTCCACGTGCACCTAATTCTGCTTCAGCCAAGATTAATAGAAATGGCTTCAGAGGCACCCACATCATCCCCCTGCCACGTAGTTTTGGAAAGAGATTCTAAACGCACAGATTCCCCAGGGCCAAACTTCTGACTGTGCGAGTTATGTTGGAGGTTAAGGAAACCTAGTCATACATATATAAATATATATATGTGCAAACACACATACACACCAAGGGATTAAGTTTGGTTGTGGGTATATATTTATATATCTTATATATCTGTGCGTACACAAAGCACCTCCATCAGCAAAACACTACGCTCATCTTCTTTTCCTGTTTCTATTCTGCCGAACCAAGAGGTGGCAGCAATATTCATTACTTAGAGTGTGTATGTGTAACTGTACTGTGATGTGGAATAGCAGTAAGGAGGGTCCAAGTCACAATTTCCTTTCTGCTCTGAACTGGAATCAAAGCAGTTGTTCTCCCTGGCCGCCTCCCTGCCGCTGCCCTGTTGGAAGGGGCTGAATGAGTCCAGCCTGGGTCCGTCTAATGCAGTAGCTGATGCCAGGAGCTTCTGGAGGAGGTGTGTAAAATGCCCTGTGGACACATATGGAATAAGCTGTCACAATGTTAGGTTTTCTCCTAAGCCCATCCCTGGCAAGGGATTAGGGCTGAAAGCAAGTTTGACCAGCTCTCAAAATTTTGATGGCTAGAACACATGAAGTTACAGTAATCACAGGTGTTCGTATATATATTTATATGTATGTATGTTAAGGATAGGTTGTTGAGGGTTTCTCTTGGCTCCATCATTATTTATTTTAATAGATTCTAGAATTTTGCTCCAACAAAACAGATGGATAGATGGATAAGTGTGTCCTCTTGCGGGTTTTGCTGCCCGCCTCGCGAGCCCTGCGAGCTCGGCTGCGGGCGCGCTCGCAAGGCGCGCGGCAGGGACCTCACAGCTCTGGCCCTTGTGCCCCAGCTGCTCACGACCCTGCCACTCGGGGTCACTGAAGCTGATTTTTTTTCCATTCTCGTTCCCAAATTACTTCTTGAATGTGAAAACGTTGCTATTGTAAAGATAATTCTGTTCCGGGCTATGCCTAACACTAAATGGTTTGTATTGATCCTTCTCCATTTATTTCTACCTTTTTTAGCTCCTGCCTTTTAGACAGCTTTAGATCTAGGACGTAACTTTCCTCCCAGCCTTCTGTTTAGGGCTTTTTCAAGTAGTCTCTGCAAGGATCTTGTCAGAGGCCTGAGTGAGCTAAGGATCCTCCTCTGTGTCCGCGTGGCTGTGTGCGGGATCGGAGGGAGCTCGGCCACGCGGCCCGGCACGAGAGAGCCGGGGGAGATGAGCTCGAGCAGCGTGGTGCCGGCGCCGGAGGAGCTCCCATGGCGCCGCCGCTGCTGCTGCGTGCCGGGCTTTGGCCCCTATAGCTTCTGTAGGATCCCACCTGCCAACTGATTGCGCTTAGGCCAGGGCTGGCTCCTTAAAAGCTGGTGAGCTGCGCTCTTGGTGTACGAGCTTAACTGACTGTGAGAATAACTGAGGGGAGATGTGAGGCAGGCAACTTCTGAGAAAGGAAGGAACAGAGGCGCCCAGCGGTAAGTTTGGAACCTGCGGTTCAAACACGAAAAGGAAATGTGTCATTTCATGTTGTATTTCCCAACTGAAAGCTGCCAGGCCGGCTGTGGCAGAAGAAAAAGGAGGGATCCTGAAGAATCCCCAAAGCAGAAGGAGAAGCTGCAGTGAATCCTCTGAAGGGAATGCTGAAATAATAAAAATAATAAAGCTGGCAGAAGAAAACCAAGAGAGGACAAAACTGGTCTCAAGATGACTACAGGTGATGGTAGCGAGTGCGGCAGGCAGGGCAAGGATGAGGAGACACCAGTCTGAGATTTGGCTGGGAGTAGGTCCAACCTGGAACAGGGCTCTGGTGCCCTGGAAGACAGAAACTGGAGGTTATGGGTGGTGGTAGAGGCAAAAGGCTCAAGTGTAGGGCTGGATCCAGTATCTAGAATTGCTCTGATTCAAGCCTAAAACCCTAAACCAGACATTTTAGGGCTGCAGCGTTAAGTTATATTTCAAAAATCTGTATTTAATCAGTAGGGCAGTGTGCTTTGATTTTGAAAAGAGGGAACAGTACTACTTTAATGTTCATACTTGGTTTAATTTTGAGGCAAGATGTTTATTTGAGGTAGCTAGTTTATCCACTTGGATTTGATTTATTTTTTATTTTTAATTTTTTTTTTTTTTTTTTTTAAAGCTGTGTACTTTAGTTTTCTGTCTATGGAATGGAGTGGATAACTATCCCAGGGGCTCTGCGGCAACAACCGATACCTGTTTTTGAAGTTTTCCTAAGAAACATTTCCCACAAGATGATGTTTTCTAAGGAAGCTGGCTCAGCATTCTAGCTAGCAGGATCGTCTTTGCCAAGCCCCAGCTGTTCAGTCTAGATTTTGTTTTCTCTAATGAACTCATACGTGATATTTGTAGTGTATTGAAAGTGTATTTTAAATAACAGCCCCATGAGTGATTTCTGGCAAAATTACAAATATTTGGTTGTTGCTTTCAGAAATGAGCAGTGACCAGGAGCTTTCTGTGAAATATGTCTTTTATGAGATCTGACAGTCTTTCTGGGAATCTTGCTGTAGGCTCTGTGACATCCTCCATCTCACAAATTTGGGATTTTGATGAATTCCCTTAGGATAACAGCTTTGTACTGCTGCCAGCTAATACAATGTTTTTCTGTAGTGAATATGGGATGATGTTGACGATTTGGAGGTGAGCCACGGAGCACGTAACATTAGCAAGCAGCTGTGGCCGGGACCTGCTCTACCTGGGGACTCCTGGGCTCAGTGGCCAACTGACTGGTAGTTTTCAGGTATTTCTCTGTGTTTGCGACTGCTAGGGCTTTCCAGACTGCAGCAGTGCTTTAACTGCTGTGTAAAACAGCACCAGCTTCCCGTAAAGTTGGGAATTGGCTTTTAGCGACAGTTTCCCCACAATTTCATGAGCTGCGCTCTGAAGTGGTATGCTGCAGTGCTCCACGTCAGCTCTTTGAGCAGTTAGAAACTTGATTAGCACTCATAAGACACAAAGGGGAGCTTAAAGTTAAAGTAAGAAACACTTAATCCTCTGGCCCATGTGGGATTTGGCATGGAAGCTAAAAATGTATACCCTCTTTAAAAGCAAAACTCCTCTATCTTCCTTCCAACAAAGACATAAGACCCAATTCAAGAAAAAAAAAAAGCTGTTTTTTGAAGCTGATGCTGCTCGTGTGAGTTTGTATTTTGGAACTTGCTCGATGCTGAGCACCAGTGGATGCTGCACCTGGAGCAGGACTTGGGTGGCCCAAAGGGCAGAGCGCAGTGGAACCCTGGAGGAGAGGGCAGCGCTCTGCTCCCAGCAGCCTGTGAGGATGCAGCTCCGGCCCCAGCTTCCCACAAACCTGGGTAGCACTTACAGGAGAAAGAAACATCACAACCAGTTAAAATACAGAGGATACCTACAAATGTAGCCCAGTTACCTCCCCTGTTGTAGGTGCTTTAAAGGGAGAGGAAGTGGCAATGAAGTCTTCACACGCTCTTTAATTATAGCAGCCTTTATGTAACAGTGTCAGATAAATGTATTTCAGGATAGGTGGCACCTTGCTTCCTCCAGAGGAACTGTCAAATTAGATGCTACCAGCCTAATTTATTACTTGAAATTGAAAGAGTTAGACATACCACCCAGTACTCTCTCTGAGTGAAACCTTGAAAAGCACAGAATCCTCTGTGACAAGGCACATCCCAAACATGATACTTTTCTTTTGAAATATAAATATGGAGTTATTTGCCGGATTGCTTCTAGGGTCTGCCAAATACCACAAATGTTCTCTAATCCTCATTGCTCACAAGATGCAAGAAAATAGGGTTAGTGGGGATCTCAGGAGGTTGTCTTACTGATACCTCTGCCCAAGGCAGGAGCTGTTGTCACTAAACGAGATGCTTATCTAATCTGTATTATACAACACCAAAAGGTGGGGGGGGAGGACAAAAGGAAAAAAAAAAAAAACCCAAAAACTTTAAACAGAGGAAAGGCAGAAATAGGGCTATGCCAAACACTTAGAAGAGTGAAAAATTGGTCTCTCTCCAACTGTGGAAGCAGCTTGTGCCTTAGATAGCTTGCAGAGAGTGCTGACGGGCCTTTTCCTTTGTGCCCGTGACACAACACTTGCGCTCTTTTGCTGATTTCAACAAAAGCAACATTTTATGGGGGAGAGCAATTTTTCCTAATCAGTCCCCAAATTAAGGCTACTGAAGGTCCAAACAAATCTTTATGTTTCTTATAAAGTATGCTGATAAATATTGTAGTTTTGGGAGTATCCTGTGTGCCTAAAACTGCCAGAACGAGTGGGCTCCTATCCAAACGTGCTGTTAATGTAAATACTAAAGCTTTTTGTTAGGGTGCTCTGACTCTGGATGGGATACTGCCTCCTTACCGCTAAATAGTGTTGTGATTCCAGGTTTGGAATCTTACTGTTAGAGAAGGAAGAGGGTGGGAAGAACTTCTGCCCTGCTTCACTGGTGCCAGTGAACACGGTTATTTTTGTGGCCTGAGGGTTAATATTCCTGCCATTCCTTCCCTCCTCCCGAGGAGCAGGATGAGGAGGCAGAGCAGGGCTGCAATCCTGCAGCACTGGTCACAGTGAGTTAGTAGCGACGAAGCCCCAGGGAAAGGGAAATGTGTTAAAATAAGAAAAAGGGCGAACTTGCTGACTTACATCCTGGCTTTGCGCACTGCAGTGCTGAGGTGGATGCTTGGCTGGGGAGTCTGGTTACCTCGACTCTACTGGAATAACCCTTCTGTGTGTTTAGGCAAACAGCTAAACTGCTCTGTCCGCTGAGGGACGCGTGCAGGTGCGGTCACTGGATTGGGTAGTTGTTGCATAGGGCTTCAAATAAAATTTCATAGGGTTCTGAACAAAATTCATGCTCTGGGGAAAAATACTTTTCCCATTTTCACATAGCTCAGAAGTGACTGAATAATTGATATACAAAGAGGAATTATATTTTTATCATTTGTACTTCAAAAAGGGTTTATTCTAGTCAGAAAAAAATAACGTGAATAACCTCTAATGGAATCCGCGTATTTGGAGGAAGTTCCATGGACTCAAGATAGGCACCTTTGGCCAGGGCACAGTCTAGCTTTTGATGGAGAAACTGTGTGGATCCTATAGAAACTGCACCGATTGTTTTGTGGCCATTTGCATCTCCTTCTGAATCCCCTGCGCCTATAGGAACATGTGGACTTGTGGGCTGCAATTAGAGGAGACATACACTCCCTGCATACCGTATTGCAAGAAATGAGTATGAGTGACCTACTCCACGGCAGTGCTGCAGATCCTGTCCAAGAAGAGCTACATCCTTAGACACGGCTGCAGTGATTGCACCATGGTTAAATCCCGTTAAAAACAGAGATGAGAATGCTTGTGAATATACCTGTTTACCAGTCTTTGAAGATTAATATTATAAACAACAAAAAAAGATGCAAACAAAATGAGCAATAATAATACAGCAGCTGAGGCCATTTAACAAAACCTGTTATTGTTTTAAAGTGTTAGACTGTATAGACTCAGTTCAGCTCATTTATCCATTAGATGTTTTCATCACATCTCTTACAGCCACATATGGACACACACACGCTTACGGTTTCCTTGGACGCTGATTCCTTTAGTGTTATCCAAGTGCAGACTGAAGGTGACAGGTACCAGAGTCTTTCCCCATGGCCTGAGGCAATGGCATTTTTCACCTAATATTTTCAGATCATCTGTGTTTCAGAAACAGGCCAAGATGACTGTGATCTCTGAAAACTGGTAGTTAGTGCATGACCCTCACCTTTTATAGTAGTCTTTTTTTTGTGTGTGTGTTTTTGTTTGTTTGAACAGCCTTGTGGGAAGGTCTTCTAAGAAAGATTAAACTTTTAACTGTCTTTTCTTCCATATGCGTTGCGTGTTATTGGGTAGCTTGGCACAGGCATGTTGAAACCAGAGATTTGTCTTTCTGGAAGCTGACAGAGGTGACCACAAGTATATCCACTGTGACAGTGTCACTTACAGTAAAAACATATCACGCTTTTATTGAACTAATGTCCTATACTCTAGCAGTAATGTGTACAATCCCCTGCACGTGCAGAACAGTGAAACAGTTCTAAGGTCCTAATAGTTCGCTGACTTTTCAGATCGCTTCCAGAGAGTCAGGCTTGCCTTGGCGTGTGGCACCTGCGTAACACAGGTACAAGTACAAATCACAAATACACTCGCGGGCACAAAGCACATGCAGGAGGTAAATGCTCTCCGTTACTTAGGAGCCTGGGTTCGGCAGTGCCGGTCCATGGTGCAGCTGCACAGACTAAACTGACTTGAGCAAAATGGTGTCCGTGGTTCCTGCATTTGTCCAGAGAGGATGTTCCCCCCTGGAGTTGTGGTCAGTGATTTGCCCAGCACGAGCTGTACTGCGAATGCACTGCGTTCGTGCTCCGTGGGTTGCGTGTCAGTCGCACAACAGTCGCGCGGCAGCTGCTCTCACGTCCAAATCGTGGCACCCAGCTCGCTGTTCTGCATCAGGCGGCGATGCCGGCTTTCCTAGAGCTGCAGGGCTCTAGTGCTTGCTTTGTATTTAATTAACCTCAAGGCCAGAATTGTTTCTTTTGTTAAATTACCTCATAATATTCAAAATCAAACCTTTGATGTAGAGCTTCTGTGCATTGCAGATATTCTTGCATTTTAGTCTCATGCTTAGAAAAAAAAACGAAACATGATTATAGGGGTTCCTTTGTATATACATAGCACATTAATTCAGTTATCTGCAGGATTCAGAAACTTCACTGGGCTGGAGGAGAATCTAACAAACCAGCACATCAGGTAGACTGTCTTAGTGAAGCAGGGTCAGACTTCCAGTCAGAAAGGCAGGGGGAATTTGGCTCTTCTAACAGTTTCCCAACTCGAACATACCCAGCATGCAGGTTTACAAAGTGTTTGGGCTGCCTGAAGCCTGTACTGTTGCGAACGGGGCAATTTGTGCCTCGCCTGCCTCCCAGGTTGTGTGAGTGCCCCTTGTGTTTAGGTCTTTCAAATACAATTCCTTTTTAATGAGTTAGGTGTTATTTTATAGCATCTTTTTAGAAGCATTTCAAGTTAAGTGATTAAATATATATTTTTAATAACCTCAGTATCTGAAAAAGGACAGTGTGAAAATTTACGTGAAAGTGCGTCTTTTTTTTTTTTTCTTCTGATTTCATGACGACCTTTATTTTGGGCTAACAAATGCTCCTGATGTTGCACAGAGTAGTCTTCTGCTAGCACTGTATTTGTTTCTTTAGATTCATAACATCAGGCATTTTACTGAAAAATAGCACAGACTTTAAAACCCTACCCATTAGTGCCTGTATAGGGCGCTCAATGAGCATTTTAAAGATAGTCTTTTAAAATCCTCCTTCACCCCAACAGCTTAGCCCAAACCATTAGCAAGTGCCCCAAAACATGCTGGCTGGGCTCCCCAGCCCTGCCAGGACCATCCCAGGAAGGGGAAGGTCCCAAGGTGAGAGGGGTGGCTGGGTCTCCGGGGCTCTTCCACAGCTGGTTGTGAGACCCAGGAACAGAGCCAGGTAGCATCAACTACGAGGTGATTCTTGGTCTATCAAAGCACTTCCAATTACTTTTTTCAGAGAAGGGCTGTCTTGTTGGCACAGGCCACTGAAAAGCCACCAGAGGATCATCATTTATTCCTTTATTGCTGTGTTTTGTGTGCGGGCTTAACACTAGCAACGTGCTGTCTGCACAAGGCTGGGCTTGGAGTTACCGTTCTCTGGAAGTTCTCACAGATCTCATCTCCTCCATCTCACTGGGAGCATAGGGGAAGGATAAACTGGGAATAACATTTGTCATAATTTGGGGGAAATATGAAGCAAATTACAAGAGACTGCAAGTGTAGGGAGAATAATGCCTCTGATCTGCTTTGAAAGTCTATTGGATAGTTACCAGAGTGAATAGTGACAACCTTTCAGAGCTTAATAACTGTTTGGAAGGAACAGCAGATGAAGCGAATGGGAAAGAAAGACAGGACGTGTTTATAAACACAGGCATGTTTGGTCAGATTGTACTACAGATGGGATTTAAAGTAATCATTTTAATGAGAATATT
>VZSV01000273.1:572544-637924 GCA_013398735.1 Nothocercus julius
ACGCTCGGCCCCGCCGCACAGGCCTCGTCCGCCCGCCAGCCCCCGCCGCGGCGCGTTCCGCAGCGAGAGAGGCGCCCGCCGCCCGCGGAGCTCCATGTACGACAATTTGTACCTGCACGGCTTTGAGGACTCGGAGGCGGTGAGTGGCGACACGCGGACACGCGCGACACACAAACACGCACACGATGTTGTCTCCAAGCTAAGCCCCCCCGCCACAATCTGCCCTTACATAAACCCGCTCGCTGCTCAGAAGCCTCGCCAAGGGGCTTCGGCGACGCTTGTCCCCCAAAAATGCGTTTGCGGCGCCCCCACGCCCAGCCGCGTTTGGGGAGCGAGCCGCTAGTTATATAACACCTCACGTTTCCTCGGGCCAAGCAGCAGCCCAAGTTCCGCACTGCCTCACGCGCTTCCCGGGCGGGCAGGCGGCGTGGATGCGCGTGGTTTTCCCTTTCCCTGGGGAAGCAGCAGTGCCGGATCCTGCAGCATCGCGGTGGCCAGAGGCATCGCTACAATCCGGCAGGGAGCCCAGGAGCCTGGCGTTGATTGCGAGGGGATTCACCCCCCCCTGCTCCACCATGGTCCTGCAAGGAAACCTGTGGCAACCCAAACAAAATGGTGCTCTGGACTGCCGTGGTGTTGTGGCCATGGCACTAAACCTGAAATAAGCAACGTTAATGATGTTTTCCTATTTTTTTATTTCCCCCCCAAGCGGCAGTTCTTTTTTAGCAGTGGCTCGGCAGAAAACCTTGCGGAGAAAAATCACTCGGGGCAAAGCCAACTGCCCAGATCGCCGCGGCGATGGGCATGCTGCTCCATATTAAGCAGGAGTGTGTTACATAAGATTTTGTGGCCAGCTCATAAAATACACAGATTATAACATAAAATAGGGTATGCGTCAATGCAGGTACATGTGTCGTATGAGGTGGTACCCACAGGAGAGCAGTTAAGATCGTGTATCTCTTGAGGTGAGGCTTTTTTACTGCCTAGTGAGGAGGTTTTATCAGCCTAGGACTGCACAGTGTAACCTGGCTGTGTGTTGCCTCGCATACAAGCAACTTATTTTAGCATCAGCTTCTTTCAGAGGAATCAGATTTGGGCAGAATTTGAAATTAAATAATGCAGTACACTGTGCTGGGAGGAAGCCTAGAGTATTTGAATCCTTTAAAACTATTCTTCTTTAGATGGCTTCAGAAACTATCTGATTTCTGTAGTTTGTTCCTTTTCAGAGTGCATATGCTATTTTTTGTGTGTTTTTCTCACTGCTGCTTGAAATCTGCTATGCCAAATGCACGTGAGTTTGTTGCTTCCTTTAGAGCTGTGTTTTAGGATCCAAACGGGTGTTTCTGTAAACTAGGGCTTTATAAAGTAAACTGTAAATTCATGGGAACTGTTATTGGCCCTGGATCTCTGTCCTGTCATGGCATCATGTCTTTCATCAGAGTGCAGATGTGCTGTAAGAAAATGATTTAAAAGGCACAGTAGTGTGGCTAAGGAGGCTAACTTGCTAGATGGTGGTTACTGTAGAAGATCTGATTCATCTAAAAAAGACAGGTTCTAAAGGTCACTAAAGATCTCAGATAAATGTCTAGGGGGATTCTTGGGTGCTTCTGATATGCTTAACGCCACCTCATTTCAATCGGACTCCACTACTTTCTTCCAAGAGCATTATTTTGGAAAAGCAGGGTTTATGATGGCAGAAGCCTGGAGACCTGCCTGTTGTACAAACATCCATGCCGTGATCTACACTGTAAGAGTCATCGTAGTGGCAAACATTGGAAGTAGGTCTTTAACTGTCAGCTTTGGCTGTTCGGGTGAAGTCGTCATTTCTAGATTCCTTAATGCACCTTTAACTAGTTCATGCTAATGGTGTTGACAGCTTTTGTAATTCTAGCGTCTTTCAGCACTTGACAATGTTTTTGATAGACCCAAGTTCTGGAATCATGGGAATACGTGTGAATCTCAGCTTTCATTAAAAACAAAACCAAACCTATAAACAGTCTAGATTTTCTGTGGAAAAGCTAGAGACTCTGAACCCCAAAGTCTCAGACACAAGGCAGGTAAAATTCTCCAAAGGCTTGTTAGCTTTATTTTCCCCAACCCCTTGCTTAAAGCATTATACCTTATTATTATTTTGGACTCTGACTCATGAGCTGAGAATGCCTGCAGTGGCAATACTCTGGCCAAGCAGGTAGCAGGATGGGTCATATGAGCATTACTTTCAAGCCAAAGAGAGACAATGTAATAGAGTTAATATACTAAAATATTAATCAAGGGTAGGATACTGGCTTCCCTTCAGTTATTTTTGGAGAAAATGTGCTATGAATGTGCAAAGATTAAAGGAAAGGACTTATTGTATCGTTCTGGATTTTAGGACTTGGAAGGCTTAGCTCAAACATTGTTTGGCTAGTGGACTTGGAAGTATGAGCTCGTATACTACATTTCTGTTCCCTTCTCTGAGGTAAAGGGAGATGTGATCAAGTACTTCTGCTACTTGCAGTGTTTCTAGCTCAACATAAATTGTATCATTGTGAGTCATTCTAGTACAGTTAACATTTTCTTAAAGTAGATATTTGCCCTTAAAAAACTTACAATGCAGTTTTCTGTAGTAGTGGTCTAGTGTAAGAAAGTCAACAGCCTCTGTGCTTTTCCAGTAAAGTAAAAGTTCACATTCATAATAGGAAATACAATGTAATTTTCTTAGGTTGTATTTTCGACTCCATTTTTCATTATTGAAAATAATGAGACCCTGGTGCACGTCCTACATAGCAGAAAGCTGCGGCAAGCTGGTGGACTGATACTTTTCACCCAGAAGGTCTTTTTCTACCTAAAACTTGGATGGCAGCTGATGAGGAATGAGTACAGCTGAGGCAGCTGCTTTAGGACCTCTCCCAAGCAGGGCTTTCTATAGATACTGTAGGAGCCAAAGCTGTGCACTGCTTCTATGGAGGGAACAAAATGAAATGCTGCTTGCCCTCCTCCATTAGGGCTATGGCACATAAAGAGCCTGGTTAATGTGCTGGGCTTGTTATAGCAGATCTGTTCCCTCAGGCTTTGCCTAGTGTATTTACTGCACTGTAGCAGTAGATACTGTAGTATCTACTGCACTGTAGCATGTCTGCCCTCGAAGGCGCTCTCCAATGCCCTGCAACCAGTTTTCTAGAATTTATAGCGTGAGATTTTTCTTTACCCCTCTCCAGAGCTGGTTTCTCCTCAGTGAAGCCTATGATTCTTTTCCCCACAAAGTATTGCTTTCTGTGATTGCAGGACTCTAAAAAACCTGACTGAGAATGATTTTCAGTGACTAAACCGCTCCATGGTCTCATATCTACTTCAAAGTTGATTTGGACAGATGAGCTTATTGATGCATAATAGGCTTTAGAAATTTAGAAAGTCGGAGAGAAGAGCTGGCAATGCAGTTGTGATCAGGGGTTAATCTTTTTAGATTTTCACTGGGCTGAAATTGATGTATGTTGTTGACTGCCTCCAAATTTGGAAGTGCTTCAGGCTGGTCTAGCAGTGTGACGGTTGGAGATCATCTGAATAGCACAGTGACCACCGATACCCATCATGAGTTTTCTCACTAATGAAATTATACTCATTTTGAAGTTCTATAGGTACATTCCAATTTTAAATTTGTATTGGAGGAGAAGGTGAAGGATGAGTTTATGACACTTAAACAGAGTAAGCACATTCCCTTTTGGAAAGTTACTATAAAATTGCAACATTTAAAGATAGTGCTGATTTTTGTACTAAATTTGTCCCTAACTACTTCTGGTGGAGAACATACAGGTTAACTGATTAGAGAGCACTCTGGGAGAAGTAGGCAAAAAGTGAAAGTAAATTCTCCTGTTAATAAAATGTCGTCTTTGCTCCTAGTTTTATTTAGTTACCTGTTCACTGTTACAATAAATTTAACAACAACAAAAAAAGCATTTATAGTGTGTATGTATATATAAAATGGGTTGAGTGTGTGCATGGGTATTAGAATATATCGCCAGCTGTGATGATTAATGCAAGGTGGGTGATGCACTAGCTAGTATGAAGCTTTTCGGGGGAGGAAAATTATGACGTTGATGCTGAAATAAAGCTACTGGTGATTATTGGCCAAAAAAAAAAAAAAAGCAGTTGCTACGCTGAAGAACAGAGCTGCAGAGAGACAGAAACATGCGACTCTCACATACACACGTGTCCCTGTAACAGACACAGAGAGAAGGAGGTGGCGTGCAGTCTTTCATGCTGTGAAAATTAGGATACACCACTGAAGAGGGAAAAGTCTTTATCACGAATGAGAAATTTTGATCTAAATCTTGCACAAAGAGAGAAGGTGGCAAAAAGTATCAGGGGTAAGTGATTTTGGGGCCAATTTGCCATTTCAAGGAGCCCCAGGGTGTTTTTCTGCACTTTTGCTGCGCATTAGGATAAATCACAGTGTGTTGAGTTAGAACCTTATTGGTGCCCGTGCTGTTTGAGTCGAGGCAGCTTGCCAGTTTTTGCTACATTTGTTTCTGCCCTGTCTGATTTGTTTTTTTTTCTTTTTTTTTTTTTTTTTTTTTTTTTTTTTTTTTTTTTTTTTTTTTTTTTTTTTTTTTTAGTACTTTGAGTAGTACTAAAAATGGTCAACCTTTTTGGAGCAAAAGCTTGTCTGCCTTCAAGGAAGCCCGAAGTCTTGTGTTCCTGACAATGACAGAACAGGATATAAAAACCCAGTAGCACAGATGCTTTAGACCATGAGGCCCACTGAGTTAAGAAAATCATATTGTTTTACTCTCACAATTACAAACTAATTGGCACGGTCTACTTATAGTGGGGAAAAAAAATCTGAATGTTGTTTGGTGTGGTAGTCCAGAACTTCCCAGTAGTCCTTGTTTTTTTCAGACACAAACATTAATAAAGCTTTCTCATAAAAAATTACATTTTCTGTATGGTTTTATTTTTTCATTGAAACAGTATTTCATTGAAAAACTCTTAGAGTGCCTTCTAAAACCAAGTCCTTCCCAGCTCAAGCAAGACTGGAAATGACATCTACTATAAATAGCAGGGTCGATCCTCTCAGAATCTGTGAAGCCCTCAGACCAGACTCTTTATGTTTATATGCCCAGAGCACTCATTTCAGAGCAACACCTGAGCATGTGAAATGACTTTCCTCACTTCTCGCAAGCTGTAAGATTAACAGTTGTCAACGTGCAAGCAGCTTTATCTTTTGTACTTGAGTCAGCTGCTGGGGCTGGGGGATATTGCTGCTTTTGCATAGGTCCTGCCTAGAAGTTCAACTTCATTTTGCAGCAGGTGGGAGAAAGGGGATTTTTTTTGTGCTGCAGCCCAGTTAGGAGGGAGAACAGTTGGGGAGAAGGAGGAGTAAAGGACAGAGATGCATTTACCAAAACAAGAGAGGACCGGAGAGCAAGGGGAGGCCTGGTACAGGGTTGGCAGCGAGCCGTGGGCGGCAGGGCTGAGGCACCAGCTTGGGTGAGAAGCCGCAGTTCCGTAGCTGTCATCGTCACCTGAATGACGTGGGGAGCTGCACAGCATCTTGGCCCAGCTGGGGCTGGTGACAGCCCACAGGACTCTCCACATGCCTTTCTGCTTAATAATGCCAGCGTTTCCCGTTCAGGTCACTTTCTTCCTCTTCAAGTTACTTTAGGATGACATTTGTTTATATCTTTATATGCCTTGTGTCTTACCATTTCACACCTTTACCTATTCTCTCTTTTGCCAACATTGTCTCCTTTTCTACGTCTTGGATGCACCTTCTTTTGATTTTTATTAGCAGTTTGACCCACATCCAAGCTTTCTCTGATTTCCCTCAGCCTCCTACTGCCAGTGCTGGAGAGGACTCTCAGTACAACAGAGAACGAGGCCCTTTGTTTGCTGGTTTGTCAGCCGGTTTGTGATGTGCTCATAGCAAAGGTACTAGATGATTTCAAGCTCTGTACTGCAAAGAGTTAAATAAACACCTTCAGTGTAATTCACGTTCCAGTCCACAAATGCATCTAAGTATTGAAAGTGTTTTGCTGCGTTTAGCAACTTTTATTTACTCATCTTCCAAGTTTGTCATAAAAAAAGTGCAAAGGATTCTATGTACAGAAGTCCACATGGGCTTCAGCAGTTTCTAAAGCCCTAGCACTTCTGGGCATGAGCAGGGACCTGGGAAATTGTGGCTGACCCTTCAATATGTATCATATTATTTTAATGCTAGCACTATGCGTTGATTGGTATGGATTTTGTCCACGCTGTTACTGGCTTTACGTGATGCATCAGGTTAGAAAGCTCTGCTCATGTCATTCTGTTGTGTTATAAACTACCTGCAAATTTGATAAAGAAAAGGTACTACCACAGCTGGCAGACACTGTGTGCCTGCTAAGAGCCAGAAAGGAAATTGCCGTGATGTAGAGCAGTAGCACTGAACATTCATTCCGCTAGATAAGTTTGTTGTGACATCCATTTAAAACACACACTTATCCGTAGTTTTTGTCTCCTGTTCCTGTGTATGATCTATCACGAGAAATATTGCTGAGAAACCTTGGGAGAAGAGGTGGTGGGATTAGTAGGAAAATGCTGTTTATTTTCCTTGTGTTTGACAGCCCTACATAAATAGTCAGTGTTTTGAGGACAGTGTTTCACTCCCTGTCTTCAGTTCAGCAACATTATTCCTCTTGCTAGTTAGTCATTTCTTCTGATGCCAGTGAAGATTTTTCTCAGGGCAAGTAAGACAGGAGGATTTCCTCGGTGATGCTTAAACGCAAAAGCAACATTATAGAACCACAAACCTTGGCAGGAGAGCTTGTGTTTAAATGCTGCTTAGATTTCTGTGCGGTACCTCTCTGATCTCTAAAGGCGGAGAGAAGATTGTCTCTTCTTGCACCCTGTGTTTTCTCAGTTGTAGTAGATGGATAGTGTAAAAATAAACAAAATATTCACATGGAAATGCTCTTCGTTCTGTATCTTCAGTGATGATACTACAAAACTCTTTGAGTGCAATTTTAAAGATTTATGGTTTGCATTCTGCTTGCTTACAAACTATTCTGCAGCAGTGCTTTCAGTAAGTATAGATCCATGTAGAAGTTACAGTGTAAAACAGCAGTACTGTGTTTGCACAGTGAATATGTCTAAGCTGGCAGCTGGTGGGCCCTGATTTTTACTCTGTCGCAGGAGAGGTGCTGGACTGATGGTCCTGGGAAAGGGAGTGATGTTTGAATTACTGCAGCCACCGTCAGATAGGAGTTCTCTTGCACTGTCTTCTGAAATTCACCCTCAGTGCCTGTAAAGTCATTTTTTCTGCTATAGGAGAACCAGTTGATGGAGTGAATTTTATCATGCCAAATTTTATAGAGCATCTTTCTACAGCATCCAACTGAGATTCAGCAGAAGGCTTCATACAGCTACCAGAAAAAGTCTGTATGACCCATTTTCAAAGGGGTCAGAGGACTTCAGTGGTATTTGGGTGCACAGTTTCCACTGGTCTCTGCTGAAATTTTCAAGCTGAAGGTTGAAAGGTATTTGGTAGTCTATGCCTGATTACCATTTTGATGGATTTTGCAGGAAGGGATGAAGGCTGCTGGTGAGATTCATTAGATTTTTCTTTTCACAGTACGTTTGCCAGTAGGATTTTGTGGTAGTGGAACACGTTGTCTTTACAGTGTATAGAAGAGTCTTTAGGCCTCTAGACTCTTTGCTTAATTTGTAGGTACAATTAATTGTGTTAGACTGGACAGGGAAAAATATGGTTGAGTTTCCAGCCTTACAGGCAGTGTGTGAGTTGCTGAACACTGCTTGTCGTGGGTAATGTGAAGGGGTGCATGAGATGAAGCCTGATGTAGTCTGCCTTGAGGAGTTTCATTTCACAGACCAGAGGGTGATCTTGGAAGGCTCTGAGTTGTGAGGCTCTTTATCTGCATGAGGTGCTTAAATTTTCTGCTATCTCTCATAGAGGAGATAGCAGAAGATCTCCTATGAGATCCAAGATCTCATAGAGGAGGGAGGTATTTGCATGAAAATGTGTTTGTGAACCGAGGCAGCCCGGTTTGGAAGGCCACTCGTTCACTGGTGACGCTGTGGTTCTCTTCAAACCTACGCTGTGTTTCCTTATTTGAGTTGGTTAAGTTTTCTAATGTCTAATCCAAAAAGATTGAGCAATGTCAGGACATAGGCAAAGATCCTGGAATAATTAATTCCTTTAAGTTATCTACTTGCTATTTGTTCGTGTGAGGTTTTTCTAGCTTCAAGTACACACTAAAGTCTATTTTCACTGGGAACACCTCTGGTAATTTCTGTTAATAAGAAATGTTATCCATCTTCCATCCGTTAAGTCTTCTGAATTCTCACTTAGATTTGTCTTGCAAGCAGCTGAAACATTTTGCACTTCTTGACAGTTTCAAAGCTGCTCCCTTGCCCACTAGTTCTTAATAGATTCCCATGCCTACTATCATAATCTAACTTTTTTTTTATGTTTATAGGGCTGTCTGACAGAGATTGGAAGGTTAAACTCTGTTCTGTATTGGAGTTTGCTTAGAATTTTTTGCTTATTATTTACTATTAAAATTTCCAAGCTCCTACTGCTGTTGCAGTTTGAGCTATTTTAGGACTGTGTAATGTTTTGCTAGCATTTCAAACGGTTTTCGACCTGATTCAGAACTTGTTTGCTATTGTAATGTTGTTGATTTGATAGTATGGCAGTCATAAAACTTTCAGTAAAAATCATATTTTTTTTTGTAAATTATTGTCTGCTCCTTCCACTGAGGTACCTTTTTGATTGCAAAAATGGATAAAAATGAAAAGAAAAAAAAATAAAAAAGAAAAAATGTAATGAGGGATAGCTAATGTTTTATTAACTTTTAAGTTTAAATTGCATGTGAGAACTCACCTAATTGGAGTAGTTTATGGGATTTTAGATATTTAGATATCTTATTTCTTCATGTGAGGGACTAAGCTGTATAGGTAAGTATGGCTGTAATCCTGCTTTGGGGAGCTCTTGAATCATTGCAAAGTCTACATGAAAGGACAAAAGGCTTCTCACAAATATGCAGATCCTGGATTGTGGATTACTTAAAAAAAAAAAAAAAAAAAGTCCGGATCTGATAAAATTTCTGGTTCTAGAAAGCATAAACAACCTGTACTGATCTCAAGGGCACCTGAGGGTGGAATGTAGTCCTGGATGCTGAAGGGACACCTCACAGAAATAACAGACAACAGCAAGGGGAAAAGCTTAGCCTAAGGTCTGTTGGTGCCACGATTTGCTCCCCTATCTCCGTAAAAAATGTTCTGCTTGTAAGATATTGAGCTATTAGATGTTTTCCTGTTGAGTATGCATTTACATAGGTAATAGAGCCTGTTTTTTAAAATCAGCAACTTATAGAAATGCAGATTACTTTGCAAATAGGACAAGCTTGACAGCCCCTCATGGTCATTTAGAATCTAGTAGTTAATTTTAAAATCTCACTTAGCTGGCTGAACGTTCAGTTCTGTGGGGATTGCAGGTGGTGTCAAGATTTGCTTGCGAACTTTCGTCAGATCCCAGTTTGTATTTTTCCACAGTGCTTCATTGCTGGTTTTCATGCCAAGAGTGACCTGTTTTCGGCTTGATGCTTTATTTTGCACTGTCTGGTCTGTCCATCCATGTGTTCAACAAATCCTTATACTCAGGTGTGGTACAGCACACATTAACAACCTGATATTGGACGAGTTCTTTGTCGTTGAGGTGGTTCCCCCTGGATAAAGACGATACATAACTATTGGGTGTGGCGGCTCTCTTCTACTTCCATCCTTCAGATCCTGCACCTCTGTATGTCAAATGAATTCAGCTTCTTGCCAGTCACTCCAGATGTTACATCATGTATATATAATTAAGATTGGGTTAGAAGGAATTTTTCATCCTTTGTGTTTCATAAACTAAGGAGAGGTATGTGCGTGGGTGAGCTTGCTTGTCCCAATAAAATATACCAAATGACTTAATAGAAAGCTGTGTCCATCTTTCCTTGTGTAACTAGGCATCAGCAAGGATTTTTCCTCTGGGAACAGAGGATGTAAGAGAACGGTTCCTCAGAAATAAAAGGAGATTTAGAGAGCTGAGTGGATCCGATTGGATTGTCTCTGTTGCACCAAGTGCAGAGGGACAGCCTAGGTTAGTATGGGACAAATAGCTTCCAGGCCTTCTCCTTCAGGCTCCTGCATCTTTTATCACCTTCCCCAGCTCTAAGCTTCCTTCTTTTCTTAACTTGGCCTAGTTCCCAGCACACTCGCTTTGTGCACATGATGGTTTGAGTCTCTTTCCTCTGGAGAGCTTAAGGATCTGCCCCAAGATATCTATTATATGTGTGTATGAATAATGTATAAGACGCTTTTTGTGGAAGCCCATTCTGGGTTGGATTAGGCAGCAAGTTGCCAGCAGGTTGAGGGAGCTGATTCTTTCCCTGTGCTCAGCACTGATGTTGGATTTCCCCAGACAGGAGAAACATGGACATACTGAAACAAGCCCAGCAAAGGGTCACAAGGATGATGAAGGGCCTGAAGCACCTGAGCAAGGTGCAAGGAGAGGCTGAGAGAGATTGGATTGTTCAGCCTCTACAAGAGCAGAATCTTAGTGCAGGTATTTATACACACTGATTTTTCAAAAGAACCTAAAAGAACCAGTGTGTTTGAGGAAATGACGGTTTCAGAAGGAGTAATAATGGGCTACAGGGTCTACTATGGTGCTCAGGACTATGAGCTTTTTAAAAAAAATATTTTGTAAGGGCATAGGAGAGCCAGAAAGTGCTGGAAGGAGCAAGTTGCTGATGAACTCTGTTTTTTCATTATAAGTCAAATAATACAAAGACTGTATATAATGTATATAAGTTAGAACTGGAGCTATTTGGTTGTGCTGTTTCACCATTATGGAAAATGCAGCCTAACAGTGATTTGATTTATTGCCGCAACACAGAAGAACTCATGGGGAGAAAATATTCCCTATCATCTGGCTCTGCACTGAAGTGGTGAAATGCATGTTTGAAGGAGCTGCTAACACTTCATATAAAACTTCACAAGCTTTCTATTTTGAGACAATTCTGCTTTTACTGAATCTATTTCCTCTGTGCATCCTCTGTTGTTTTTTTTTCCATGTTAGGATATTTCCCTGAAACTCTCCCGCAGATTAGCGCACTTGGACTTTCTGCTACTGCTTGTGGGATATTTGTCCTGAACACAATGGCATCGTGTTAGTGGTTATGTTATCTTAAAGGCTGAATTTTCTTTATTGGATGCTCTTTGGCCTGGTGTGAGACTGAAGGATGTTTTTTTTTGAATAACCATATCTATTATGGCCATGCATAGGCCCTTTACACCCTTAACTCCCAGAGGAAGAGCTACAGAATTAGGTGACCAAGATACTCAGCCAGTTCCCTCTTCTTGCCCGTGAGATGGCACAACCTGAATGCTTCTGACATGTTAGTTGAAATTAAGCTTCTTCAGAACGTTCCATCTTTTTGTCTGTTATTGTAAGAATGCAGTGAATGAAATTGTTTCTAATGGTTACCCTCCTATTCTCTGTTTTCACAAACTCCTCCTTCGGTACAGGATTCCTTGAGGATATTTTTAAGCCATGCTCCTTCTGTCATTAATGAATCCCCTGAAGAATGTACATCTATCTGTTGCCTGGGAAAATGATGTATTCTGACAAATCATCAGTTATTCTCTGCTAGAATGTGTATGTTGTGAAATACAGTGATAAAATTTCATTTTTTCCAGAACAGTCTGTGGAAATCTCATCAGATTCTGACAAAACAAGCTCCAGAATAGTTAGGCAGAGAAGTTTCAATTATGACCAGTGCAGAGAAAACCTCCCCAAGGAAAAATGTAGTAGAAGCTGTGGCTGGCCCTGCCTCTCACACTAAGTACCGCTCGCTCTGCTGCCAAAGGATCAGTTTTAAACATCGTGATGAAAGTTCTGGAGTGAACCCAGTGTGCTCCCAGAATGACATATACCAAGAAATGTGTAGAAACGTGTCACCAAGGGACTCCCACATAGGACAAGCAGTGGCCTTGACCAAGGCAGCCCTTGCTCATGCTTGTCCTGCTGATGCCAAGGCAGTCCTTGCCGTTGACTTGAGCTAGCTGAATGAAAGGTTTGTCTAGCAGGAGGACATGAAGGAGCTACAGCATGAGTGTGGACTGCAGCACTGTGTGTCTCTCAAAAGCTGGGAGTACACCTAGAAAGGGTTATTTTGCTTCCAGCTCCCTCCTGACTTGCCCTTTTCTACGGTTGAGCAGAAAGCTGCAGCTGATGCTACTGCCTGTGCAAGGGCTTTCCTCACCTGTCTGAGATGTCAGCTGCTCTGCCGGGTCAGGCACCAGCATACCATACACGGGGAATGGGATGTTCGCTGTGATACTTCAGTGTTGCCCCATTGAGAGTTTCTGGAACTGTCTTCATATGTGCAGAAAAATCAGTTTCTGGCACTCAGAAAAAGGCATCAGCATCACTATTTTCATGTCTGACTACAAGAACGAGCCAAATCTGGAGGAAGTGCAACTTCCCTTCTTGCTGAGGATCTCTCCTTTATGCTGCTGAATGAAGGAGCATCTTAAGTATGGGAGCCATAATGGGTTGGTTATAATGGGTTGGTTCCAGGATCTCCAGACAAAACCACCAGGACCTGCAGATAGGACGTGACCCATGTCTGACATGCCTGCAAGCCCTCAAGCAAACTGTATTTTACCTATGTACACTTTTCCATGCTGATTTAATTTGACTGTTACTCTTCACTGACTGTCTTAGAGAGAGGTATGAAGTGTTGCAGTGCTTTGCTGAACGGCTGTTGTGTTACGCCCTGGAATGGATTCATTTTTGTAGTACAGTAAATAACCTTTCTCTTTAAAAGGCTAGGTCTGCTATATGTAAACATACAGTATGAGTGGAAGTGAAGGAGAGGGAAAGAGTTGTAAATTAGAGTATCTTCTGTTGTGTGTTTGTGTGTATATAAATATATATATATATATCTCAAACGTGTAGAGAGGTAGGGAATACGTGGAGTTTGCTCTGCTGAGGTGACGGAAGGAATTGATGTGAGCGTGGAAACGTGCCATCGAGTGTCACTTCTAGATTTGGTGCCGCCATGGCTTGTAACTGTGTTGGAGATATTATTTACTGCAACATTTAAGAACCTTATTAAATTTTTAGCTCGGCTACTCCTGTAGCAGTAAGTGCTACGTCCTGATTAGATCATATATGAATGCTTCCTTTTGTTGTCTTTGAATCAAATCTACATTTCCATTTTGTTGAAAAACCTTTTTATATTGCTTTAAAACAAAGTGGTGTCAGGTGCTAAATTTCCAAACTCATTCATTTACTCTGTAGGCTTGTATTGTGAAAGATCTTGCACAGGTGTTTTGAATTATGTAAACTTTTTTTTTTTCCGCCTGTTCTTGGTGGTGATATTTTCTTTTTTATTTTTTCCTCTCTTTTTATTTTCAGAGAACTCTTACTTCCATGTTATTTTGGTACACTTTCCAATGAGTTTGGTTATTGTTTTCTGAGCCTCTCATTTTCCAATACTGTTTTTGAAACAGGGCAAGAGTGACTGGTGCTATATGTGCTCTTCCAGATAAGCTAACTGCACTAGCACGGGTGGGGAATTCAGCGGACATCTTTAGAGTTGTATATATTTCAGTTTGATTCCACTGTAAAGCGTTGTGCTTCATGAAGAAGGTGCTATACCTTCTCATAAGTGGACTATATAAATTTGGAAGTTAGAAGAAATAAATTTGTATACTACTGAGAAAAATACTTGCAGGATGAGGACTTTGCAGATCATGTTGATTTTAGCTGAGAACAGTCCAGAACAAGGTTCCTACAGCAAATGTTTCTGTGTGCATACACCCGCAAGTGCAAAACACTTGGGTTGATCCATAATTGCTGCTTTTAGAGATTTTAAGATCAGAGCGCCTTAGGTCTTAGACTACATCAGGCCAACTGCGTCCTGGTGCTCGCACAATTTAAAGAAATAGTTTACCTATAATTCATGATACCTACAGGCTGCCTGGGGCAATAATCTTAATGTGCTCATTTCTAAAATCTGCTTCTAAAATGCTTGGTTATGGCACCCAAAAATATACTTTAAAACACTTGCTGTTGCCCGTAGAGGAAGCTTCTGTTTACAAGCTTTTGTAGTCTGCTTCTCTGCATGTCAGGGACTTCTGCTCAGTGGAAGAAGTTGCGTTCAGAGGAATGTAAATTTGCCCAGGTATCTTGTGCCCCACTCATAAAGAAGGATTTAATTTATAAAGGATATGTGAAATCTATTTGGCATCAGAACTGAATATTTTGCATTCCATTCCCCCAACAAAAAAACAGGAGTAGAGCTAGACTGCCTTTCTTTTGGATAGTCAGATATTTTACAAAAGGAAAAAAAGAACGATCCTAGGCTATATCCTCTGAGTAACAACAACAATGAAATAAATAAGTTAAAATGCTGCAGTGTTATTTTGTAGAAAACGGATGCGTGGGAAGGTATATCCTGAATCATTACTGCGTGCTTCTCATGCTGATGCTGCTGAGGGTTTCCAAGTCTCTCTGACCTCAGTAGAAATCACGTATGCCCCTTAGCTCTGAAAGTCGGGGCCAAAGCTGAACTCGGAGCTACAACAGAGCTGAGTGCTCCCGTTTCAGTGGAGCTGCGCTAATGTATTTCAGGGAAGTCTCCACTCCTGCTTGTTCCTTCCAGCCATTAACTAATTTCTCCCTTTGGTGGCGGTGCCTCTTAGTCCTGCTGCAGTTGCTGCATTATAAAACGCTCGTTTGCAGCAACAAGATTCATCAGCTTTCCAGGACCAAATGTCCCCCCATTGAACTGTTTGAGGAAGGAGATCAGCAAAGCAATTTCCCTGGGGGCTGCCTGCCTGCTGGGGGGAGCAGACTGCAGCCCCTAGGGATCCTACAGGCCTTTCTTTTTCACTTTATTTTGTGGCTTTTTTGTAGACCAAGCCCCTCTCTCCTGATGTGCTGCTCTGTTGCTCCAAATTGCAGAGGTGCTGCCACAACCTGACACCAAGAGGCTCTGTTCCAGATGAGCAAAGGCTGCTGGGTTCTTTGAGTCCTATTGAGTCCTATTCTCTGGTTTTTGTCTTCTGAGCAGCTCTGTCCGCTTTGTGCCTCTGCAACAGGAGGGAGCCGGCCAGGCTGTTCTAGCAGCTCCTGCGGGATGGATTCTTAAGGGTGATGGGAGGAGGGAGAGGAGTTGCTCCTCCGTAAAGCTCGATGCTTTTTTCTCTCATTTATTTGGTTCATGTTCAGGAGGGCATTCAGATTTCAGTGGTGTGGCTTACACAGCTCTTCTGTGGACCCACCTAGGGGCTGCAGCACAGAGGGACATGCATGGGACAGTGTTAGGATTAGGGAACTGAACCTTGAGAATGACGTGGATAAAAGTGTCAGCAAGAAGCAGCTTGGCGCTGCTGAGCCATCATGGTCCCTGATGGTCCCTGTTTGCATCCCTGCACATCTGTGGAGCAAGAGCAGGAGCTCAGCGCAGTGGGGGGCCTTGCAGTGCTTGGGAAGCGCAGGTGTGTGGAAAGAGCATCCCAAGGGAGGGCAGACAGGCAGCAGTCCAGAACTCAGCATCCTGAAGAGCAGGAGCAGTTCTGACCTATAGCTTGAGCTTCCATATGGCTAGAGGAAAAGGAAGGCCCCCTTTTCGTGGTCCCCAGTGCCTGCAGTTTCGTAGGCATCTCGTCCATTTGGCTGGAGCGTGGTGTGAGGTCACGCTCCTGGTGAGGCCGATTGGCTCCGTGGCCGTGCTGCTTGCGCACGGTGCTGGAGCGCGGTGCGAGGCCGTGTTCCCGGTGAGGCCGACAGGTTCCATGGCTGAGGAGCTCGCGCAGGGTACTGGAGCGCGGTGCGAGGCCGTGTTCCCGGTGAGGCCGACAGGTTCCACGGCCGTGCCTCTCGCATGCAGTGCTGGAGCACAGCCCCTGCCGGGTTCGCGAGGAACACGACTCTAGCAATGAAGGGCCATGCCGCTGTGTCCTCCTCCCGGAGCTAATGGCATCCAGGACGGTTTACAGAACAGACTGAGAGGGAACACTCTGGTAATTGAATTCTCCTGCACGTTTTGTGCTGCAGAAAGTCAGATACACACACAGCAGCCACTGCGGCTAAACGCAGAGCTGGTCCCGGAGGAGAGCTCAAGCTTAGGACATTCAGCAAACACCCTCAGGCCAGACAGTGGGCTTCTGGCCTGCAATGCTTGCTGCAAATATGCGTAAAAATGAAATATAAATCATTCAGTTGAAGACAAAATGCATTAAAGAAAACGCATGTTTAATACAAGCCTCTCTTGCCTGCCAGCTGCTGCAGCACACTTGGACTCTTGGTGAGTTAGGCTGGAGCATGGAGATTGCTTGATGGTCTATGTCCCACAAGAGCTGCCACACATCCAAACGTGATGGCCTCGACGGCTGCAGTGGTACCTGACGTGCACAGGCTGCAAACGCAGACAACAGGAGGAACTTTGACCGAATCTGTTTCCTGAGCAGCAAGGAGGAAGCCATTGTATACAAACCCATGCTAATTTTTTTTTTTCCACAAAACTTAATTAAAACTCTGTCTTAACTTTTGATGCACCTTCCTCTCTCCCAGGCGAGTCTTGAAGGCTAGTGTGGTCCCTGCCATGGAGCCATCTCAGCAGTTTAGGGAGAGCTTTGAATAAGATGTTTGCTCAGTGGGATGTTACTAAAAACTAGGTTTAAGAAATACAAGGCATGAGTAAGTGCTGATGTAATTAGTTACATTCATCAATTGCTAAGGTCCCAGGGGGAGTAATTATTAATCTTTGCATTAATACTGATATAAGCTATGTCTGAATTCATCCTCAAATCTCTTCTGTTTGTAGGATCTAAATATGAGTATTTACATATATGTTTAGATCAAAATCATGTTGTCCTAGCTTAGAAATATTTTACAGTAACAGCTGTGGTGTAGCGCTGTATGAAGTAGTAGTAGTTTGTCATAAGCTCATGGTAGTTGTAAGAGTTTAAGCAAATGTGTTCAGTCCAAGATACAAGCCAGAAATACGTTGTCGTGTCTGGAGCCAGTATTAGACTGCGTCATTTTGATGGGATTTTGGTTGTTTCTTCTTCCTGGATTTACATTTCTAGCTGGATAGCTCAATGCCTTCCCATGTATCCAACAATGAATATAGAGGGAGATCTGTTAGCCAGTGTCATCCCAGGATACTCTAGACCTTTAAGAATTGCTTGTTCTTGCGTCTCATTTTCCCCAAATAAAATGGTGGCTGAACAGAGAAAAAACAACCAATCTTCTCTATTGTATGAGAACACAGGAAAGTAACAAGCACCTCTCATAACGCTGTTGCATTTTGAATGTGAGCTGATACTCAAATCGGAACAGATAGGGTAACACTCAGTGCACATTAGCTCTTGTTTTTCAGTTGTTTACAACAGCAACTAAAAAAAAACTCATGATTTGGAATACCTGTTCTCTGCAACCACCCAGCAGAGCTTGCAGAGCTGTTGCAATAGGTAAGAGTTGCTGTAACTGGGTTTTCTGAATTTTCATCCCTTTACTGTGAAGTCCCAACTGCCAGTGGGCAGTAAAGTACAGGCTCACATAACCCTGAGGTCCTGGAGTCCTTGGAGACCTGGATTGATAACAGCAATTAAGTTTCATGAAGTACCTCCGCAGGTAGAGCGAGATGCCCTTTCACTTGTACTTGGTTCTCAGCATGTACAGTTTTTAGCATGTAAGTTTTTGGGGAAAGAAACTACTATGTACAGAGTGCATGGTACTTGGAAAATTAGGGCTTTTTCTAACTATGATATTTCTAGTAATATGTAATGGTTTTTGAGAAATTCTGCAGTTAATGCCTGAGTTCAGAATTTGGACTGTGCTTCAAGAAAAAGAGTAAGTGGAGATCACAGCATCTAAAAGAAGATTCCTGGGAAAAAGAAAATGAAAATGTAAAAAAAAAAAAAAAAAGAAAGGAGGGATGTAGGGAAATGTTCAATTTGTAAGCTTCATTTATAAGTTTTTAAAGCTGTATCTAAGCCTCAGACTTTGGAAGATTGTGGAAGGATGCAGGCAGCTGATTAAAAATACTGCGCAACCCAACAAGCTAAACCTTAGTCCAGACCCTATCAGTTGCTTGGCTTAAATTAAGCAGCAAGAAATTCATGTCAACAATTCAATAACAGTGTGTCATGATTCCTTCCCTTTTGCTGAACAGAGTGAATGTTCTAAACAAGGTGATTTTCCTGTAATTGCTTTGAAGATGTGAGTCAATTTGGTTCATTTTCTGTGCCCTGGTGAAGTCTTTAGCAAAACCCCTAAGAGGTGGTTAAAAGCACTGTGCAAGGATGTCTGAAGCCATTGTTACCTCAGTATAATCTGTCATTGTAGAGAGCTGCAGCCTGCTTGTAGTGAATGAAATTTGGCTGCCTACCAGTGTTTTGGGGGAAGGATTGCGAAGTGTGAGCTAGCTGGAACCTGAATCGGGGGCCTGGAGCAGAGAGAGAATGCCAGGAATGGTACAAAATTGCAGATACTTTTTGTCATTCTGTCCCTAAAAGGAGAGACTTGTGTAGGGAAAGTATCTTGCAAACTAATGGGTGAGTTTGAAAGTCAGCAAATTGTCTCTTTGGGCACTGTTGATGAGTGTTTGGTCTTATTAAATCAGCTTTCTGTCACATTGCGAGGAAGTTCAGCATGTTCTAAACTGTTTCTGTTTAAAAAAAAAATAAATAAATTCTGGGTTATTTTAGTTGTATCAAACCTGATGGTGTGGGAAGTGGTGACACAGCACCAGCAGAAAATTGGGACGCTGAAATCTTCGAAGTCCTTAAAAAGGTAAATGTTCTTTCATTTAACTGTTTAAATTAGGAGAAGCATACACTGAAAACAGGCAGGTGGCTCCAATCCTTTTGCCAGTGAGGTCTAGAAGAGAATTACCTCTTTTCTCAAATTAGTAATGTTTGGAACAAATTCTGCTTCGGGAACTGGAGTCTTTTTTGCCTTGTTGCCAGCTAAGAAGGGAGGTACTTTTTTGGAAAGTCAAGAAAAGTTGTTTTAAGTCAACAAAACAGAGGAGAGGATCCTGCAAGCCTCCTCTTTGCACTTCTTGCGCTTTCCATTAATGCTCAGGGAGCACAAGGGTGTGGAGCAGCAGGGAAGGAGGGTGGCACAAGCCGGGTGTCCATTCTGCCTCCGTACCACACGGCTCTGCTCCCCGCAGCCCCGTAGCAACGGGAAAAGAGCGGCAAGCAGCTTCACCTGCCGCTTACTGTGCCATCAGCTCCCCGCCTCTGATATAGGGGCCCCTCGGCACGGAGTGTGCCCGAGGGCATGGCGGGCACTGCCGGAAATGGATGTAGAGCATCCTCCAGGAAAATCAAAGTGCTTGTTTTTTCTGGGCCCTCTAATTTTTTCCCCTGTTAGAGGGGATCGGCAGAGGTATCTTCCCTCTCTAACACTGGTAAATGAATGCTATTCCAATTTCAGTGTATTGGATGCGACTACTGGAAAGCATTTGGAAATCCACAGCTTTCCAAAAACTCTCTGAATTTGGGGAGCAAGGTGCATCTTCAGAAATAGGAGAGAGCGGGAGTTGGGGTGAGATAGATCTCCTGGTTACTTTGGTTCGTAGCTCTCCCCGCTGGATTTAATAAAAAATTAGATGTTGACAATGCACCTAACCTTTTTAATTCAAATTTTGTTAACCTGGATGTCCAAGATACCGGACTATGGCAGACAGGGAGCTGAGCTACAATTCCCATACTAATTTAGTTCTGTTTCAGCAAACCCTCTCACTGTTACAAATGGATTTATGGGATGAGCCCCCTATGACATACCTTGGAAAACTGATACTCTTTCTTAGAGGGTTTGCCTGTGTTTCCATGGATGCAGAGGTTACTTTGTAATCCTCTTGGCAAAGTCAGTGATGATTTATTACATGATCTTTTGGGCCTTTGGCTTTATTCTGTGCCGTCTCCCTGAATTTTCACATTTATTTTGTGCAAGCTGTGACCTATTCTTAAGACTCTTATACTGTATTTCTATTCTTTAGTGAAAATAACTTTGAAAAGTGTTTTCCAAAGCATCAAAGCTTTTCCTTCTAATTTGTGCTTGGCGCAGAGGACAGCGTAAGCAGCAGCTTCTGCTCCGTCACTGCTGGCTCCATCCTCAGAGCAGCTTCTCGGGAGTGGTCTGGGTCTGTCCACCCCAGGAAATGTAGCAGCAAAGGTAGAAAATGAATCTGGCTCTTGCCGTGTGCAGTTACTGATTCTGCTTCATGCTGAGTGTTGGGCAGACTTGCTTGCATGGAGCAAAAATAGGAGCAATCTGGACCCTTTTTTCCTTGCCCACTGAAACAAGGCCCTAGATGAAAATTCCAAACTCCCAACTTGATATATACAACTAGCTGAATGAAGGTTGTCCTCAGTAAGATGGTGGCAGAGGGTTTATTCGTATTTAAAAGTCAAGCAGGGTTGTGGTTTGAGGGGCTATGTGAGCTTGTTGTCGCTCTCTGAATAGAGTAAATTCTTTCCAATAGGAAGTAGGTGAGTGAAGGACTGGGAGCTTCAAGGAAGAAAGGATAAAATTGTGGCTATTGCAGCAAATTAGTTGGTGGCCTTTGAACTATGAGAGAATGGCCAGTTAGGGAGGAAGGGGAAAGGGAACTCTGGAGGATTGGGGTACTGCGCGGAATGATTGTAAATTAACCCCTTTTCCTGACACCCCTCGCTCCCTCTCCCCAAAATTAAATTAATGGAGGAGCAGAAAAAGAATAAGCAGATTTTCATGCTTTGAGCCAAGTCCTCCTGCAGGTGCTTACAGGGAAATTGGAAAATTCCCTTGGCATGGAAATTGCGAGAGGAACTGGGTCATGTGCTGTGCTGAGCGTGTGCTTGGTGGCTTTGCTGAAAAACAGCCCAAAACCGTAATGGGAGCTATAAAGTCCTCTCATGGAATGGACTGGGCGACATTTGCTCCGGCATCACTAACCTTTTAGGGCTGTTAGGGTATTTGACACAGTTTTGTTTGTGTTTGTGAGCATGCACACGTGTGTGCTCTGTGTAGTTGTTGCCACCAGAGATGAGATATTGGAGTATTTTTTATTACTAACGTGAATGTGTAAATGCATCTTTACAGGGAGTGCAAGGGAGTGCAAACACTGCTAGGCTGACTAGCAAAAAGTTTTGTCCAGCTTTATATTTTAAGCAAACTTTTAATGCTGTCTTTTCTGTTGTTTAAAAAAAATTAAGTCTGGTTTTGACCAGCATTTGAGATGCTGACACATGAGATAAAAAAAGATCATTAGTTTATAGTTACTTAAAATGATTATAAATTAATTTTGTCAAAATGTGAAAGAAAAGTTAGAATAATCAACATATCAAGTAACTACTTACTTGGGTTTTCTTTTTAGTCTACACAGCTCTTCAACCTGTAACTTTTCCGTGTGCAACAGTAGTGAATATATATATATATATATATACACACCCACAACGCGTATGACACAAAATCTTGTGCATTTACATGTTCATACAGATCACTACTGCAAAAAAAAAAAGCAATATTTTGGCAGTAAATGTATATATTCATAATACTTTTTTTTTTTTTTAACCACATTTCTTAGATGAAAAGCCAGGCTGTGCTGAACTGAAGGCTGCTTGAAGAAGAGGATGTGGCTGTGGGATTTTAAACTTTGGGGAGGTTGTGGGGGGAAGAAATCATGCAAAGAAATGTTAGAACTAATGCCCTATTTCCTAATAATTACTATTCACAAAGAAAAAAGCACATACTAACTACCTAGTAATTTCCAAATTGCTGAGACACCTAATGAGTTGTCTTAAATAAGATCAGCAAACACAGAGAAGGAGCTAATTACTGAGCATTTAATTCTGAAATCTGATCTCAGTGCAAAGCGGTTATGCAGCTGCCATGTGTGTTGGCTTGGGTGGGAGCTGGCCCTTGTCCTGTCTGCCTTTCCAGAGGCATGTTCACGTTGTCCCTTAGCCTCGTGTTGTGAAAGAAGTACCACTGAAATGCTCCCCGCAGCTCTGTTGCGCTTGGTTATGTAGCATTACGGTGGCTGTAACAGATTTTGTGATTCTAGAGGATATTAGAAACAAAACAAGGACTGCTTCCCCTGTGTACCTCTGGCTCATTCTGCAAAACCCTAATGCATGGGAATAATCCCTGTGGATCAGCGCAAAGGGTTGTGGGGTCCCGAGCACTTGAGATTCCGTGATTTCGTGCAGAGGGAACAAGAGAAAAGAAGACCAAGGCCTTGTCAAATCCACCTTTGCTGCTCCCAGTCCCAGCTCTGGCTTGGAAATTTCGTGCAGGAGTCTCTGCCGGTTGCTTGGGGGAGGACTCCGCAGTGTTTCCCTGGGAGAACCTGCTAGCACAGAGAGAGATTTCTCCTGGCCCTCGGTTTGAATTGCAGCAATTTCATGCCAAATGCATCAGTACCTGCTGGTTTGTGTTTGCCTCCTAGTTACATCACCTGCCCAATGGTTAAATTTAGCTGCCTGCCCTGAGCAAGGAAGCCAGGTGAGCAACCGATGCCAACCGCAGTGACCACTCTGTTATTGAAATGTTTCACTTAAGGTCCACGAGTTCCAGTTTCTGTTTTCAACTAGAAACACATCAGAACCTGTATTCTGTGATACCCGTCATTATGTGATACTCAAATCATTATTTATTGTGTGAGTTAAACCTTTGTTTTCAGGCGGCATGTTCCTGATGGGCGAAACAAAGACTTCAGAACAGTCCTTCCCTTAAGTATCAGAAAAGAGCAAAAAATGTTCAACTCTGTTGCAATGTTTTCTTGGCTGTCCCTCCTTGATGCTGATCTTGAAGCTTTCACCGAGCAGGAGATCACCGCACTGTGTTTCTTCTGCCTCTCTGAAGCACTTTTGATGCTCCAAAGCACTGATATTTCTACAAAAGGAGGCCTCTTATTTTTTATTCCTTGCCCTTGGATCTCATGCGATTTCTTTCATGTCTCCATTGGTAACGGCCTGTCTTGGCCAGTTAGATGCTTCCCTACTCTTTTTTTTTTTTTTTTTTTTTTTTTTTCTCATCGGCTGTCTGCATTTTCCTTTTTGAAGGTATCTCTTGATTTTTCTTTTGACAACAAATGGTGCCCCTTTTTCATGAGCCCATGGACTGCTGTGGATGTGCTACCATCCTGAGTATCACGATATTCCTTTTTTCTGTTCTTATTTCTAAAAATAAATTAGAAGGGATATTGTTAAGGATACTCAAGAACTTTTTATTCTAAAACTCAACTATACCCTTTCTTGTTTGGAAATATTTCATTTCCTCAATTACCCAACTTTTGCTTGACTTTTTCAAATCAAAAGGATGAATGTTCCTGGCTGAGGAATTCGAGGCAAGCAGAAGGAGCTGCTGTGTGTGTTGCATTTGCTTGCACTCTGCAGATAGGAAACACAGGGGAGAGCAGAACTATTTTTTTTAACATGTGAACACAGTTAAGAGCTAATCATTTTTGGTTACAGAGAATGCAGTGCCATAAAAGTATTTTTAAAAATGACTTGAGCCCTCTGATCGATAGCAGAAGTCAGTCTCCGTTCTTGCTTAGCAGAACAGGGGTGTGTAGGGAAATAAAGGGGTACCTTGTGCCCTAATCAGGGGCAGCGCTTTAGGCTTGGGGCTATTTGCTTGTTTCCTGCAGTGATGCTGTGGCCTCCCCTTCTGGCGGTTCGGTGTGCTGCGTAACCACTGTGTTCAGCATCAAGGCAGCACCTTTATGGTCTTTGGGACCTTTGCTCTGCCTTGCAGGAGGTGAAACTGTCTCAGGAAGCCCGAAGTCTGTAGAGAAGGCTGAAAATCTAAAGCAGGAGCTCAGAGGAAGAACAGGAGAGCAGCAGGCAGGGGTGAGGACATGATAGGACTAGACTGATTTATTATTTATTTATTTATTTCCCCACAAATGCCCCTTGCTTCCTGGCTCTCGTATTACTTGGGCTCCAGCAAACCATTCACACTAATGAGCTGCCTCGAGGGTGCTGCCACTCCTGCCACTTTGGCATTTCGGAGCACTTAGATTTCCAAACCGAGCTGCCTATTATTGTGGAGACATTTTCAGGCTCTGAGCTGGCAGTAATGCATTTGTATGAGCGCAGATACTCGGGCGTTCCTCTTCAGGGGCATGTGTGTGTTATTAAGCAGGGCGAGTGCCATGTATGCTCAGCATCTGCGTGTTCCAAGCAGAGAGATGCGCTCAAAATGCCCTTGGTTATCGTGTCTGTGGGAGCAGGATGCCGCTGGTCAGGCACTGCTGCCCGTTGTCTTGCTTAATGCACAAGGCAGAAGCTTTCTCTGTGGTCAGGGCTCAGCTTCGGAAGTGCTTTCTGGCCTGTGGTGGACTTTGCAGCCCCCTAAATCTTTTCAAAAGAGCCTACATGTCATCCGCCTTATTGGAGCTTCTAATGGATTGGAGCTTTAATCATGCATGGTGCATGGCAGGTTACAGCAGCACAGAGAGCGATTCAGGTCTGTATATTTCTGGCAGCTGGGAAAGATTTTATTTGCAACCTCACTGAAATCTTTTTTTTTTTTTTTTTTTTTTTTTTTTTTTTTTTTTTTTTTTTTTTTTTTTTTCCTTCTGAAACCATCACAGCTGGTGGCTGCTACTTTATATATTCTGCCCTTTCCTGTAGCAAGCGGGACGACTGGCCTGTCTGCGGTGTGTGGCGCCCGGGAGAGCCAGCTCGAGGAGAGGAGCTCCTTGTCCCCCCGGGGCACGGAAGCCCCTTAGGCACCTGCACAGGCCTGTTGCCTCCCAGCCATCAGCCAGCTCAGCACTTGCCTTGCAACAGCCTCACGTGTAAAACCACATCAGGGAGCGAGAAGGAATGATGAGGAACTTTTGTGCTGTAGCTACTGAATGAACAGACCCATTTCTCTCTCTGCTTTAGCTGAAATACATTTTTCCTAGCCATTATTGTGATTGTCTGAAACCTCAGAGTTTTCATCAGTGCTGTACTATACTGACTGATGAGAGGAATGAATTGAATAGTTTATTGCGTTGACATAAGTAAATTGAAAGAATTTCATTTGAAATAAATTGAATATTTAATAAATTGATAAAGGACTTGAAAGATGAATTCACAGCAATGCAAGGTAAAATGGCTGTGAAATATAACTAGCAAAGCCTTTTCCTTCAAATGGCCAAATCAGAAGTGCACTTTGAACTCATGGCTTATATTTCCACTTCACCAGATTGCTCCATCTCCCGGGTGGTCGTGAGCTGAAATTGTTTAGCATTTAGCATGATAACTGGTCCTGGAATAGTTTGTGCCAAACGAATCTAATATTGGTGCAAAAATCTCCGTAGTTTCACACCCTAGTTCATTCAGTCCTGGACTCTGTTTTGCACTCTGGAAGGCGAGCGTGCCCACAGTGCTTGCACGGTTTGTACACACGCACGGGGCTCATCTTTCAGGAGAAACAATTTAGGACATTGCCATGCGAAATTGCAGACTTGTGCGATGTACCCCAAATTATATCAGCAGATTATACCAGTTTGCTGATGCAAGCTGGTATATAAAAATAAAGTAGGGGTTTTTGAGATGGAGTTTTGGTGCACAGAAAAATATCTTCTGTCTTCTTTCTGCTCCTCTCACCTGCTCCTAGACTACTACCATAGTTTGCTTTTTGTTTTATGGTCAGGCAGTCAGATATGTTTTTCCAGCTGTGAAAAGTGCATGGATATATCTTAATATTTAGTATGATCACATCCCTTGCAATTTCTACAAATAATGGCTATAAGCCCAGAACTGAGTTGCACTTCATGCTATACAGGCCTCAGTATTGAGGCTGACTTGTTGTTCAGGATAAACATATCAGTGTCCTCATCTTCAATCAGAAATTTTAAACTAAAACAATAAAAAATATAAGAAGTGATGCTTTTTCTTGTGCAGTGATCAGAAAATACTCAAAAACTGAACCTCTGAGGGTAATGAGGATTACTGTGATTCTGTGGGACATTTGGGTTTTTGTTATAGGGCATTTTCGCTCTCAGAAGTCTAAAGAAGATCTTTGAGTCACATTTTTTTTTTTTAAGTAAAGTCACTACTGCCATGAGTCCAGCATGGCCACAAACGTATTGGGACTCTTGAACGTAGGATGCAGAAGTCAAGATGACACTGGGACCGTGGGATCGTGGGATCACAAGAGCAGAGGCGCGCCTCTGCCTGGCTAGCCCACACTCAGCCCGCACTCAGTGTGGGCTCTGGCAGAGTCAGGGAAAGGAAACCTTGCTCTTGGCCTTGGAACCCTGCTCTGAGCAGCAGGAGACACTGGGGCTCCTTGTCCTATGCTCGTGGTACCTTCCAGAGTGCCCGCTTCGCTGCTTGGCCAGCACTGCCTTTGCTGTGCACGCGGGCAGCGTTTGGGGAAGCGTCCTGGCCTGGAGCAGGCTCTGCAGCGCGAGCCGTGTGCCTGGCCTCTCTCCTTCAGCTATGGCGCTCGCTGCTTGGCGTTGCGTGCAGGGGAAGGGCTCGTACAGGCGGGATCGCACCAAACCATATCAGTACAGCATTGAATCCTATCATATAGTATTGAAGAGCAGCCTGGGGCGCCCTTGCAGAATTGGCTCCTTTGGCTGAGACTGCCTTGTGACAGCACCAAGCAGGTCAGTGCTCAAACATGCACCCCTACAAGCCAGGGCTCTGCAGCCAGCAGGAGTATCTGTTTCTGTGAAGCTACCTTATGGAGCTGCAATCAGAGGGTTTGAAAATGTACAGATGTATATATGGGTATGAACCTGCACTTTGAGTTTTTTTTGCACTATTTCACCCCGCATTCATGATTTCCACAGTCAGCTTCCATGTGTGATGTTGGCATCTGTCCCTGGTGTGATGGGCTCTGCATTTTGCTCTCAGACACCTTTCAGGACATGGAAAACTAAGAGGAAAAGCACGTGGCGGGGGAGCACATGGGCGATGAGCAGCGTCTGCTCCTTCAGATGCCAGCAGAGCTGCTCGACCCCAGGCTCTGAGCACGCCGGGTTATGGGTTGCTCCTGCTGCTGCATATCCTGGAAGAAGCCAGTTCCTACTGCCGTATATTGCTTGTGTTTAGTAGCATGCTTTTTAATTTATTATTTGGAGACTCTGATTCCTTCTTTACATCTTGCTTTCTGCTGCAATTGAACCACTTTTGTCTGTGACCATTGGCAGCTCCATTTTGCTTTTTCAAAGTGTTTAAAGGTGCTGTACCTGCTTGCTTAGCACTTGCTCTGTCTTTGTAGCCCCCAGTCTCTTCTTTTATACACTCTAACTGCTTGGACCAGTGGAAGCTCTGGAACGGAGGACAGACTGTAACCTTAGGACTAGAATATTTGACCATATAAGCTAAATCTCCCTTTTCTGGACTTCGCTTCTGGTCTGCTCTTGGTTGGTAACCTCGGGGCACTGAGTTTGGGCGCTTTGCACCTTTTGTGGGGGAAGAAGTGCTGCTCCTGTGACTCTGTTAGTGCCCAGTTTTACAGCTGAAGGTTAAATATTGCACTGAGGTGGGGAAGAGAGTGCTGCCACGGAGGGTGCCTGTTGCGGCACGGCACGAGCACTGCGAGCTCGGGGACGGCTGCAGCTGTTCAGGGTGTTCCTTGCGTTTTGGACTCTGCCTTCTGGCCTCACGATCACCACTGCTGGCTTCCCCTTGTTCTGCGTGACCTATGGTTGTTTAACTCTTTTTTTTTTTTTTTTTTTTTTTTTTTTTTAATCCACCTGCCTTAATCACAAATGATGAAATAATCTTGACTCCTTTCTCTGAAGAAAGGTGCTAGCCTGCTGCACTGAGGCAGAGTGCTGTGAAATGAGAGAAAACTCAAAAAGAAGGCAAACAAAAGGCCTAAATTGTTTTATTTTGATCATATAATTTCTAATCCAGTCTTGCGATATGGGAGCTGGCCATGCCATATAATAATCTTCTGGCTTCTCACTGGAACTCATCTGGGACCAGCTGTGCAGGATGGTGGCATCAGATGCTCTGTGAGAGGAGAGGAGGCAACGCAAAACTCGGGTGCTGCCGGTGGCCTAGGAGGGACCCGGACAAGGGATCGCACTGTGACAATATCTAATTTCCTTTCTGATAACCTGTTTCATTTAGCTTCTACTCATACGTGCTGTTTTCATTTTTTTCTCCTCGTATGGCTTTTGTGTTGCCCTACTGAGTAGCTTTTAATAACGTGACTTGGGCTGCTGTGTCTGCAGCAGGCGGGGAGGTACTTACACAACTGCACTACATTTCCTGGGAGGGCTGATTCGGGGCAAGCTGTGTAATACCCTAAGTGAATGTGATGTGCCCTGGCCTTTGACAAAGCGATGATCTAGGATCTAAGGTTGTCAGGCAGGATTTAAATACTGTAAGAGATTGCTGTGCAGTGCCTGCAGCTGAGTTTTTTATGCCTGTGCCAGTAAGGAAATGAAGAGATTCTTTGAAAGTGGAGACTTTTCTTGCAATTTTGGCTTTGGCTAAATGTATCTAATTTGTAAAGACAGATTATTTCTCTGCTAAATTCTATAAAATTTTCTGCTAGACACAGAGTATAAAACATACCTCGATGAAATTAGGAAACAGATATTTTGAAGATATTTAATGACTCTGACGGGGAGGGTGAATGTTCTATTGATTTTATTGTGTTTTTTAGTGACGTGACTTTGTTTTCAGGGCTCAGCAGATTCATACACAAGCAGACCCTCGGACTCTGATGTCTCTTTGGAAGAAGACAGGGAAGCAATCCGCCAGGAGAGAGAACAGCAAGCAGCTATACAGCTTGAAAGAGCAAAGGTGTGTACTGCTTTTCAGCTCTAATAATAAGCAGTTTACATAGCATTTAGCACTTGCATAGTGTTAAAATTCACTTCTGGTTTGTAATGATGGTGATATCTCTTGCAACAGTTTGGGAATCAGGTGAAATTTTCTGCAAACAAGATCTTTGAGGGTACTGCAAATATTCCTAGAGACGAGACACTATCTAAAACAAATTCTGTTATCAAAGCTCTGATGAAACTAATAGGATCTCATTATATAAATGAGGGCAGAACTGTTCCCTTGAATGGGATAGGGAGTGAAAAAGAAGAAGTTTCAGCTACTACTGTAGCTAGACTGTATTGCTAGACTGTTCTGAATCTGTGTTCCCTCAAGGTGCTTGCTCTGCAAGTGGGCAGAGAAGGGACTGGATGATGCTTGTAGCGCTGTTGTGCGCTGTTGTGTGATATATAATCTGTGCTGATGCTCGTCTTTCTCCTCTGGTGAAATATGGGGCCTTTCGTGCTTTGTTTTTGTTTCAGCAGGATGTCTGAAGAATTGGATTGCAGGTTTCCAGTTTTGTTCCCGTAGTGTCAGTTGTACCGATACTGGTCCAAAGCACTTTAGTTCCCTTTAGTTTAGATCATCTGTAGTAAAAGCTGAACTCTGCTGCTTGTATGAAATTGTTACAACCCAATTGGCACGTTTGACAGGTGTCCTCTCCTAGATTTTGGGTAATTTAATACAACAAATCGTTTCTTCATTCTGAAAAATGAAATGCATCACTCTTATGCCCTGTTTGTGATGTCTATTTCTGTTTATAGTCCAAACCAGTAGCATTTGCTGTTAAGACTAATGTGAGTTACTGCGGAGCACTGGATGAAGATGTTCCTGTTCCAAGCACTGCTATCTCTTTTGATGCCAAGGATTTTCTACATATTAAGGAGGTAAAAACAGGAAGTAGTTTTTCTCTTTTCCCTTGCCAGGAGCTACAATTTGAGCAGTCAAGTCTGAGAAATACCAGATAAAAAAGAGCTGAGTGGAGGCAGCCGAGCAGAGCACATCTGCCTGATTAATAATGCTGTGGTGGTACATTGTCCTTGTTAGAGTGCCAGCACCCTGGGCCTTTTATCTTGTGTTATTGAATATGACTGTTTGTTTTGGGATTTTTGTGGAAGGAAATTCCATCTTGCTAGATTTTAAATCCCCTTCACCATGGTCGATGCAGATTTTTTCATCAAATCATATTTGTGATGGATCTGAGACTAGACAGGAGAAAGAGATTGACCAGAATGTGCCATAACACCAGTTTACACCATGTCTTCATGAAGCGCCAGATAGCCCTGTAAGAGAGAAAATGAGGCTGAAAATAATACAAGAAGAAAAGAAAATATTGAAGAGGCCCTAGAACAAAAAAGATACAAAATTAAGGGAAAACGAATAAGCGGGCCCTGAGCATGGAGCTAAGGTTTGATAGAGAAATATTCATTTTATTGCATGTTGAGCATATTTACTTCAATTGTAACTGAAGAAAATTGTAATCTGTGTAAAGTGAGCTCTCCAAATTTGCATAATCCTCTGTTGTTTTGTAGGTTTATATATAGACTTGCAGCTTGCAAAATAGTATTTTTCTTCTCTGCATTCTATGTGTAGATTTTTGAGTGTTCAATATTATTTTTTTTCTTCTTTGACAATTTTTACACCATTACTTCAAAGCACTGATCTCTTTGAGGTTGAACATATTCAGGAGGAAATCACCTGCTTCTTTATCACTAGAGGCAGAGACTGGTGGTAGAGCAGGAGGTTTGGATTTACATGCTTTCTCCCCCAGAAGGACATAAGAGAGACAGTTGATTCCCTCATTCCATTTACATTTTTACTGGAAACAGGTGACAGTTCAGTATTTTTCATATTTGTGGGGAGCAGTGTTTGCACCCCTGCTGAGGAAGTGGAATGCTATGGAACTGTCTCTGGTTGTGTGTAGAATTGCTTTTCTCCTCCCTTAGTTCCCCAGGAACATTTTCTGTTCTTCGCAGCACCACAGCTCGGGCGCCCTCATTGTAGCCCTCCTCCTAAGCCCGCTGCCCACCCTGGCCCTTTGCTGACCCTCATGTGGGTACTGCCATTGCTCGTGCCACTGCAGCCTGGTGCCAACCCTCTTGACTTGCCAGTGGCTCTCCGCCATGCTAAGGGCTCAGCATGGCTTCCCTGATACCACTGAGACTCCCAGTTGCGTGAAGCTCTGCCTCTAGCTCTGTATGATTTCAGGAATGGTTCCCCATGCCAGAGTCTCTGTGGGCTCAGAAAAGGCTTTGCAGAGTTTGTTTTTCAGTGATCCGTCAGCCTTCTGTGGACTAGAGCAAGCGTGGTTCCCCTTTCTAGAACAGCACTAAACTAGGTGGCAGTAAGGTCACCCTGCTGACAAGATGAAACATCAGCAGTAACTGATGAGTTTCTATATTCAGAATGTGTCCTGTATAGCTCATCTGTCTCCTGCAAGGCCATACATAATGCACTTACTGAAAAGATGAAGTGGCAACAATTACTGACAAAGCACAAGAAATCAGAGGCATGGCAACCAGCAGGAATGAACTGTGGTCCTCCCACATGCTGGATGCAAAGAATGACATAGGGGAGGTGATGACCTAATGGAAATATTCCTGTTCCTCTTACTGCATCTCTCTTGTTCTGCTGTGCACATAGTCTCAGCGTAACCCTGATTCTGGGCTCAGGTACAGAAGTGTAAATCAGATGTCCATTACCTGCTAATAGAAGGAGGGTTTGTGTGTTCAAGCCCTGCATTTAGAAACAAAATATAACTGGTAATTGTGATATGACTCAGTTTTTACACTTATTTAAATTCACTGATTTCACTCATTTACAACAGCAGAATGCTAGATCCCGCAAAGAGATGGAGTACGTGAAGTATTTAAAGAATGTGAATGTACTGCTTAGTATGGTACCAAAGCAATATTTTAAATATTAAGCTCTCTGCATTGGCATTCTCTGGATCAGAATTATAATAACATGAAGAATATATTTTAAAAGCTGAAATGATTGAAATAATGGACCCTTTTGCATAAATAACAGCTATATATAGGGAGCAGATTTTGAAGAGGAGAAGTTACATTTCACTTAAATGTATACATAAATAGGTCTGTGTATATGTATGTGCTCATAGGTGGGCTAATATATTTTTCAAAGATGTTGAAATGCTGTGTTTCAGAGATTGCAGCTAGTCACTTTTTTTTTTTGGTTACCTTTGGCACTTAGGCCATGGTGTTCTAGGTGTTTTAGCAGGAATTTAGGTGCTTGAAAACAGAGCCAGTAGAACAGAGCATTGTCAAGAGTACCTGTCTGTGGTATCTTTCTAACTCATGGTGCAGGTAACTTGTTTCCTCAGAGCATGAAAACAGGATTGACACACATTCTGGTCTTAAGTACTTGAAGATCTGTTGTGAAAAGTAATGTTTCTTTTGGACACTGAGGTATCTAATGAAGTATAGCAGAATATAGGGGGTTTGGTTTTTTTTATTCTTCAAAAACTCTGCCAGCAGCCCAACAGCCAGATGCAACAAATCATTTGCCAGTGTGATATCACTCTTTATCTCTTCATCGTTAAAGTTAGGACAGATTTTCAAGAATGCAGCGGAAAATGCATATTACTAAAGATAAATAAAAGTAAATTTTTATACTTTCAGGTATGTTTTAAATTTTCTGCCTCAAGGCAAATTTTTCTTCAATGCTCATAGACTGAAAATGTAGCATCCAAGTAGTTTAGCTGCTTCTGGGCAGTAGCATTAGAAACAAACTCTCTGCAGAGAGGTGGCACAACCCTCTATTTGGTTCTAGCACCATGTTAAGCACTTGGTGAGACCCATTAAACTCTTCTCTGGATGTAAAGGAAACATCAACTTTTCTAATACTGGCTGACACCTTTTAACTTCATTTAAATTAACACAAATTGATGGGTTCTCAAGCTTCAGTGAGAGTCTGATTTCATGAGCAAGCGTGGAGTTAAAAATTGTGCATAATTAAATAAGGGAGTTTAGGACATGGAACATTTTGAACTGAAGTCAGTAACCTTTCTACGTTCCAGAAATACAACAATGACTGGTGGATAGGAAGGCTGGTTAAAGAGGGCTGCGAGATTGGCTTTATTCCAAGTCCCCTTAGACTGGAGAATATCCGCATTCAGCAGGAGCAGAAGAGAGGACGTTTCCATGGAGGGTAAGAATGCTGTAACCTTTTAAAGTAATTTAAAATCATTCTGACACTGGTCAATATTTTCAAAGGTCAGTTGCTTCTTTTTTATTGCATTGTATTTGGATGAGTGTTTGATTTGGGATTCCAAATGAAAAAACATATTTGCAGAACACAGACACACCAAATGGCTATGAGTAACAAGAAAAAAATGTCTCTTGGCTTTCGGAAAGATGAATTACACAGTGTAAGTAGTAACAACAGAAGTTCCTGACAGTCTAGAGAGTTTTAAGTCCCTACAGGGTTTAGTCAACTTGATGCTCAAAATCTGCCAGATGTTTTCCCTGACTCTTGTTTTCTTAAGGTTGTGGGGGGATTTTGTTTGTTTTTTTTTGGGTTTGTTTTGTTTTGTTTTTCCATTTTGGCTAAAACCAAACCTTTTGGATTTCATAGAGGTAAGCTTAGTGATTCTACTTCTCTTATTCTTCATCTGCCAACTTCTCCTTTTTTGTACTCTGCTGCTGGAGGTGGAAATTGCAAGTCCCTTGATAAATATAACCTCAGGCACAAGTCTAGAAAGCAAAATGGAATTTCTCCTAATCTCAATTTGGATTTTGAAGTCTCTCTCTTATAGGCTGAGCACATGAAATGCATTTTACTACTAGCATATTATCCCCACTAGTTGAAAATGAAATTTAAATGTTCAAAGAGATAGCAAGGAGAGCAACCTTTAGCTGCCACAGAGTAAGGAAAGGTGAGGCAATTGGGTCTAATAGAAAAGTATATTAAGATTTTCCGTAATTTATACTAACAGTCCTGCAACTGTGTGATAGCACTGCAAGCAATACATAAGTAATGAATAGGGTTTTTTTGAGCACTTTGGTTACATAAAAACATTTAGGATCTGTATCTTAAGAATTCTTTGAAAGCTTTGAGTAGCTGTAGTATTCAGGCTCTCTGTGATCACAAAAACTTCTAGCTTTGTCTGACTAAAGCAATGAAAGTTTTCTGTCAAAGAGAGTTTCCTGACTCTTGGAACTTGGAAATGACTGTTAGCAGTTATTTGCAACATCATCTATGTTAGTTGTGTCTAGTATGTTTGTGGAACGATCTGGATGAGGTCACTGATTGATCCGAACATTTTTCCTTCGTTTCCCCTGCAAAAGCCGGTTGCTGCTCCAGGCCGCCCAAACAGCTCTGGCTGGGAGCGAGGCACAGGAAGAGGAGGGAAGGGAATGGGCTAGATGAGTGGCCAGAGGAGGGTGGTGGAGGAAGGAAAAAGGAGCTACTTACACCAACATTGCTACACAGGAAAAATTATTTAAACCAATAGTTAATATCCCAGACCTCCGAAGGGACCTAGTCACATATCCTGGTAGGACCCCATAGCTCATTGGAATTGTGTGTGGGTGGCCTTGTGCAGAGCTGGATTGTGTGTCCAGTGTGTGATGAATTTAGCAGATGTCTATGACTAGAAATGACACCTTTTCCAGCCTGCGGGCGGATCGCAGAAAATCTTTGCTTAGTCTATAGTAGAACCTGCTCTCCCTTCATAGCCCTTTTGCAGTCATTGTAGACGTTCAGGTTTGTCTAGTCCCAGAAGTCTTGGTGTCCGTCTGTCCCTGCCTAGTGCTCTTCATCTCTCACTCCAGAAAAGCCTTCTCACAACACAGATGTGGGTGAAGACTCCCTCCTTTACTCTTTTAATTCGTCATGGGTGGGTAGCTGATGCCTGATACCTCACAAGTTAACAGGGCTCTTTGTGATGCCCTAGGAAATCAAGTGGGAATTCTTCTTCGAGCCTCGGAGAAATGGTTTCTGGCACATTTCGAGCCACGCCCACTTCTACGGGTAAGACTGCATTTTATTAAAGGAAATTCTTGCTATTTCTAATCACTTTATTTTAAAAGCTGCATACAAAAAATGTGGGCTTCCCCCCCCTTTGCTGACATATTAAAATATTCCACTGAAAAGTGCTTGCATGTGGGGGTGAAGAAAAAGACATTTATTTCCGGATGCATAGTAGCTATTAAGGGATTAGGGAAAAAACTTGAGAAAAGTGGCAGTTTCCCCCCAAATCAAGTAAATGACCAATTGAAATAGAGTTGATCAGAAGTGAGATCCAGTGAGAGAAGTCAAAAGTTCATAATGAAAAGATTTTTTTGCAAGTATTATTTTTATTATGGCACTATATGTAACCAAATTCTCATTTGGTCTTTTAGCAAAACAGAAACAAAAAGTGGTAAGTATTTTTGTTTTTGTTTTAATTTTTTTTTTTGTTATTAATTATAGTACATAGTTTCTAGGATTTTCATCCTAGATGGGATGAAAAATTAATTAATGGGATCTAATGGGATGTTTTCTTCTAGACAGAACATGTTCCTCCATATGATGTAGTACCATCAATGAGGCCTGTTGTCTTAGTGGGTCCGTCACTGAAAGGATATGAGGTACATATTCCAATTATTCGTGATTACTTAACATAATTTTATCCATGATTAGTCATACTATATTTAATCTCTAGTATTGGTTTACAGCAATTTTAAGTGATCTGAGCTAATTTAATAGTCAGAATATTATATGTAAGGCCTAGGAACATACCTAGTACTTTGCACCTGTTGGGTGAGGTAGCAATGAATTGTATTCTACACTGCAACAGAACAGAATCTGCCTCTTGTTTGCAGTGCCTAAGCTATGAGGTAGGTAACATAATTACACCAGGACACTCTTTGCACTTGCAATTCTTTAAACGCAGTGTGCATCCATGATTTTCAGTACATTTCTTTCTTGATTTAATCAGGAACAAAGCAAAAAGAAAAAAGCTACAAGAGTCAAATTAACTAGACTTTCATATATAAATACAATGGTAGTTAAACTAGCCCATGCTTTGAATGTAAAAAAGACTTAAACTCATTGTTCTCTCATTATATCATTTATGCAAATTTTACCTCTTCCTGTAAAACTTGGTGTTGGCAGATCAAGTACCTAGACAATTCCAGGATAGTCACTTTTATTCTCTCCAATACCAGAATTTTGGAACTGATCATTGTTACTTCAGCATTTTTTCTTGACNTATAATTATAATAGAATATACAGAGAAGGAAGCCTATAGTCCAAAGACCATTTAAGACTTGCTAAACGTGAACTTAGGTTTTATGCTGGACATTTTGGTGAATACCTACATTTAACCATCTATTAAATGCTTTGCTGAATTAGGATCTAAATTAACATGAAAACTAAACATAAAATCAAAGACACAGTTCATTTAGTTTAATTAATTTTATGCGTGCTTTATAGGATATTGTTAAATGTGTTGGAATGGTTTTTAAGGTAATGAGTCCTAGGAAGATTGCAGAATGGTACTATTATTAGAGTAATGCAATGTTCTTGCATCAAATTTTTTGTTAAGAGTGATTAAATGTGTACTTTAGCAAAGCAGGAAGTGCAAATTTCATTTTCTACTATCTGCCTTTTATGGTGATGTTTCTCAAAAGAAGCAAATTTCATCCATTGATTTTCATGGTGCTGCACCATGGATTAAGTTACCCTAGGGACTTCCAAATTAGGGAGGAGAAGGGCTCTTTGTTGATACATGCCCATCTACAAATACCCCCTGCATAAGAAAATATACTAAATATGCCATTTTGGACATACAGCAGTTCATAAAGTACGCTTTTAAATGGTAATGGAGTTGGGATATTAATTTAAAATATTAGTCTATGTAACAGTGACCTGGTCTTACTTTACAACATACATGGGAAATTTCTTTTGACATTTTTTTCTGACTAAATTCTGTAAGTACCACTTAAAAAAAAAAACATGCACACACAGGAGAAATAAGCTGCCAGAGGCCTCAGGGCTTTGACTGAGTTCATGTCTAGACTGGCGGATAATAGACATCGCTCTGAGTTGTACCAAAAGGGACAAAGAGTTCACTCAGTTAAGTAGATGACAGCTATTGGTGCCAAGCATCTCTCAGGTGTTTCCCCTTGTATAGGAAGAAAAATATCCTTTTTTTCTTTGCTGGTGGGCCTCACTGAGATTATTTCTGCTGTTGTTAAAATAGTATCAAACAAGATATATTTTGTATCAGAAGTTCTAAACCAATTCTAATAATGTAACTGGAGGAAAAAAAACAAATGATCTCTTCTACCTGAATACTCCCCTAAGTTTCTGATATGTGCTCGAGCTGTTGGATGTGATGCTGTGATGGAAGTTTATGAGGAGTGTTACAGTATCTCAGTGCAAATGAAGACAAGAGTATCAGGAGTGACAACTCTCATATACTCCGTTCAGCATTTTGGAGCATGAGCCAGAAACCTTGCAAGTATTTATTAAAAAGCATGCTGCCAAGATCATGGAAACTAAATGATTGCTGCCTGTAGGAGGTATTGGTTATTGGCAGAATCCTTATCTTTTACCTCTTTTCTTACTTTTGGCTTCTTTTTCTTCCTGTCAATCCTTCCTGTTCAATCTCCCTCACCTCTGCAAAGGTGACAGACATGATGCAGAAAGCTCTCTTTGACTTCCTGAAGCACAGGTTTGATGGGAGGTGAGAAATATTGTCCTTTTCATGCTTTTTTCCCCTCATGTATTAATAACATTTTTAGAGACTTCTTTAATGTCAGAAGATTGATGCATGCTTCAAATTCACCAGCTTTGTATCAACACTTAAATGCAGCCAATTCTGGGATAAAGCACAACTTGTATGTTTTTAAAAGTGCACATATCTCTATTTCTGCTATGTCTGTAGAAGGTTTTCTAGGTTTGTCTGAATAATTTTGCGTCGGTATCTTTTTCAGACTGGAACTCTAGAAGAAATCTAGATGAAAGGTGATTAGAACACCAGGAAAGAGCCATCCTATCTTTAAGATGGCATTGTGAGGCTCGGGCTTTTAATGCTGCCCCGCAGTGTCGGGAGCGGGCTGGGTGCCTCTTGGCATGGCTCTCTTGTCCAGCTGGGACTCAGAGTGACGTTGCCTCCTAGAGAGGGTCCTGGCCTGTTCCTGGCCCCTATCCTTCCAGGCTTCCCAAGTCTCGGCAGTGCACCAGAGCTGGTTGCACAGTGGGTAACTTGAGCAAATGGAGAACTTTCCAAGAGCTCCCCAGTTTTTTCTGGGTATGTCATGGAACAGTTGAGAAGGCAAAGCATGACTAATTGCAAATACAGCTGCAGCTTTATTTACAGTTCTCTGGGCATATGAAATTTTTCTTAAGCATTGATTCAACTGTGTGTTGCTGGACTAGCCTGGCAAGATGCTGAAGACTGCAGATACCGAATATAAATGTCTTCTGATTTTATTCTCAAGCTGCTGCGATTGGACAAAGTTCACCCCAGTACCTTTTGTCAAGTTGCAGGCTCTGCTACGACAGGCTGTTCTCTAAATAAAGCTAATCACACCCCAGCCCTGAAATAAGTCTCAGAAGCAGAGCAGGTTTCAGCACTGTGCAGAAATGATGCTTCAGGCCAATTTGTAAGAAAATCAGCTTTTAATTCTTCAATTCCTGCTAGTCAAAAATATTTTAAAAGGCAACTTGAAGAAGGAAATGCTACAAGCTAAAAATGTAGGGGAAATGTGTCAGACTGTAAGAAGCTGTAAAGAGAATTCAACTTGTTAAGCTGGAACAAAGAAAAAATCCCGGGGAATTGTGAGGAGGGATAAATGTTTGGATTTCTTCATGAAGAACATGTGGTCTTCCTCATCTTCTCTTCCTTTCCACGGGAACTTGTTGGTAGTTGTAGGCATTGGCTGCATCTTGGCTTGTTCTGCCTTTTCTTCATCCTGTTTTGTCAGTGCATTGAAACTGTGTGTAGAGAAGCTTCTACTTCTGATACATGAGAGTAAATCAGGCTTGAATGCATGTAAAAATTTAGCACTTGGGCAATAAAATAATATTGTCTGTTGTTCAGAAGAGCTGGAGTAGGACTTACAGGCAAAAAGTAGCTTTTGGGATGCAATGAGGAAATACTGAATTAACTCGTGAACTAACAAAACAGCCAATGTTGGGCAACTTTGCAAAATATCTTGTCCCCTCCCCAATTTGCAGTTGCTCAGTTGAGGTGATTTTGGCCAATTCTACAAAAGTAGTGATTGATTCAAGCCTGGACAGATGAAGCACTGTCCATGCAATTCACTTTGCCGTTTCTCTGAGCTGCTCGTGCATCCTGTGAGTACATCTCCCCCTGCTCCTGAGCAGCCTCACTGTTCTTGCTTCCCTCTGTGAAAATGTATGGAGCAGCATCCCCTGCTACGCGATGCCGGAGTGTGGAGCGAGCAGCGCAGAGCCCCTGCAGAGGTGACCAGGGGCTCTCTGCTGTGGCCCCTGCTTCTGTCACGCTGTGCAGGGACCAGAAGGAGAGGGGCTGCCAAGGGATAGCCCTGTGGCTGTTAAGCTCCTGACATCTAGATCAGGCAGAAGAGTGGATTTTAACCACGGAAGAGTTAAATGCTTTGAGCAAGCTGATACAATTGGTTTTAAATCTGAATGACTTTAGAAAAATGAATTCAGTTCCGTCTTAGGAACTTCAGCTGCTTCTTGATCTTCCTACCGATATTTATGGCTGTGCAATCTCTTTTCCCCCTCTTTCTTTCTTTTTATTTATTTTTCTGTCTTCTCTGCTGCAATTTTGTGATAGATGCACGTTTCCAACAAAGGAAATGAGTATCCAGGGACGAGCTTCTCAAAAGACCTCCTCAGCAGGACTTGGGCTTGCAGGACCCCTTCCCATCTCTTAATGTGCTTGGTCTCTGTGAGCTCCTCCTTTCCCATCTGCAGGAAGAATATAAGAAGACACATGTTGGATTTGTTATCGTTCCTCTCTTGTACTTTGACTCCCAAGAGTCAGAGATGTAGAGCTTCCTGAGCTAGAGATGTACTCTAGACCATAGAGTTTTCTGGCCAACTGTAGACCCATAACAGATGATTTTCTCCTGTTCCTTTTTTAACCCAATCATATTTTTGGCCTCCACTGTATCCTCTGCAACAAACTTATTTATGTATTATGTGGAAAAATGCTTCTGCTTTTTTTAGCCCTCTACGTGATAATTTCATTTAGGGCTGCCAAAAGCTCGTGTTATGAGCAATGCCTGCCAGTCATTGCTTTCTTCTCATTATTCATGGCTCTTTGGATCTCATCGCAGTCCTCCTCAGTGGTTTTATGTGAAGTGAATGTACGTTCTTTGTTTTATAATCCGATTTAAAGGGAAATACTCAGGCATGGAGGCCTGGAATCGCTTTGTTCCCAGTCTTGATCCTCATGCACAAGCTCTAGGAAGACGCTTACCTTGGGTCTCTTGTCAGCTGCCTGACAGACTGGAAAACACTGCCTGCCCTAAGCTGAAGAGGAGGCTCCAGCAGTACAAATAGCTGTAGCTCAACTTGCTTCTCTCCTAGCTGACCTTGAGCGAGTCATTTAGCCCATAGACACAGCTCTGTGATCGTAAAACGAGTGGCTGTTGGAGGACTCACCTCCCCAAGTAGTCTACGCTGTTTGGTGGCTCCTGGGCGCTCAGAAATGAGACGCGGGCTACTCGAATATCCAAATGCTCCTTCCTTGCCTGTCAGAAATGTGGCTCATAAACCATTTGGGAGAAGAGGTGTGATAACCCCTGTGACTCCTGTTGTTCTCTGTACTCTGAGACTCACCTTAACCTGTGATATTATGGTATTTTGTAAATTCCTGTTAGGGACGGGTAAAATTAACTCATGTTATTAACTAAGATAGCAGTAACTGTGCAAGCGTCTACAGTAACGTAGACGATAGAAATGTGATAGCAGATGTCGCACAGTTCCGTGGCATTCTCCTTAGTTGTACTTTGATGCTGTTATAACTGAGCCCTAGAGCATGCCTGAGCAGTAGTGTGTTGTATCTGCACTCTGGAGTGGAATGCAGCTCTGTGTCATGCACAGTGCCATGGAAATGTGACTGCTGTGTTTTGTTCTGTCCTGTGTTCTTACTCATAGGATATCAATAACTAGAGTGACAGCTGACATTTCTCTTGCTAAGAGGTCTGTTCTAAATAATCCAAGCAAGAGGGCAATAATTGAACGGTCAAATACAAGATCCAGTTTAGGTAAGACATTGATACAGGTATAATTGTGAATATAGCTCCATCCTGGGAGAGAGTGGCAGGGTGTCAGCCTTAAAGATGTCATGTAAATTCTTCAGTTCTGAATATGTCTTACAGGATTTTTGTATGTAATGCTGAATTTCATGTACACTGTTGGGACACAAAATTTATCTGTGGAATGGCCTGTTAGCTTCATGCTCACATTGCTTAATTACAAGGACTAGAACAAGCAGTTTTGTAGCTATTATCTGCCAAAGGGGAGTTAGGGCCTGTAGTCAGGAGAGGGAAATAGTGAGTTCGAAGCTTTCTCCTAGGTGTGATGTGGTCTCACAGCTGCTTATTCTCAGACTGGTGCTCTGAACTTTGTGCCACCAGTTGCTGCAGAGCCCTCATCATGCCAAGCTGGGAAGGAAACGTGTTTCTGTTTCTTACCCGGGGACTGGTTTTATAGTTCACGCTGACTAGCTACTTCTTAAAGTCCCAGTCTAGCTGAGGGAGCAGAAACTGGGGTGTTGGTCTTCCTGCTGTGGTGATTGCTGGGCTACACTGGCCTGATGAATTTCAATTGCTTTAATTTTTCCACTAGAGGTGGAAATCTATGTGCATGGATTTGCACAACAATAATGTGGTCTCTGCGACATCATCGCAGGAGATAAAAGGCATTGGGTTTGAATCTCCTCAGGAAGGGAAGACATTTAAACCCAGTCCTTGACGTTCTGAGGGGGTGTTTGAGTGGTGGAACTAGAATGCCTTTTTAGGCTGTGGGAAACCTGGACCCGGCTCAGCTTTTAGGAGAAGGAGCCCAGCAGTTTACCTGCAGGAGGGACCCTGAATCTTGTTTGAGTGCATGTCCTGAGGAAAGTGATAGGAGAGAAGTCTAGCTTGGCACTGCCTGCTCAGCTGGAAGGCACATTCCCTCCTCTGTGTCCTGTGGGAATGCTGTGTTCCCTCCCTCTGTATATGGGATAGGAGGTAGGATGTGCCACTCGTAGCTGTCATGCTAATATGGGAATCAGCCACCCCAAAATTAGGTGCTGCCAAGGTGAGAGCAGTATCTACTAGACCTTGTCCCTTTGGGCATATGCACTTCTGTGGGAGATCTGCATAGATGTAGACTTAGTTCTAAGTGATATTTCTGTTAAATCACTAATACTGCCAAGAGGACAAACTTAAGTTTAGAAATAATCCTTATAGGGACATGTTGGGGGGGCTTTGAAAAACCAAGGTGTTAGGTCTTAGCCAAAGACTTAAGGTAAATTTTAATGAGTAATCGTGTACTTCAGAACTTTTTGGAACGGCACTCAGGGAAATTAAGTGCATCTGAACTGTTGACATACAACTTTCTTGAATGTTGTTGGTAAAACTTAGAGGCTTTAATTTGTGCTGACTTTATCCTTTTAAAATTCCTCACATCAATGTGCATGATTAAGAAGGATCAGAACAATGAATATCAGAAATGGCACTTACGTGGGAGTAAGTTTCTTTACTTTTCTTTGTATAAAAATGTTTCAATGTGAGCATAGCCATTAGTGTCTTTTTAAATAATATTCTACCAGTTTTTATTGTAAGTTATTTAGAAGATTTGGAAAATATACTTGGGTGTATTTTGTTTTACTTGAAACATATATTTAATTGTACCAAATGACTTGGTGACATTTATCTTATAAGTCAGTGTAGTAATTACATATTTTCAGACAGCAGAATGTTCTCCAAGATAGTATTTCTTTTAAAAAAAAAAAAAATCACTGAGTAATAGATTATTTTGTGGAAGTTACAGTAATTCACATATGGAGTTCTTAAACTGAACATATACAGTCAACGTAAATGGATGACTTTATTTTTGTCTAAATGATGCTCAGTTTGAATGACTTGGATGCTTTTTTCTCTCTTATTAGCTGAAGTACAGAGCGAAATTGAAAGAATCTTTGAGCTGGCCAGGTCCTTACAGCTGGTTGTGCTGGACGCAGATACGATCAACCACCCTGCACAACTTATCAAGACATCTCTAGCACCAATTATTGTCCATGTTAAAGTGTCTTCTCCAAAGGTAATGCATCTCACCCTTAAATGTGTGCATCCCAGAGGCAGAACAGGTTCTTTTTCCTTTCCGGCAATAGCTGCACTACAAGAAGCTTGAAGCTCAGATCTTTTTACAGCTTTAATCACTACTGCTTTATGCCTCCAGAAGTGCACGTAGTGATGAGCAAGATCTGTCACGTATAGTTCATTTGTTTTCTCCAGTTTTCTCCTCTGTAGAGGAGGGAGAAGTTGGTCATGTAACTGTTGTTCCTTAAAGCTGCTTTTGAGTTTGTAACTAATACTGCATTAAGCCCAGCGTGCAGGGAAGATGCTAATCAACACTTTGCAGTCCCTGTCTTTCCTTGAAACAGGTGTTGATTTTCCTCACTTTAATGTCTTTGTGAGCTCGCTCTCATATGGAGAGACCACTCTAAAAGGAGGAGGAGTTCAGTCCTTGGCATCATGGTTAGTTCACACCACTGCCCACTGCACCAAGTGTTTCAGAGACCTTGTCAGTTCTTTAATAGAGAAAACTTATTTCTCAGAAGACATGAAAACCAATTAAGTCTTTTTTTTTTCCTTAAGACAGTCATCCTTGCCTATCCAGGGAAGGATCCAGCACAAACCGAATTGCAGCATCTAAAAACTAATGCACCTGCCCAAGGGTGAGGGGTTCCCTCCCAGCACTGCTGCTGTCACTGCACGCTGTCCTGCTGGCTGTGACTTTTGGAGCTGTCCCCTAGCTTAGCTCCTCAGAGCTTCACTTGGCCACCATGGCAGCAGTGTCACCGTCTGTTCCGCTCGTTGGCTGGGCAGCAGCGGCCAAAAAACACGTGGCAGAAGGAAATATCTTGCCTGGCCTTGGGCATGGGTGGTTTTTCACCATGATATGTGGGTGTACCATGCCCTCTTCTGTATTAAAAGTTTCATCTTTAACATAATACATACATACATCTTAAAATATTTTTAAAGCTGAGGTTACTTAATGAATTACAACTCTGTTACTAGCCAAAGGAAATCCAGTAGGGCTAAGAAGTCTTAACAGTGTTCACTGATGGCAAAGGTGCAAAGGTGTACCAGTATCAGTTTGGAAAAGTGATTTGATGAAATTCCCACGGAGTTCATATTAGAAAAGAACTTTATTATATTGCAAATTATTGTAAATCCTTTTTTTTTTTTTTTGATCATGAATGTGAACTTTTTTGATTTTTTTTATAATGATGGCTGTGAATGTATTTTTTTACAGAATAATTTGCCTCCGATCTTTCACTGTGTTTCCAGGAAGGCAAGAAGTAAAGGGAGTTGCTTATTTTCTAAGAATAAAGAATAAGAATAAAGGGCCAGATTCTCAAAAGTGAATATTACAGTGAATTGCCCTATGAATAGTGAATTGCCCCATGAATTGTGAATTGTCTGCTGCTAGAGATTTGACTTACATCTTGTAATGTAAGGCAGAACCTCTGCCCTGTAAGGGACTTTATTGAATATATAACATCTAGTCTAAGTTCACCAAGCAGTCTGCTGATTTGGCTGGTGCTTAGCGGCTGGAGGGCAATGTGCTAGTGAGCAGGGCCCCGTGAGAGAGGAGGGCGAGTGTTTTAGGTCTAGGCCTTGGCTGCAGGAAGCTCCATCCTCCCTTCTCCCTGCCCTAACCCTTAGCCTAGCCCTGGGGTGAGCTTTAGACAAGGCAGCCAGCATTTCCATGGATGAAAAGATTGCCTGGGAGTGAATTCTTTCTGCAGCTCTTAGCTCCCCTCGGCAGCCCCTTTCCAGCCCCCTTCCCAAGCCAGCTGTAGGTTTTCTCTCCAGAAGCCCTAACCCTGGGCTGAGCCTTCGGCCAGGCCCCCAGCGCTGTCCCTGCTTCCCGCGCGGCTGGTGTGGCGGTTGTGTTGGTCACAGACAAGTCAGTGTCTGCTTTGGCTTGTGGCTGCACCCCCTCCTTGGCCGAGCCCGGAGCAGGGCAGCCAGGCTGCTTCCCATCTCGAGCCGTGGAGCACGGGAGCAGTCAGGAGCACAGCATGGACCCTGCAGCCACCACGGCTGCTAGTGCAGAAGGAGCCTGCAGTGGTGAGCGAGACGGGGACTCTGGAGGCAGCCCGGCAGGGCGGGAGGCCCTGTAGTACCTGCTGGAGCAGCCCTGGCCTGGCAGAGGTGCCAGAAGGGAGCCCCAGGCCAGGGCTTGGGGCAGGTGTCCAGCCCAGGATGGAGAGGCATGGGATCTGCTGCTGGAAAGGAAGGAGGAGCTCGCTGGGGCTCTCACAGCCCAGGGCAGCCTTTCCCATAGCAGCTGAGAGCTGCTGGAGTTTAAGGTCCTGAAAGAAGTGAGCAAAGCAAGTAACTGCACTGCAGCCCTGGGCTCCAGAACAGGCTTGTTCAGGGGGTTTTTCAGTGGGATCCCTTAGGGGTCCCTTCAGGAGAGCCAGGAAGCTTAGGAGAGTTGGACCTCTAGAGGTCCCTCCAGCTTAAAAGTACTCCGTTTTTCTGTGATCCTGTAATTTTCTTAAGAGAGTTTACATAGAAATAATGTAGAATTCCTATTTTTTTCCCGCCTCTTAAATTCGAGTAATGAACATAGTGGAAGAAAAAATACTGAGGTAATATGAACTGTGTGTGTTAAAATGATTTCTCTACTCAGTATGTACCTGTGAACAGACTGAGTCACTGCATTATTGCTACACAACATAACGTGCTCTTACTGTTGTGCTGCAGTCAATACAGTGTAATTCTCTAATTTTCATGGTCCTCTAGATGATTACATTTGTCAAAAATAACCTATTACTTGAAATAAAGCAAAATCACTACTTGTGTTGCATTTGAATGTGTTGCAGAGAGAAATGTGCACAGCTTTCAGGGAGGTTACCAGAAATTTATTTTTGCTTATATTTAAGGACAGTATTTTATGCATTTTATTAAATGTAATAGTCTTGGCTCCAGTAGCATGTCAGTCTCTGAAAACTTTCTGGAGATGTGTGATCCTGGAGATGTGAAGACTCACATTTTCTTCTTTTCCTCTCTCAGGTTTTGCAGCGACTGATTAAATCTAGAGGAAAGTCCCAAAGTAAACACTTGAACGTTCAGTTGGTGGCAGCTGATAAACTTGCACAATGCCCACCAGTAAGTACAGAAGAAAGGCTAAAGAGCTGGAATATGTGGAGTGTTAAAGATACCTGCTGTATTGGTCCTTGATTATAGCTGAGTTCACACGTTATCACTTCACTCTGTGGTGATTCACACAACCCTGCACTTGCAACCCTAGATCGGATTTTATTGCTAAGAAAGAAGAAGTTTGAAACCTTTATACTAATAATCTACTAGCTGAGCAGAACGTCAGCTCCAGCGTGGCTGGTGTGGTAAAACTGACCTGGTGGCACCCGGCCAGCAGCGCGGCTGCTTCCCACCCATGGGAGCACGGTTGTGCTCAGAGCCTCGGGCTCCCGGGGCAGAGGGGCCCGTGAGCTGCCCCGGAGCCCGCCCCCACGCGTCGCCCACCGCAGCCTCGCCACGTGGCGTCCCCACATGTCGCCTGTCGTGGCATCGCCGTGGGATGTCCCCACCGTGGCCTCGCCACGGGACGCCCGGGGTGCCCCAGCCTCTTGCCGCCTCCTGACCTTTGAGCTGCTCCGCTTATCTTGATGCAGCTGCTCTCTTGCTGCCAGCCGCTCTCCCCAGGGTGCCGATCACCTGGTCTGAGCAGCTGCTTAAGGAGCAGAGGTCCTGGCGAGATGATTAAGGTGTCAGGTGCTATGTAGAAAAACATACAAGTATTTGGAGAAGGTAGCACAAAGTTGTTTTTATTTTTGGAAACCAAGCACAGATTAGTTTGCAGAATTTCAGGACAGACACCAGGAAGGATCCCCTGATGATTCGGTCTGATTAAAAAGCACTGTCAGAAAGAACATCTTGGAGGGATCCAGGAATAAGTTTCAGAGGTGAGATCAGCAAAAAAGATGCCCAACCCTTAATGATCAGATAATGCTTAGAAGCAGACTTTGTTTTCCATTATAAAGACCTTAAAGATAATGCTGATGTTTCAGGTGGCTTTTATGCTCATTCAAATGAAAGCTCTTTAATTCTTTTTATTCTGCAATAACTTTTGTTTTTAACAGCTGTTTTTAACAGCTTCTGTTCTGGAATAACTATCCCCAAGGATTTATTTCCAAGAAACTAACTTCTTGTCTACTTAAGACACCAAAAACTACACAGCTGCCTCCTCTCTTGTCCCCACTGGCCATAGTGAGGTAACTCAGACATTTCTGGACTATGTGTAGCAATAGATGGTTTTCCTTTCTACCTGCTCTGCCTGGTGGGAATTCAGGCTGAGCTGCATCTCCTGGAGCGCTCTGAGGTCCCTGAGACACTCAGAGCTGGGGCTCCATCCTATGGAAAATACAGGAAGGGAGGCCTGGAAAAAACTTAATCTTTTGCTCATGCTTCATTTAAATGGCCCTCTTGTGCCATGGTCTAGCTGGGTCAGTCAACACCTTTTAGGTTATTTCCTGCCATCAGGCAGCCCTCACCTGGTCTCTCACCGGTGAGTGGAGGCTGCTGGACTCGTGGGCACCCTCCCTTCCTTGGCGGTGTTGCCTCCTGCCTGCCGAGAGCAGTTTAGCCATGGAGTGGGGTAATTTCACATTAGTGGATCTGCTTTCTGAAAAACATTTCAAGCTGCCTGAAACAGCTACTGAATTCAGGCTATATCTGTCCTCCAGAGCAGGGTTGTTTCTCCCCTCGCTTCTGAGGGCAGCGTCTTTCTGTGAGCTTCTGGTTACAGTAACCGTAGACGGCTTCACTCGCTTGCATCCCTGCCTGTCGCTTGGAGCAGCACTGAAAGGTTCCTTGGCCATCTCGAGTTCTGCTCCAGCTGGCTGTATTATGTTACTGGCATGTATTTTTCCACTGAATTGTATCTCTTCAAGTGAAGTGGATAATTCCTGTGAGCTGTTCAGGTCCTGTTAACTGAAACAGTATCGAATGTTTCTCTAGTGTGAAATAATTCCTGTAAAAGCATATTCCTTTCTAGCTTGTAATGAGCATGAGCTGAGTTAAAAGGAATCTCACCTGCACCTTGAACTGGGCTTGTGGTATTTACCTGTCACAGCCATTGCAAGCTTACCTGGAGAGTAACCTGCCTCCTATTCCTCATATTCCCAAGGTGTGTTTATTTTTCCACGCACGTAAAGAAGCCAGTGTACATTCCACCACCTTACTTGCTCTCTTGTGCAGTGCTTTCCTTTTATTCCAGCCAGCTTTGCTCACACCAGCTGAAATGAGGCGGGTGGTGGTGGTTGAGGTGCACAGTGTGCGCCAAGAAGCTCTTGGTTCTTGGTGGCATCACAGCACGGGCAACGTCCACCCGAGGCCTGGTGAGCTCTTAGTACCTGATCTGCTGGTGCACTTTGTTGCCTAAGACAAAGTGAATTTGGACTCCTCCATGTGTCCAAATTTCAGCATCTCCAAATTTCAGACATGTAACCAAACTCCATTGGAGACCAGTTTCTACTCTCTAACTTGCACAGCAGGTTTCTGCAGAAATGAAGTGGCTCACCTTTGTGCTGGGTGGTTTCAAGGAAGTCGTTCCTCACTTTTGGTGCTGCCTGGGAGGTGACAGTCTGGCCGCTGTCCCGTTTGTGTGGGCTCATATTATTCTCAGTTCTTCTTATTGCAGCCTTTGCGATGCTGGGTCTTCTTCCACGTGCTCCTGGTGGTGTCCCCGTTGCCCGGCAGCTGTGAGCAAGGCAGCAGGCCTGACCTCCCCTGTCGTTGGGAACGTTGCTTGGCCTCAGCCAACCAGCAGTTTTTCCAACTATGGTTCAAATCAGCTAGGAAAGTCTTCCCAGCAACCAAGTTGCTATGAAATCAAAGCTAAGACTTATTTTATTTTATTGCTAAATACGTACGGGGCCTTGTATGAGTCATGTTCACTGCTGGGGGTAAATGTGCATGAAGCAGGAGCAACACTTGTCCCTGTCCCGTTCAGCCAGCTCCAGACATGCTGCTTACACACAGCTCCTTACGATTTGTTTTAACTCTGGGATTCCCTTCAATGCCAAGAGAGCGCATATCCCGCTGATCTGCTTGACAGAACTTAGAAGATAAATGCACTTATCCGCTAGCATAACGAAATGCATTGCTATAATTAAAAATAGCCAGTGAATGAGACAGATTCCCCCCGCGTTGCTGGCAGCCCCGTTCTCGCAGCTGATCCATGGCCGGGAGTGTCCCCAGCCCGGGCTGCGGATGTGTGGCCATTACGGATGCCAGGAAGTGGAATGGTTTTATGGTGAATGTTCTGCGCATCTGAAAAATAATGCAATGAAGTATAAAGCATGTTTCAAGGAGAGCTGGGAGAAACTGTTTAATTCCACGATACTTACAACCAAAGGTCTTTTAAATGATTTTTTAAATTCCCCAGTACACAGAAGTGTAACAAACGTGGGTTAACTAGGAGCGGAAATCTTTAATACAAGCAAAAAAATACATAGTTTCTCTATAATTTCTTTTTTCTTGTAGAAACAACAGTAGCAAAACTTGCAGAGCCCTGGAATCAAATTCCAGACAGTTTTGCAGCTCTTCCAGGTGACCTTCAAATGGGAGCCTGGGGAGCTCAGTTACTGTGCCTAGTATTTTTTATATATAATTAACTTTTAAAAAAGGCAGCAGCTCTACTGCTGTTAAAAGATCTTATAATTTCAGTGTAGCTGAGGTCACTGCCAAAGTGCCCCTCGTGTGAGCTGCGTAGACATAGACTCTTTTCAGTACTCTCCAAAGCAAAGTATATGTAATATACTTACATTTCAGTTCACAATTCTAACATTTTTTAAACCATCTTCGACTAGTTTCTCTAACAAATGATGATGTGTGTGATGCAGCTGTATAATGGAATGTGCAGTTTTATCAACGTGGATTTAAATAGCAAAACCAATGTGTGAAGCACATAGAAGCAATAAACATTGAATTCAACCAGTATTACTCAGTTGAAGAAAACAGTCTTAGGACTGGCCTAGAGAGGGTTATGGGTTTATTCAATATACTGATCCTTTGTTACTGAGTGATTATTCAGTAATATGACTCAGTTATTAAAAAAAAAAAAAAAAAAAAAAGTGAGGGTTTTTACATGAATATATCCTAACTTTTGTTATTTTGAGGGTCCCTTATAACTAGAAATAGACATGAACTGCTTTTGAAACTGGAAAATCACTCTTCTTACCACAAAACAAAACGCTGTTTTGTGTAGAGAGAAGGTGAGGGCTAGTCGGGGCTCATCTCGCTTTGCCACGGGTCGTGGTGCTGGGAGGGCTCTTGGTAGCGCTGGCGGCGAGGGAAGGAAGTCTGAGCCCAGGAGCAGAGCAGGAGATGTCTCTATACCACACTGGGGGGGGAAGAGCAAGGGAGAGGGTGGGCCAGACTTTGGGGAAGAAGGTAGATGCACGGTTAAGGTTTATGATAAATTCATTGTGTGGTTTTATATCTCATCTTACAGACATCTTATACTGGAGACCTCAGTTCTGCGTATACTGAGTAGATCTATAAATATGCATGGGGGAAAACCAGTGTGTGGTTCGCATCAGCTGTTCTTAGCACCTGCAGCACCTGCACTTTTCATTTCCTGTGATGTTTTCACAATAGTTTTTTTCCACTAAGATGAGAGTCAGAATTGAAGATGAGGTGCAAAGTTTTGCTGCTGAAAATACATTTTTGTTTTTCTCGGTGGGACCAAATTCAGAAGTAATTAATTTGGAGGGAAGAAAAAAAAGAAAAAAAGGCAGGGACACGTTTCCTTTCAGCGTGTGTTTCTTTAATGTATTTATTGCCGCGGGCGCTGTGGCCGCACGCAGCCCCGCGTCGTGGGGCCGGCCCTTCCCGTTCCCTGCGGCCAGGGCTGCCTGGCGAACGCGGGACCTCCTGCGCTGTGCGGGAGGGCCGGGCGCACGGCTGCGCCCCTGAAGGCAGCTGCGCTGGCTGCCTGTCGGAGGCGCTGGCCGATTCCCCCGCGTGAACATGCAGGCATTGAGTTTAACCTTATTTCTTCTATTGTGGTTAGTTTTTAAGCAAAATAATGAGTTACCGGAGTGCTGCACCTCTGAGCATGGTGGCCTCGGGCAGGGTCTGGTGAGGCTCCCTGCAAGGCTCTGGTGCTCCACAGAGCTCCGGCTTTTGATTCGTTTTGAGACCCAGTCAGGTCATTTCTCTGCAGTCCTCATGCTCTAATTATTATTTATTTCATTGTAAGGGATTTGCGTGATGAGACTTGTGTAAAATTTCTCTCATCTGCAATGTTGTCATGAACAAAACTTTCGTTGTTGTGATCAGGAGATGTTTGATGTGATTCTGGACGAAAATCAGCTCGAGGACGCGTGCGAGCACTTGGCCGAGTACCTGGAGGCGTACTGGCGTGCGACCCACACCACCAGCAGCACCCCCATGACCCCTCTGCTGGGGCGCAACCTGGGATCCTCCGCGCTCTCCCCGTATCCTGCCGCAATCTCTGGGTTACAGGTATGAAAACACACTTCAGCCCATCGGGTTTTTTGTGTAGAGGGGAGCAGCACAGCGTTTCACGCAGCATAGCCGCGTTGGCGTCGTTCGTGCCTGTTTGCTGTTGGGCACGGGCCGAGCAGTGCAAGCTAGAGCCCCGCGGGCCACGCGCCCCACGCACTCCCTGCTCCCGCTCTAGTGGGAAATAACCTGGCCATACATTTCCTAGAAAGGAGATAGTTCCTGAGAAAAAGGAGAAAAATGACACTGTCAAAGAGTATTGTAGCCATACTGGAAAACAGCACATTTTTTAATCTGGAAATAGCGGCATTAGAAATCAAAGCCTTTCCGATTGAAAATAAGCATGTGCAATATGTCACAGCAGTTGAGCTAGCAGTTACTGTAGTTAAGGATGTGGAACAGTTGCTGTAATAATCCCATTTTTGCCCTCATAACTCCACAAAACATTCATTTTTGGGTGAAAACTTCAATGTTTGTCTCTTGTCTCAGCAAAATGCCTTCACCGTTTTGAGTTCTTTAAGTGTGAATGAAATACATTTGTTACCCATTGAAAAAAATTCTGACCATTTTTTTTCACAGGGATAGCTCAAAAACGGCTGAACTTTGAAACTTCAAACGTGGCATGTAAATAGCCCTTAATGAGAAGTACGTGCTTTACTAAGTTTGAAAACAGAAAATATTTTTGAAGTTACAGTTACGAGTGTTTGAAAAGCTCAGGATTGCAGTGAACTTTACATAAAGTGTGCACGTTGCAGCAGGAGGTCTGTATGTGTGGGTGCCTTTGGAGGAGCGTGCACTGCTGATGTATGCGATAGCAGAGTCGAGCAAATTGCTTTTAATGAATGATTCACCTGACAGATCTAACCTCTGTTCTGGTTATAGAAAATCTGGAAGCAGGTAATAATCTTGGAGGAAATGTTTCAGTGTTTTCAATTAATATGAAGCTATTCTTTTGTGAGTGAATTGCACTTCACAGGAGGTGCATGATACTTGATATTCACATTTCTAATGATGTGCTTGATTTTATTAGGATCAGTAAGTCACGGTGTCCTGACTGGCTGAACACCCAAGCACTGTCCTGTTACTGATAACATGCACATGTAAAATGTTTTTCCATTTTCACTTGCCTTCAAAGTTTCAGTTTTCCATCCCGTCATGACAATAAAATACCATCTGTAGACCTTTCACCTCTTCAGTTTCATTGTAAAAACTGGGTGTATCCACAGAATTTTTTTCAGGCATTTATTTATCTCTGATCAATGGACACCAGCAGTGACTGTGAAATGTTGCTCCATTTGCTTAGGGAAAACTCACACTGAAGATGAAAATCACCCCTGTGCAGTGGGCTGGCTGAAGGTATGCGGCACGTAATCCCCGCTTCACCCGACTTGTGAAGACTTAGACGGGACTTGAATGGTGCTAGTTCTCTGCAGAGGGGTAAATTTCACCCTGAGTGAATGATGCCCAACTAAAGGCTGCAGGATTTGGCACTCAGAGCCACCTAAGTGCTCAGATCCACTTGAAGGGCTCCTGTGTTTTACATGGTTATCTCACATTTAAGAATTCCATCATCTGAAGAGCTTATCCACCTAAAGAGTTTATACTAATTCAAGCCTTTGGAAGGATTTGCATCGGTTTTAAGTGTAATGTTGTGATATGGTTATTAAAGCACCCATGCAAATCCTAAGAATTAAACTATTTTAGATGCTTATTATGCAGTAAGAACTTAGGCTACTTATGACCTTATGACTCTTCCTTGCCTTTGAGGAAGAATTCGGTTCAATCTGTGGGGAACTGAATATCGAGAGCCTTGAAACTCTGAGATCTGAGAAAGGTGCAGATTTGCTGGGACGATCTATTCCTGTGTGACCCAGTCGGGACTTGGGAGGACTTTTTTTTTTTTTTAATTGATTGTGGCTCAGAAATCTGTATACTGAGAACTGAAACGTGGTTTAATTTGAATCCTTGGGCTTCATGATGGTCATCAGGGTGAACTTAAGTGGCACAGATAAAGTCCCAGCTCTGTCCTGTCCTGCTGCCCGCGTGGCTGCAACCTTGTCTGGAAGGACAAGGTGTCTTCTCAGTCCTCCAGAGGATGAATTTTACCACTAGCGCCTTGGGGCTAGTGACTAGCCCTTGTGGCTGACGCCTCGCTAGCCCTAAACCTGCAAAGTTTAGTCTAATTCCGGCTAATAGATGTAAAGTCTTCAGTTGGAGCACTGGGATATGTGTTTCTTAGACCCCTGAGGATTTTCTCTTGCAGAAAGGGCACTGTTGTTTACCATGCAGGTTGTGCTGAAAGATCAGAGGTTGTTTTGTGCCTAACACCAAGATGAAACCACACCAGTCTTGCTGCACACTTGCATGTTTCAGGAGGGGAGGAGTGAGAGCAGCTGCACTACAGGATGGAGGCAGTGCAAGAAAGGTTTCTAGAAAGGAGCGGGTTGCATTTGTCGAGGTAAATTATGGGGTGGATAGAGGGTGTGCGCCCAGAAAGCTAAAGGAGCTGCATATTGACCAAAATTGTATGACTAGGTCAAATATTTGTGAAGAAAATATGTGGACCTTTGCCATAGGAAAGAATACTGACATACAATCCGTGCTAAGCCATGGTGCTCTAAGAGCAGCCTAGGGATGGAGGGATAAAAGGTGCTGCGCAGGAACCTGGCGCGTGCGCCTGCAGATCTGCCCCCATGAGCTCCCTCTGCGGAGTCTCAGCCAGCGACCCTGGCAGCAGAGTCCCTGTTCAGAGACGGGACGTGGCAGCTGCTACGCTGGAAACCTCTACCCTGCAGCTGCCTCGCTGCGGAGAAGCCTTTGGCTGTAAATCGTACGGCTGAACACGGGGCCTGCAGAAGGGATGTAGCTGTACGGGAAGAATCCACAGCAGCCGGAGCCTCAGAGAGCTTCAGGGCTGGGAGCAGCAGGTGACCCTGTTCGTGTGGACATGAACCCGAGGCCACAAAACGCACCCGCCGGAGCAGCTTCTGTTCCCAGCTCTGGGTCAGAACAGCACCGGCATAGACCCCGAGAACGAGAAGAGCTGACTAAGTTTGCTCTGAGAATACAGCCCTCTCTACCCTGGAGGGCTTTAGTCCCTGGTGACAATAATCAGAAAGTTGGTTTTCCTGCACAGGCACAGGGCTACATTGCACCAATTCCCTGGCAAAAAGAGGGGCTAAATTTGTGCGTGTGACCAAAGTAACACATGATCGTTATGGGAATGTGAGGAGAGCAAAGGCTTAGTAAATCTTTACTTCTATTTAATAAATTAACTTAGTAAAGATCAATTTATTTGAGATACTATATTTTAGTAACAAGACTTGGTGAATATATGACAATTATAACCGTCCCTCAATCTCGTGGTGAGCTGCCCATGGTCTCCTAGTCATGTAAAGGTTTTTAAGTGGGTTCAGAGAGCTGCACCTTAAAAAAAAAAAGTAAAAAACAATCAAACAAACAAAAAGCCTCTTCAGATGTTTCCTAAACACACATAAGTCAATGATAAAAATTTTCTGAGCAGAACAAAAACATGAATGTTACGTTCATGATCAGAGAAGAGTGATAAATGCTGAATAGCTCAGCTCACTTTTCACGCAGAATGACCTGTAATATTTCACATGGTGAATGCTGTAAGATACACATTACAGTACTGTGTTTGGTCTCCTTTCAGCTCTAGGAACCAGACTATTCTTATAACCCATTCCCATAGCAAGCAAATTTTAATATAAAGTGAATTGCACAAAAGTGGATGGATTCTGAAAGACATCAGAATAAGTCTCAAAACTAGCTTAAAGTAAATGGGATTCTTTTTGACCTGTATTAACGTGTGGATTCTCTGACACCCATAGAGCCAGCGTATGCGACACAGCAACCATTCTGCAGAGAACTCTCCCATCGAACGACGAAGCCTAATGACCTCAGATGAAAATTATCACAACGAAAGGGCTCGGAAGAGCAGGAACCGCTTGTCTTCCAGTTCCCAGCACAGCCGAGATCACTATCCTCTAGTGGAAGAAGAATACTCTGACTCATACCAGGACACGTACAAACCCCATCGGACCCGAGGATCCCCTGGCGGGTATAGCCACGACGCACGGCACAGGCTTTGAGACCCCGGGGACAGGACAGCGGTCATCGCGTGATAACTTGCCATAACATAGTTGGGAAAAGTAAATCATCTTCATCCGGCAGATGTAACGTGGTCATTCCGAAGTTACGCTCTGCCATCATTTGATGTTACGTAGGGAGCAAAAAAAAGTTTCCATGCCCTTATGTTCACGCCCATCCCTATAGGTTGTTGGGTTTTTTTGTTTGTTTGGGGGTTTTTTTTGTACATTTGCATGTATAGCCAAACTGTTTTCTCATCATTGGATATTAGACCCATCAGTTTGTAATATTAGGGTACCTATCAAGACACTTAAAAAATAATTTCCTGTGCTGGAAATTCCAAATGACCAGTTCCGGTTGGAACCAATTTATAAACCAATTCCTGTTGGAATTTGGGTGAATTGACTGGAAAGTCGACCTGAGCATGTTGCAATCAATTCAAAAAATGCAAATGAAAAATCAGAAAACTATAGACCACTAGAAGTCAGAAAATCAGCTACAGTATTTCTTTGCTGGAAGCTAAATTTATACTTAAAGTTAGAATACAAGCACTTTTTTCTAACCATGTACTTCCAGAATGGCTTTTTTGGACAAACCAAATGTAAACTGACTGTAGTGCCAAGTGTCATAAATTGATGCAGCAGTTGGAAAATACTTTCCAGTTTGAAATTATTCTTAAATCTGGCATAGGTGTTGCAGCAGGATGATTCTTTTAGTCAAGATAGAACTGACATTTCTGCTGTGGTCAGCAGTGATGAACTATGACAGGACAAGGGGAAACGGAAACAGGAGAATGAACAAACTCAAGAGTAGTTTGTGTGGTTAAAGTTGGAGAATAGTCATTTATTTCTCTTGTTTACCAGAATACAGCTAGTAGTCCCAAAATAGAACATCCGTGTATAGATATGTAATATTTTTCTCCCATTTTTAATATTCTGCCTTTTTAAATGGAAAACAGTACACTCTCCTTACCTAGTGTATAGAGTACCTACATTCCAGTACATCCGAGCACCCGTATGTTGCATCCCTCCAAATCCATCTCTGAATGTCTGCAAAGTCCAGCGTCGCACAAGAATTCTCCAGAAGAACAGCAGTTCAGATTGTAGGGGTGAAATCTAGGGGGCAGTTCTTAAACATTTGGAAATGATGAAAATTCAGAATAACATGTTGGTCAGAATTAGCTTGCAATAAAAATGAGTATCAAAATATACCCCTGCTCACAGTAATGTTGCAGAGCTGACCTTTTTAATTCCAAGAACTATGATAACTCTTTGGAGACACTGCTGCCTTACTTCCTAACAAAAACTTCTTCTCACTTGCTGAGTCTTGGGTTTTTTAAATGGATAAATTTATGTAATTAGACCTTATGTCTTACATCATCAATGAAGCCTTAGATCCAGTATGATTGAAATAATTACCATAACTGACCATTTTATACAACCCACTGAGGTACTTAAGCAGCGACACCTGAAATGCCGCCCTGCATGCGTTTTCTATAACCGACCGGATAGGCAGAACGTGCATCTTTTATGCAGGTTCATGTCAAAACTATTTTTTTGGAAATGAGGATTATTAATTTTTATATTTGCTTATTTTCTTCCCAAAGCCTGCCCAAGTAGGCTCTAGAAGCATGTAGCAGTAAATGCATTTCCTGAGTATTATGAGGTCTCCTACTTTCTGGACCCATTTGCAAAGATCACTGATATTTGCCACCGCCATTGAGCCTGGTTATCTTCTCGATGTTAACAACTAGAAAAGTAATTCATCTCATATCTGGTAAAACCAAAAATACTGTACATCTCTAGCAGCATTAGAAGATAGTGGATGCACAATTAGTTTTTTGAGCAACTTTACTGCCTAAAAGAAGGCCTTAAACATCACTAGGTGGTTCAAAGGAGCCATTTTCCAGGAATAAAAATGTAACGTATCTGCATCCATTGCAGTACTAGAGTTACAAGTGGCTAGGAAAGACCTGATCCTGTTTGGTTTTCTCAGGCTGAATTCTTGCTGATTCCAAAGAGCATTTAGTTTGAGAAAGCCCTGCATGAGCTGGTCTGGGAATGGAAGCTTAAGCTGTCTTCTAAAATACTTTCTGCTATAGCACAGTGGAGCATTCTCCAGTAATTTTTACAAATATTTGTTACATGTACAGCACACATACCTGCATGAAAAAAAGAAGGCATTAGGCAAAACATTTTTTTTCTATAAGCTTTAATAAGTTTCTTGTTTGTGTGCATTAAAGTATTAATTGCAAAGGATGCACTGAGATGTATAAACCTAGATTAGACAGCTGTTTATTCTGTAGTAGCATTAGGGATCAGATCATTAACTGCTTGAAGATATTTGCATTTTAATGGCAGGTAGCTGCAAAGCACCTGCATATATTTTCTAGTAAACAAGGTTACTGCTTTATCATTTCCTCGACAAAAAAATGTCATCTATTCCTGGAGCCTTTTGGAGCCTTGTTTTGAAGTCTTCCATGTCATGCTAGTGAAGGGAAAGACCTACACAACACATATGCACAAATTCCATCAACAGCCACATCTGAAGTGCCAAACTACCCTGTTCTAATAAAAACAAGCTTTCGAGGGCAATCATGTACTGTCTTGAAAGAACATGCTGAGTTCCTTTACTGTGCGGGTTTCAGTTTACTATTGTATGTAATTAGTTTACCCCCCTCTCTCCCAAACCCATTCCATTTTAATAGAAGCAATGACTTACAAAAGATCCAGCAGAACTCCTTGCTTGGTGTTTTTTTATTCTTTGAAGACAGTTATATCTTTAAGTACAAATATACCGAATGTGATAATAGATTATTATTTTATTCTAGATACAAGCTACTGGAACACTTTCATTTTAAAAATAAATTATTTTTAGGAAACACAGTAATCAATAAAAGTTGCAATGTTGATCAAGACATGTAAACTCATAGTATTTGTATTAGAACTTCAGCAATGCTAGCCAGCTGTATTGTGATTTCTTATGCGATGGCGCTATATAAAGTTGTGAAGTTCATGTATTCCTGAATGAATACAAATAAGACTACTTTTCTATTCCTCATGCCATTTCTTCTTGTTGTTATAATATTATTAGAGCAAAGATCAGAGTTCTGTTCCTAAGCTCTGGCTTATACAGAGGATTTTAGAAATGTTTATAAAATGTCGATGAGCTTTTGTTACCAGAGTTTTTCATTAGGACACTGGGATTAATGCTAATTTAGTCAATAAAGGTGACATGACAATCTTAATATCTGAAGACACTGTACTTCAGTGCATTCATATGTTTGTAAATGAATTAGCAAAGAATTTGAAAAATCTTGAAACTGCTTGAAAGACGAGTCAATGTCAACCTTTCAATTTATAAGTATTTTTTTGGCAAGTCATATTTGGTGGATATACAGGTTCTTTTAATTACATAAATGAACATTTATCCCATGGGACATGCAACTCAAAAGTGATTACGTTTTCTGCTTGAGTATATTAAGGAATTACTGCTTAAAGGAACCTAACAAATTGTAGTTTAACAATGGGACAAATTATAGAACGATCTTCAAAGCAGCTTTGATTGACCAAACCGGTTCCTGTGCCTGAGAGCTCCCCGTGTGCTGCAGCCCCACGCAGCTTTGCTCCGCGTGAATCGTGGATCATCTCAGCGTGGAAGTCGAGCCGTGGCCCAGACCGGGTGCTCCATGAGCCAGAGCAGTTTCTGTGGCACCAGGTCCGCGCGTGCCTGGGCCTGGTGCTGGCTCGGCACCTTCGGCAGGCACCCCGTGGTCGTTCACAGGAGCTAGCTTTGCTTCTGCAGCAAAGAGGAAAATCCCTTAGTGTTCTCTTTTTCCCTGTGTTTGAGCGCTCCGTCTGCGGAGGATAGCTGGAGGTTGCATCTTTGTACACTCCTTGGTTCTGACCTAGCACTTACCGAGTGCCTCGGAGGGCGGATTACGGATAGGAGGAGCGTGCTTGCAAGCTCACGGCAGGTCCCTGCGCGCCGGCCGGGAGTTGGGAGCACTCAGATTCCAGCCCTTCGAGCTCAGTGTGGCTGCAGCTCCGTGGACTCCTTTGGGCTTTCCAGAATCTCGCATCTGTGCAGTCATTCACATCCCCAAAATAATGCTGCTAACACTTAACAATTATTTTATAGCATACTTGTTGGAGTGAATTAGGGCTTTCACCAGTCCATTACTTTCTTTAAGAATACAGTAAATGTATCCTCTACCACATTTTCTTTCTGAATTCAGTGTTAATGAAATCTGTCCTTCATTCCATAGTCTTCATTTTCTTAAAGCAAAAACAATTAATGACCATTTATGAAACAATCAGCTGCATACTGTGTATAACATCACTTAGACAAATCTGTTTTCTCTCCTAAAATCCTGATTTTAGAATTGGATTATGTTGCCCATTGGTGTTAATGCAAGTCTGGATACATGGGGTTTTGCTATAATGTATTTTGCAGCAGCTACTTTTTATTCCTTCAAATAGTAGTTCTGCAAGGACTCTAAGATAATGTAATGTAGCCAACTCTGGGGAAATAAAATTCTCACTATCTTTAAAATGATGCCAAAAGAGAATATATTATTCTAAGAACAGTCATTTGGATAACCTTTATAGATATTGTTATTCAAGTCCAGTTTATACTGAAAAAAAATGTATTTAAAAATAAGGTACATTTCAATAGTGTTGTAGAAAAAATATATATAAGGAATTGACTTGGATAAAAGAGCTGTAAATGCCCCTTAGTATCCAAATTTTTGCTAGTTTGAAAAAAAAATCTTTTCTCCGAGTTATGGAATCCTTTTCACAAGTGAACTACTCTAACTGGCTCTATAGAACATCTTGGAGAAAGTGGAAGTAACATTAGAGCATTAACAAGCCGGGCTCATTCCTCTCGCGCGCTGTAGCTGCCGCCTTTGGCAGCAGCGAAGCCGGCAGTAACGCGACGCCGTCCCAGGGCATTCGCTAGTCCTGCCTCTCCCCTGCCAGTGTCTCGGGATGAGCTCCTGGCACTTGGTCCTACATGCAACTTCTGCCAGACACGGGTTGTGGCTCATGCAAAGTGCAACTGCAAATGTCACACACCGCTGGTCAGATGCCTTACACATATTCCCTGAAAAATGATTGACACTCCCCTTTGATACTACTTCTACTTTCTATAAGCAGTAGAAAATCACTATGGTAAGAAAATATATTGTACAGTACAAAATGATTTTTTTTTGCTAATGACATGAGCAAAGCAAGGAAAAAAAGCACATTTAAAAATAGCACAAATTTACAAAAATTCCAGTATTACATTTGGCATTGTGTTTTTTGAAAACTAGGTAGATTTTCTGAATTGGTGTCAACAAATTTACTGCATTTTCCATCAGTTTAAATTGCTGCCTGATACTTCCCTTTTGCATATGTGATTTGATTTTTTTAATGAGTAGTATTCCTTCCATGATAACAGGAAAACAAACAAACGAAACCCCAAACCACATTTAGGAAGTCCCTGCATTCACTTGTAGTGATTTCCTCCTCAAAACTGAAATTATGTGCATACAAACAGACTTCTAATTCTGGCCAATGCAGAGATTTTGCATGTGCCTGATGACTATAAGAGTAGCGTTCGTAGCCCAAGGTCTGGAAGGCTGTAATGCTACTTGCTGTTGTGTAGTGAGGAGCGGAGAAGGGAGGATGTTACATCCGTCACCCAAACGGTGGGAGTCCCCCCCCCACATCCACCGGCACTGCAGAAGATGTAAAGCAGCAGGGAACAAGCTCATGGGCTGCCCATGTGCACGCACCCGGACTGTGCTGGCATTTGAATCAGGCCTGATTCTCCTCCAGAACCTTCACCTGCGGGCGGGCAAGCCGTCCAAGAGCAGCACAGGAAGAGAATCAAGTGAAATGCACTTCTATGCATGCACAAGAGATACAAAGTGGTAAAGTAATGGGAGGAAAGCAGTCACTCAAGCTCCAAGCCATGGACCTTGGGCTTCTCAGTTCCCAGATAATCTGTTTCTCAGCCAAACTAGTTCCCAGTGATAGCCTGAACGTGCCACCACTTGGAGCCAGTTCAGACTCATGATGGTAAAGACATTTGGCCTTTACCAAAAGAGAGGCAAATAACCTGTTTTCTTCTTTGCTGATTTGCCCCTTTCTGTTCTTACTTCTATAGATACTGTATGTGTAGCATTCTACAAGGCATGCTGGGTAAACTATACTATGCAAATGTATACAGTGTTGCATGCTCTGCTCTCCCTCTGCTTTAGTGGCTTTCAAAGAAAAAAAAATTGCTGTTATTTTTGTGAACAGAACCATTTAAAAACAGAAAATTCAGACTGCATGCTTGTAGTATCCTCATTTCTATGGGTTTGTTTTATGGAATTTAGATGTACAAAAATGAACTGCATTACAATAACTTTTCTACAATAAATCAAAAACTATACAAACAGTGTTTAAAAGTCTTTTTTAAGTCTCTTGTATTCTGGACTCAAAAGACTGGAAAAATGCTCAGCAGAGTCAATTAAGAACAAAATGTTGCAGAGCTGTTTGTTGTTTGCAGATAGCTTTTGGCAGCAGCTTAGTGCACTAACATTTTTTAGTAAAAATTAATGAGATTGTGAAGAAAGAGATGCATCTGGTCTGTGGAATGAATGATTTATTTTTAGAGCTATCTGCTCTAAATTGTTGCAAATCAGATGTACAGAAATGCATATTATAATTCACTATTCCATCAATAAGTAAAAGACTTTCAGCCAACTGAAATCAATGGGAAGATTCTCATGGATGTTAATGGCTTTTGGCTCTGATCCTCAGGGATTTCATTAATTTAAAACCTGCTCCTAGAGAGAAGCAGCATAAAAATAATGTGTGGCACTAAGGAATGAGGGAACAGTAAAACCAAGTACTTTCTACAGTCTCTTGCAAACAAGCAAGGGCTGAAAGGCACCACGATGGGCCAGATCCACGGCACAGAGCCTGTGAACACCCAAGGAATGTGGGCCCCCTATGCCTGCAGCCCAGGCACCACAGCGGGACCATCCGGCTCTGCGCGACACTCCTGCAGGCAAGCGGCAACTACCTGTGCAGCAACTAAAATTCACGCGATTTAACTAGCTTGGCTAAGCATTCAAAACAAGATATAAAGCATGTGAGTTTTAATCTAAGCTGTTAATAAAGTCCTTAAGATCTTCCAAACAGGAAAAAAAAAAAAAAAGTTCTTTTTTTCTGTTTTCATAGGTTCCTAGAAGCTAAAAGTTTTTTAAGCCCCCTCTCTTGTCCATCCTCTCCACATATTCAGGTTTTCTATATAGAGTTATTTCCCCTGCATTGGTGACATCCCACCCCAGGGGACTGTGCAGTCAGGCTGCACAGCAACACGTGAAACAGCCCCCAGGCTGCTTCACAGGCACTTGCAACCAGGCTTTGGGGCCTTCCACGAGGAAACCGTGTCACTGAATTTCTTACAGACTCCACTGATTTGACTATTTTCTTAGCAAACACCAGCAATGGTCATATTACAGCATTAAAAAAAGCCCAGTAAATGTTACCTCAGGCCATAATACAAATGCCTTCAAACCATCATGTAGCTAGCAGTAGGAAGCCATAGATGAAAACAATGGCCTCCTAGTCCCAAAATACACCATGTATTCCTCTTGTAAAATGCACGTGCATTTCTGCAGCCATCGTGTACCTGCAAACCTTCACCAGCACGTGGCAGAATGCAGGCGCTCCAGCCACAGAGGATACACGGTCCTGAGCAGTCTGATTTGGCTCCAACGAGTGCTGGCTGCAGCTTGTTAAGTTGCTCTGGTAAGGCATGCGGCAGAGAGGAAAAGTACAGGGGGGAAAAAGAATCAATGCTCTTTTATTTAAAGATCTGAAATGCTTTAACTGAATGTTTGCTACCCTCTCCTTAGCTGGGCAAGATCTCTCACACCTACATAAATCTGCAATGTGCCCACAGACTTCAGCAAATTACTCTCTGTTTACAGTAGAGGCATGGGGGACAGAAATGTATCATAAGCAGCTGAAATTTTCAGCGGAAGTATAGCAGAAAGAGAGGCAAAGAATTACTGAGTAGTTCTGTTTCAGGCTGACCGCTGAGCTTGTGGAAAGTGGGGGATTTCTTCCCTTTGCCTTTCACGTCCCACCCCAGTGCAAGGAGCCCTGGCACAGGCAATGACACCCTTGCTGGAAGCTCAGTTCCCTCTTGCATGACCCTGGGGACTGCTGCAAAGCCATCGCACCTACCCAGCTGTTACCCTTCTCTGCTTGTCGTTAAGGGGAGAAATTATTTTGGGTAACATAAACAACGAACACTATGAGATATATATGTGCATTGCATTTAAATATGTAAAGACATTTCTGTTTTTCCAAAGGAACGATGTTTGTCACGTTTGGGCATAAAATCTGACAAAAAGCACGGCCAATACACTATATCTGGCTGGTCTTGGCCCGAATGACTGCACATATGTTACAAGTGCAGTGTATGATTTATTTTTACCCTGTCAGAGCATACTTGTAACGTAACAGTTTATTATCAGGATTTTTATTTTCCTCAGCTATTAGGAACCACATATTCCCCTTCACTGCAACAGAAAACAGGGATGCTTGCACAAGCTGGCAGGAATTCAGAGCTTCCTGCTGGCATTGCTGCCTCAACTGTGGGCCAGGATTGCACAGGAAAAGATACATATAGCAAAATATATATAAAAAAAAAACAAGAAGCTACAATTGTAATAAAGGCTTGTAGAAGCAAAAAACATCCTCTTTGAAAGAAGTATGTTATGTGGCAAGGGGATGAGACATCAGGTGGAAAGAAGAAAGAATACCAGAAAACAAGGTAGAGATGGAACTCAGCAAGGAGCTGCACCAAGCCACAAAGGAACAGGTGAAAAGCAGAGCAGGAGATAGGTGTGTGTGGATAGGTGAAAAAGAGGCCATGATACAGGTGAGAGGGCAGTATGGAATTCTGTATCAAGGCCAACAACACATATTTTAAGTGACCATTTTTTTTTTTCTTAGATGTATATATACTGCATAGTACTATAAATCGTAAAAAAAAAAAAGACATCCAGAGCACTCTATCCCAAATAAACAAGGCTAAAGTACATCACCCTTGGTTGAAGTGGCATCTGACCAAAATCTGAAAATTAAAGTAACACAATCTGAATAGCATGGTGATTAAAAAAAAAAAAAAAAAAAAGCCTTAACATTTCAAGCTCAGAGGAGGACTGGGAGGATGCGTATACAACTGAAAAAAACAAATTTTCTGCCCATTTCCCTTCTCCACACCACGTCGCTCTGCCGGGAGGCGGGGTCGGTTTTCTCAGAGCACCGCAGGTCTGCTCCTTCTGTACCATGCAGACCAGCACGGTTTAAGCGCAGACGCCGACAGCTAAACGCTGCGGACTCCCTCTGAAGCTCGGTGAGAAAGCGTTCTACGGGGCGTGAGCGCCCGGGCCGCCAAGGCCCGCGCGGCCGCGCGCACCCTCTCCAGCCTATGCCAACGAGAAAACGCGCCCGACGCCGTCAGCGGGCGACCCCTCCCTTTGCGCCGCCAACAAAACCCGCCTTTTGGAGCGTTCCGCCGCAGCTGATCCCTGTTCCCTAGGGCACAGCCCTTGACAGCGCGGTCGGCAATTGCTACCTGGGCCCCTAGAAAGCACCGATTGTTTTAAAAGACACTGTCCGGGCGGGCGCCGCCAGCTACAGCCTCGCGCTCACCTC
>VZSV01000273.1:638320-718547 GCA_013398735.1 Nothocercus julius
CGGCAGGCCGGGCGCCGGGCCGGGCCTTGAGCCAGCAGGCGCGGGAGCAGGTGCCGAGCAGCGCGCGGAGCCGGCGCCCGAGGATGGGGATCCTCTTCACCAGGATCTGGAGGCTGTTCAACCACCAGGGTGAGGGCGCGGGGGCCGCGTCGGCGCCGCTCTGGGGATCGCGCGCGTTACCCGCCCCCCCGTAACGGTCGGCCCCAACGGCCGCCAACGGTCGCCGGCGCCGCTGCCGCCTGTGGGAGAAGCGGCGCTTCTGGCTGCGCGGTGCCCGACTCCCCGTTAAAAAAAAATCCTGAAAACCCACCCACCAAAAAAAAAGCACCTAAACCCTGGTACCTTCCGTCCCCATCAGAGTTCACCGGTTTCCTCTGCTCGCTGTCCTGCGTGAGCGGCAGCTGGTGCTTGGTGATGAATATGGTACGTGTTTTGTCTCGCAGCGTCCAGCCCTGCTTTGGGCCTCCCGGTCCAGCTGATTTTGTAGCCTCTGAGGTGCATCCTGAAACAAAACTGCCTCATTATGTGAGGTTCAGGGCAGCAGGTGCTTTTACAATATTGTGCACTTGCGGAAAGTTATTTTAAACTTGGCTTTATAGCTGAAGGTGTCTGGAGACAATCATGCAAAAACACATGATATTGCTAAAATTGCACACAAAGAGACCCCACTTACCTGAGTGCTCTACCCTTTCCTTGGTACTAAATCAATGTGAGTTGCTTTGCTAGGGCAGGAATTGATCTCTGGTGGTCTGCAGCTTGGGTATAATGGCTTTTTGTTGCCCTCGTGGGCTACTGGGGGTGTGTGAGAAAACCCCTTCTCACAAAGCATTTGCCTGCATGAATAGCCCTATTGAAGGCATTTGTGCAAGCAAAAGTTGTGTAATGGAGCCGGGAGCAGGCAGCGCTCGCTCGTCCCAGGAGCTGTGGATCTGAACGTGCTTGACAACACCGGCTGTAGGAATTGGAGTCCTGCGTCCTGTGAGGTCCAGGAGGGAAGGTGGGAAATAGAAGCAGTAACTGATTCCTGGCATTGAGCTCCAAAATGCTTTCCTGTGTGCATTGGGGTGGTTTTGTGCAGCACTTGTTGGTTTATATACAGCTTGAGTGAGCGCTGTAAAATGTTAATGGGCAAATGAGCCCTCTAGTCCCAACTTGATGCTTGGAGCAGAGGATGCTGTGGGACACAGGTGGATCACCCTAGTTGCTGTGCAAATCAGCTTCCCTCTTCCTCCATTCTTCTTTTGTGAATACTTGGAATGAGGTTAGGAGGTTGCTGGCCATAAGGAAAGTATGGTCTCGGGCATGAACTGTAACGTCTGCAAGAGCGTGTGTTTGGAGGAGTAGCTTAACTGCAGGGAGGAATAGGGAATGGCATCTATTATGTTTGAGTTGTGCTTCAAAAATGTTTAGAAGCTCCAGAAATGATTCCATTAGGAAATTGCTCTAGCAGTTTAGAGAAGGAAAAAAACTCAATCTGTTAAAAGTTATTCCTGTAGATGTGCAGACAGGGATGATGACAGTTACTTACCTACTCAGGTATGAACTCAATTTTAGGTGTGATATGGCACCTGAAATATGACAGCTTTTGCTTAGGAAACTAGTCTAAAAATGTAACATTAACCTTGTTTCATAACACATCTGTTATTTTCATAGCAATGTTAACTAGACGACTTAAAAGTAATATTTTTATTTCAGAGCACAAAGTAATCATTGTTGGTCTGGATAATGCAGGAAAAACAACCATTCTTTATCAATTGTAAGTATAAACTTCAGATGATGTTTAATGTAATGCAATGTGTATTTCACGCATATTGCTGTGACTTGTTTTAGCTACTTTCCCTGTTTCTTTTTTTGCTTGGAGAACATTATGCTGAAGTTGACTGCACAGTATAGGTGCTGATGGATCCCTGTGTGTGTGTGCTGAGTGCGGAAAGGTCTGTACTTGGCCTGTATGTATGAATAAGATTTTGTTGAGAGCTTTTATTTATTGGATTACATTGCTGCTACCGCCTAAGTGCAATTAGTATCGGCTGTTTGCGAGCTGTATAGAATATGATTGTATTGAGGATTAGCCACAAGTCAACAGTGTTAAAATGCTCCTTGACACAACATGTAAATATTAACAAATTGTTCCATTAGCAGGAAAACGAGTGAGGCCTGACTTTCCCCTGCCCGTGATTTTTATCCTACCTACGAGACTTACTTGATAGAGTTTGTGGTGCAGGATGGAAAGCTGCAGCTGGTCACAGGATGGTGCTGAGCAGCCTGTGCTGCCTGGTCCAGGCTGTATTTTCCACTGCCAGTGGACTCCAGGTCCCTGGTAGCTGTCACCTTGTCGTGCAGCTTCTGGCCTTAATAGTGACTTTGACTCATATTTTATCCTATGTGAACCTTGCTACTTATTTATGTGAAACTTGAACAAAGTTCATATCTCTGAGTCCTCTTCTGCACTGTGATAAAGGAACAGACATTTGTCTACAGACTCAGAAACATCTGGCTGTGACGGGCAACTCAAGGTCTGTTCAAAAAAGAAACAGGTTTGCAGCTTCTCACGTTAAGTAGTCTGGTAGTATAAAGTATTTTGGTTCACTAGCAGAGCCACTTATGTTCCAGCCACTTACATTCTAGCACACTGTACAAAAAGAGTGCAAGAAGTGAACGCGGCTGTCATTGTTCAGATTGAGAGGGAGAGATTAAAAATAAATAGGAAGAGCACACATTTTAAAACATATAAAACCTGCTGCTGAGGGTTGTCCTCAGTATTTTAGTGCTGCCTGGCTTTCCACTTCCTCTGTGAAAGTCTCATGATCCTCCTTGTCTTCAATTTCTGCTGTCTCAGCATTCTCTTTTCACTTCCATGCAGCTCATGGCTGGGTGTCTTCTCTTCCTTGCTTGCTTTTTAGCCCCGTGGGACTTGCCCATTCTGTCTTCCCATGTTCCCCTTCCCTGGCTCTGTTCCTCAGTTCTTCATGCAGGCTCTTCCTTAAGCGCTACCCTGATCTCATAAATTCCTTTTTTATTTTCTTCTTTTCTACTCTTTCTTTGTGGAAGATATATGTTGTGAGCAGGAGTGTGTTTAACTATTTCTGTATGAGATGGGCAGAGATAACAAGCAGGAATAGTTTCATTAGTGTCCTGACCACCATTCCATGATGTGGACACTTACAGCAAACACTGGGTGGTAATTCTTCTAACAGATACTGGCAGCTCTGCATATGCTTCATTTCCTGCACTTCTCGTATTCAGATCTTGTCCTCCCTTGTAGCTGTGCGGTTTTGCTCTCTGATGACTAGAAATGCCATCGCACTTCACATTTATCTCCTTTCAGTGAAGGGGAAAAAAAACCTGTCGTATTGCAAGCTGAGAGATGCCAACAGTTTGAGTGGGAAAGACTACAAGTTCAGCCAAGGAAAGGGGATTCGTGATTTGCCTTTTCTGACATCAAAAGAACTTTGCTGAAAACTGTTTTTTTTTTTTTTTTTTTTTTTTTAATCTGAAGTCCACCGAGGGCATCTCGCTATATCACTATTATTCTTATTTCCCTGTATATTTCTTTCTTGTAATGCTACTTTATCTTTGCTTCCTTAAAATGCATGATGTGAGCAGGTATCTTGTATGCTGTTGAGGCACTGGGCCACTAGGATTGCTTTTCAGAATACTAGACTGTCCTTGTATCTCTTCGTGGCTTCAGTTCTTTGCATCCTGTTCAGGTCATTTATGGCACTATTCCAAGTCTCAAGTTGCTGTCACTGTAACCAAAAGTTCTGCTAAAACTCCAGAAACTTTTCATATAAAAGGATAATTGTACGAAGGTTATTGAAAGCAAAAATAAGTTATTTGAAAATGATTGACTTTTTTTTTCTTGAAGCTGTTTTAGTGTTTCTGTATGACTAGCAGAGTAGAGTTTAATAACTTTAACTTCAGGAGTATCCAGAAGACACATTTAGTTGTTGTTGTTGACGGGAAACTGGTTGTCTTGATGACAAAGTTTCACCAAGCCTCTCTAAAACAGTATATTATCTGTATTCATGTATGAAAAGCAGTGTAATTGGACTGTATAGAAGGGAAGAGAGAAGAAAATTTGGAAATAGCGCAACTGAAAGGCTTCTGAGTGGTGAAGTATGCTAACGGAGAAATATGAAGTATGTTTGGAGGAGTTGGATGATGAGTTGTTTTTCTGAAACCTTGGAAATCCTGTGACTTAAATTGCCTTCTTACAGAAAAACAACTGCACTCTCCCATCCTGTGCTGCATGCCAATATCAGCTTGGAAAAATAAGAAGTGATTGCTTAAATAGCTTTTGAAGCATATGCTTTCTCAGCTTTGTAATTTAATTTTAATATAGTTTTGTTCAAAAATGCCCTCTCAGGTTTATAATTTGATAATTTAAAATATAATTTTGTTCACCGAGTCCTTTCTTACTGTTTTTTCCCCTCCATGCACATGCACATATGCCTTGTATCTATTTGTTGCATAAAGTGTGTTTGTCGGGATTCCCCGCGTGAGCTTTCTACCTCTGAATAGCTGTCAGCATGAGTTTTTAGAGGAAAAGGTCAATGTGGAGCTCTAACATGGCTGGTAATGAGCTAACCTGGCAGTTTGCCTCGGCGGTGTCTCATGGAGTGGGTCTCTTCCTCTCGCAGTGCTATGAACGAAGTGGTACATACCTCACCTACGATAGGCAGCAATGTGGAAGAGATCGTGGTTAATAACACATGTTTCCTCATGTGGGATATTGGGGGGCAGGAGTCTCTCCGATCTTCGTGGAACACCTACTATACAAACACTGAGGTAAGAACAAACGCTTCTTGTAAGATTTATTTCCTTCTGTTGAAGGAAATATATCTGAGATTTACCCCAGGCACAGTTCCAGAAGATTTTGTTAACTATGTCTTGAATATTACTGTAGTACTGAATATTACTTCTGCAGATATTCCAGATACTTGTATTTTGATTTCTAAGTCTCCTTTATAGCAAGATGTTGTGCAAAACGACTGTGTATTATGCGTGTAAGATGCATAATGTGGATTGCAGTTAAAAACCTCCTGTTTGTAGAGGTCCTGTGTCTTGGTATCTGCTGCCTTAGGGCAGATGCTTAGTGTGTCTTGGTGTTGCAGATCCCCATGTTTACAGGTTCCCTCTTGTGGACCATGAGTGCAGTATCTCTGCACAAATACTCTGAAAACCTGAGTAACCCATCACAGGACAGACAGAAAGCCCCAGAAATTCTTCAAAATTCTGGGAGCTCTGCCCCACAGGATCCCACGACTGATTTATGTAAGCACTCTGAGAGTTTTGAGAACCGCTGTTAGCAAGAACGTTGTAGCACAAGTACAGAACTTGGTTAACTTAATAATTTAACTCAGTTAAATATGAACCGTGGTTTAAAAGAAAAGGTTAATTTTTATAATAATAAACCTTATTTTCCTGTGCTTCACTATGAGATGCTATGTCTATATCTGTATATATGTATCTGCACTTGACGTATGTATCGTATGTTTTTGTGGTTGCCTATCCAGATATCATGATGGGGTTAGTATTTTGCTTTGTGTAAGGATGTGGGATAAGGAATATGTAATTCTCTGAAATGCTCACTAATAACTTTTAACTTTTTATAGTTTGTGATAGTTGTTGTGGACAGTACAGACAGAGAGAGAATTTCTGTAACTAAAGAGGAGCTGTATAAAATGCTAGCACATGAGGTGAGTAGATACATTATTTTTATTTTTTATATATATGTATATAGGTGTGTATTTCTTGTGGATAGGATTTGGTTGTACATATGCACCGAAGGAAGCATTCGCACTTTATTTGCAAAAGTTCAGACTTACGCCTGCTGCCTGGAAGCAAAGACAGAGAAAATGGAGGGAAGCCTCCCCAGTGAAGTCCAAGGCAAATGTAACTGGTTGCATTCCCAGGTGTAGGTTGCATCAGAGCTGTCCTGTTCCTGCCAGAGGCTGTCTTTTGTAAAGCTCCCAACAAACTCATAAATTAATATAGAGTTACTGAAGTGAGCTCCGTCCTACAAAAGTAGCTTTTCACCTTCTGAGTGCTTCAGAGAAGTAGGAATTAGGACCTAGAAATGACTTCTGTGTGGTCCTTTGGTCCTTCAGCTTGTGCTGTTAAAGACAGGTAACGGGGCTACACTTTTGGTCCTGATATGGCTGAGAGCTTAGGTCGTCCTCTATCTGCAGGACAGAGGCTCTTGTGGCGAGAGTTCAAGCCCTAGTGTCACGCACAGTCTCAGGGGATGTAGCATGCTTGAAAGTAGTCGTGCTTTTTGAATTACAAACAACATATTAGAAAAAAAAGAATCCTCTTCTACTAAAGTCACAGAGCAACTGAAAAGAGTTGGCACTTGGGTTTTTGAAAGATAGCACCAAATATGCTTCAAATGCCCCTTTGCCATTTCCTTGTATCGATAGCTATTTACTAGCAGCAGCAGCAGGAGTGAAACTGAGCAGATTTCCCTGGAAAGCAAAATAAACTTATTCAGTAATAATCAAGTAATAAATGTGGTAATTGCAGAAAAGAAAAAGGCAAAAGAGAAATTCTTAAAACTGTATGAGACAGTTCAGTAGCTGTACTTGTAAATCTTCTTGGAATTACAAAATGGGAGTATAACCTGCAAGCTTGTAAAGACTGTCTTTAAATTTGAGGCCTGTGTCAGGCCTAAAATTGAGCTAGCTCTGATACTGATTTGTAATTTCTGCACTTCAGTGTGTAAGTCAAGGAGCAGCTATTGCATGATCTTGGACTCCTTCAGGGGAGCTTATAGCTAGTAATGAAGTGGTGAAGTGCAGCAGGACCAGAGCCTTGATTTTATTTATTTATTTATTTTACAAGGGGCAAGTTTATCTAAACTTGCAAGCACAAGTTTATATATGCTTGACTACTGTTGGGACTTGCAAGACAAACAAGTTTAATGTGAACCGGATCCTTTTACAAGATAGTACCAAGGGCACTTAGAAGTGGCAGAATATACAGGTGTGCATGAAATACATGGTGTTATATCCCAGAATATTACCTCTATATTTAAACTGTAGCCATTCTTTAGTAGAAGGCTGTAAGAAGGGCAGAAGCTCTGCATGCATTTCCTTTGAGCTTTATCTTCTTATTAAAACTTTGCTGTAATTTGATAGCCTGTAGCCTTTTTACTTAGCATTTTCACATGATGCTCATAAGTAGATAAATTTCAATAAAGTCAACACAATTTAAGATAGGCTGTTCACAGGGAATGTGGAAAGCAGAGGAGGGCAGGCAGCCTATCTTGTGCTGTGTTCTTGTGGTTAACTTAGATGGCCTTGCATTGGCTGGGCTACTGAAGGCTCCTACTGTGTTGTTTTGTTCTTGTTTTCCTTTGTTTAAAGACCTTCACTGTGTTAGTGCTACTGCTCTGCAGCCACCTGAGCAGGAGAGCTGGTGTAAAACTGTCTGTGAAAGCACAGGGGAGGATGGTTGTGATGGAGAATTACAAGTGGCATCAGGAGGTTGTTGTCGCAGAGCCTTTTGCTGTCATTCCTCAAATTTCCAAGCTGTACTGCTTGGCCTGTTGAAAGTGTTAAACAAAATCTGCGTGTTTTTTTTTTCACCATGTAAAAATGAAATGCAGACAGTGTTCGTGGGCTTACCTTTAAATGAGGTGGATTTAGAACTCCAGGCAGGGTGATTGTCCTTGCTTTGTGGTGGGAGGTTATTTCAGTGCCCAAGAAGCATCCCTCTAACAGTAACTGTGCCTGTTCTCCTCATCAGGATGTTTTGAACACGTTCTGCTAACTTAATGGATGCAGTGACATTTGAAAAGAACTTTGGTATTCTTTCATAAAATCAAAGTTGAATATGGTCGAAACAGCTTTTCCATGAAATCTTTGAAAATCTTTTATTTCTGCAAACCAGTTGAATTACACTGCTTTTTATGGCCAAATATCATTGTTCTAGTCAATTCCAACGATTTTGTGGACCACCGGGAATTAATTTTACTGTTGCTAAGAAAAACTGATGCTTCTATATAAGTGCATTTAAGTGAAACGGAAGCCTTTTTTTCTTTGAGGGACTGATTTCCAGTAGCATGTGTCCGAACCAGTGTAGTTCCAGGCAGCTTGAGATAAAATATATTGCCCTTAGAACTGCCATTCTCTGAATTCTGCTAGTACTGATGTTTAAAGTATTGCTTAGTCCATAAAGAGACATTTCTCTGTTTATAATGGGATTGTTCACAGAAACCTCCATGTTTTGATTCTAAAATCACTGTGGTGATTTTTTAAAAAATTGGTGCATCCTGTAAATAAGTCATTGCTGTGGCTTGCCTTCCACTCTGCCTGGGGGAGCCTTGGTGCTTCCTTCCTGGTGGAATCTCTGTCGCTGCAACTGCGTGTAGGAAGTTCAGGAGGGCTTGGCAAGGTGTTCCTGGTGTTTGCAGTGTCCTGCACAGTGAGAACTGCCCTGCAACCAACTACCTTGGTCAGTCTGGTGAAGACGTGTTTGTGTCTTGTAATGCAGTGTTCTTGATAAAAGCCAGGCACAGCAAAATGCCACAGCTTGGCTCCTTGGGATGCAAAGGTGGGAATACCTGCCAGGTGAGGGTTACCTGGAAGACCTTGGCTGTTAAGCAATGGATGGAGTTACTGTAGTTGTGTGGTACTGTGCTTCCTGCAGAGCTGCAGGATGCCTCTGCTCCTCATGGAGGCAACAAAATAATGCACATGGTGGATGTTTTGGCCTGCTGGATCAGAAGATTTTCTGAGGTTAGACACTTCCCACATGCGGCCTTTTTATAGTGCTACGGCTGAGGATTGCCTAGTTCACTTTATCGTCCTTTGTCTCCGAGGGCTGGTTCACAGCCACCCAGCTGCAGTGGACCTTGGAGAACCATGCAACTCCACCAGTTGCCTTTCAAAGTGTGAGAACGGCAGCAGACTTGATTGTAGAGACGAGTTGGCCAGGGCAGGGGAAGTATCACCTTGGCTCCTGCCAGCTACTTACAAGACACAGATTTTTTACATGACGGTCACCTTGCATTGAGACCTTACCAGAGATGGATGGATGGCTTGGGATTGTTCCAGTTCTAGAAGCTAAATGACTGTTAGGTGAGCTAGGATCCATAAGCCTTCCTGCTTGTGCCTTTGATTCGGTTACCTCATACTGCCATAGTGGTCACTGACCTGGGCTCAGTCTTGTCCTCTTTGGTCCTTCTCCAACAGACAGGGTGCCTATGGTGAATATACTGTTAAAAACTCTTAAGGAGTGACAACTGCCCATGGGGAGCATTCCAGATTAAATGTCCAAGGCACTGACTGGATCAAGCACATGCTGTTGGAGGCGAGTAGTTTTATTTTGAAAATGAATAGGTTTGGGCCTTGAAGCTTCCAGATTGCAAAGTCAGAATATGAACTTGGTATTCAAGTTCCTGGTGCATCTAAACATGGGAATGGCAGTGTTCACAAATGCTCCCAAGCCAGAGTTTTGGCCTAGTTAGAGTTCTATTGAAAAATACGCTTAACTGTCCCTTGGGATTTTATCTTTTTGTTTTTTTTTCCTTCTCCTCTTTCACTAGGACTTGAAGAAAGCAGGTTTGCTGATCTTTGCTAACAAGCAAGATGTTAAAGAGTGTATGACAGTAGCTGAAATCTCTCAGTTCCTGAAACTAACTTCAATTAAAGATCACCAGTGGCACATTCAGGCATGCTGTGCTCTAACTGGAGAGGGGTAAGGATTTTCTGCTGGAGGGAGATTCCCTGGTCTGTTAGATCACCTGATTATGATTGGAGATAGCTTCATTCTTGAGAAATACTGGCACCTGAGGCTCTCCCTATAGATCACAAAATGAGATCTAGCGGTGTTAGGAGTTATTTGATTTCAGAAATGATTCCTTCAGTCAGAATTACAGAGACCTTGGGAAAATTTAATTGTTGTTCTTGTTCATATAAGTTGCTCATATAAGATCTTTAGAATTATCCTGAGGAGTGTATGTATTCCTTAAAAATTGTAATTATACTTATCTCTTTGTTGACAGACTGTGCCAAGGACTCGAATGGATGATGTCAAGACTTAAGATCAGATGATTTTTAATGACCTGGTTGCACAGACGTTGCTTTAAAAGAAAAAGAAAAAAAGCTGTACCCATGATTACCTTGACGGTGGCAGAATTGATGGGTTAGATGTATTTATAATGAACTGATTTCAACTTCATTTTCTACATAGATACGAACCCTTCTATAAATTAAGACCATTTGGCAAAAAGACGGACGCAGTTGATGGCTCCGGTTTGGTTTCCCGTTTTTTTTCTTCTCTGGGGATGCATGTAAGAGCTCTGATCAACCTTCTTTTCAAGATAACAGCCACTGGGAACAGTCTGATGCTGAGCATGGTGAAGGCAAAGTGAGAGAAAGGAGCTTTTAATTTTGAGTTTTATTATTCCATTGTAGTCCTCTCTAGCTGAAGATGTTGGCTTCATTATTCCAGTAAATTAGCAAGCAAATCAATGGCATAGATATCAACTTTTCAGTATTTTTAAAGTTACTGATGTTACAAATGCAAAAATATTTTCCTGTATGTGTACTGTACATATTTGTGTATATTTATACCTCAGTTTTAGGTTAATTGCAATCTGTTCAGACCAGTGTGTAAAACTGAATCAGTATGTTGACAATAGTACTAATATATGACATTTCCAACGTGTCACAACTTCTTTTCCTTTGTTATCTGTATAGCTGTAATGTCCATCAGACAGTTGACTCACTACAACTTTATAAAGCAAACTCTATCTTAAGACAATTGCTTGTTTCTCCCATGATTTTTTTTGTCGTTAGGGAAGATGCTATAAAGGATTGGGACATATGGATTGAATTTTAAACTATAGTATCAGCAAGCTGCAGTGGAAAATTTGCCAGTTTAAAACATTTCATTGTAGTTGCCATTGGATTAGATGATGTCAAAAAGTCCTTGTCATCCTGTTCTCTGCTACTGCTTTTTATTTTCTGCAGTATGTGCTCATTTATGATTGAAGCCTAGTAGAATTTCTTTTAGCTTTCAATAAGGGAAAAATGACCTTTATTTATTTTATTTTTTTTTTCCTTAACCAAAGAAGAGATGTGGAAGTATGTTTAAAAGTCCCATTGGAATCTTACCAGACTAGTCTTACTCTGTATTAAGTGTTTTTCAGAGGAAGAAGCACACTTCTCTCTGATATTCCAAAATGTGTGTGTTTATATATCTGTGTGCAGTGGATTGAGCTGGGATGGGCAGGGAGCACCATAGATTACACTACTGGGAAAGTGATGGTTCCACAGAAGGTCCTGGTGGTACTTCTTGAAATAAATCCTTGCATGATCCCCAGGTGAGTTATTAAAAAGTGTCAGAACACTATGTGATTATCTTTTCTCACCTTATTTAGTGGGATGGGTGACCATACGGAACAAGTTCAAAATTATCATTTTAAAGGTTACCGGCTTTTTGTTAGGATGAAATTTGGATGGTTTGAATTATCATTGTTGTGAAAGTGTATAGAGCCTTAATTGCAGACTTTTATGCTTGAGATGTGCTTGAGGAGTATCATAAAATGAAATAAAGCTTTGTTTAAAATGTCCTTCCCTTTCTTAGCTCATGAATTTGATAAGGATGGAAAGGACATTTTAAAGAAAAAGCTTAGTTTGAACTTTAAAGTGCTTACTGACAGCTCGTCTTTGGCTACGTGGTAATGTCATCGATCCGCCTGCCTACCTGCTTTTCTGGGGATCATGTTGAGAATTTGTGGAGGGGTAAGAGGAAGACAATTTTAAAAGTCTGTATTTAATAAAGGCAGGTAAAGAATTCAACTTTAATACATTTTTGGTATCTGTTATGTTAATGGGTATGGGGATCTGCTCTCTTTGCTAAAACATTTTAATGTGTACATGCATATGTTTATAGAGTGTGCACATAGATGCTGGTGTTTAACTGGTATGTTGCAAAATATATGTTTGAAGAAGTAATTAATGCAAAGACTTTTTCACTCTACCTGATGGTATCCACAAGAAACAAGCTCTGTGCACACCTGCATATAAAACCGAATTGTACGTTTTATAGTCTTAAAACAGATTTGCTTATTAACATAAGTGTTTGGGTTTTGAGTCTTATGTCTTCCATTCCTTTAAAATACTTTACTTCACCGTAGTATTTTTAGATTATGTATTTCGCTTGAGTGTGTGCAGGTTTTGTGCGTGCGTGTTCAGCAAACGAGTTGTTAATGCAAGAAAAATTATAGAGCAGTTTTCTGAAACCTGCTTTTTGCTGGAATTTGCTGCTTGCTCCTTTGATCAAATTTTTAGGAGTTGGTATGTTTATATCTTGAAAATTTCAAGTTTTTTTTTTCCAGGTATGGCTATGTTGCAATAAGGTGTTCGCTGCTTACTCTCACCTGCTTTTCCCTCTCAGTATTCTGGCTATTCCGCTTTCTGTGACCTCTACAATGCCACACAGTCCATTTAATTTTTGTTTCACAAGTGGCAAGACCCTAAGGGGAGATGGGAGCAGCAGTGTACGTCAAAGACTGCCGGTAAAGCAGTCTTTTTTATGGCCTGTAGTGCTTATAGTCCAAAAAGCAGTTAGAAGATAGCAGATAGTGCTGAGCAGAAAACGTTAGAGCCCTGATGGGCTGGCTGGATGGGCACGCATCATAGCATGTAACGCTGAGGTCTGCAGCACCGAGGAGGTTGGAGGGAAGATTTGCTGTTCTGTAGCCAGGGTTTGGTGGTGGCCAATTCTGACTGAAGCATCATGTGCCTGTGGTATTCCTGACTGGGCTGCAGTAATCAATGGAAGAAGTCTCGTAGTTTTTTTTTTTTTAGTATTATTTTTAATCTTTTAAGTCCTATTCTGCTGCTTCTGAGAATGATGGATTTTGTCTGTGGTATCTGGGTGGCGATGCTTTGTCCTCCCCGCTTGGTAATCGGGTGACAATCCAAATTCTACCCTTGCAGGACTCTGACTTTGCCTGAAGTTATGTGCAGAGATGCTCTCAAAACAGAGTAAAAGCAAAGTATTTGCCTCCTTATTTTGCCCCGAAAGTTTTCTGCAAAAGCTCTGCCTGAAGATATTTTGTGAAAACAAGTGTATTTACTCCAAATACTAAAGAGATGATCATTAGCAGAATTTATAAATTTGCAGCCTTGAGTGGTGTTGTAGCTGAGAGATTTTTTTTCTATACACCTTGCCTTTGGTTAGCTTTTTTTTTTTTTTTTTTTTAGCTTAGGCACTTGGGAGACCAGGGGAAGAGTAAAGAAATTTCTGAACACACAAGGCCTTGATTTATGTTATTCTTATTTAGGGCCCTTTCTTTCCCCCTTAGGATAAGTCACTCTCTTTTGCTTAACTCTGTGAATAGTAAAGGAAATTTAACTTTATATCAGTGCTCTTTTCAACTCATTTCACTAACAGTTTAAATGCCCCTGTCTTAACAATGACCCAGGAGTTTGTTTATTTGTATTGCTTTGGTGTTTTCCTCCTCTGTGTGTGGTGATGTCTCAGCTTTTAGCTAAAACTGAATATTTCTTACTGCTTTGCTCTTCAGATAATTTACCCTTAGGATATTACAGAGAAAAGGGATGGCATCCTAAAAACTGAAGTTGATGCTGCATAGTGCTGTTTTACTGTCAAAAATAGAGCAGCAAACCATGTATTTCAACAACTTTGTATTTTAAGATGTTTGTTTTGGGTTAGCAAGTAATTTTGATAAAACAGCTGTCATGTTTGCTGCCCCTGTGATCTGAGCATTAAGTGGGTTTTTAAATGGTGAGGAGAGGTGGGATTTAGGGCTCTGGAAATGTGAACAGGATGTAGTAAGCAACATGCCTCTGATTTTCAGGGAGGCTCAGGAGCCACTTCCTATGCGTTAGGCAGAATGCACCTGAGCGCGCGTTGAGTGCCTGGCGGGCACCCATTACAGTCTATGCAGCCCAAGTGCCTAAAACTAACCCAGTAGTCAGTTTTCCCTTTGTATAGTACAATTTCCATTTTCTTTAAAAATAGATATATTTGTATAGAAACATCTAGTTGTGTTTAAATGAGTATTCTTTCCCCTCACTACTACCAGATTTATCATGATTTATGATAAATTTATTTTTTTACAATTCTTGAAGCTTTTTACTGTCTACATTCCAAGCACTTTACCATTTATGCAACATTATATAGCTAGCTTCCTTTGTGAAAGGAAATGCTAAAATTATCCGTAAAACAGATGGGTTAACCAGAAATCTTTTCACAAAGCTATATTTAAATCATTCAGTCCAAGAATACTTGGCCTTGTAAGCAGCCTCATGTTAAGCAGTTACTTTCCAATTGGCTAACAAAACATTAACTTTGCTTCTCACAGACACATTATGTCTGCAAAATATTTTTACTTCGGCTGATTGAAATGAATGTAATATTAAGCCTTTAAACGATGCATTATTGAGCATGGTAGGATGAAAGTGGCATGATTACAAAGAATGGCACTAAGGAAGAAAAAATGTCTTTGCATATTGTGTTATGTGTTATAAATACAAATGTGACTTGAATATAATTGTTGCAGTGAATATATTAAACATACATAAGCAAGAAATTACCTGTGGTTGCCATTGTAACTTTTTTACAATGTTCTGTAGGATCACAAGCAGAAATAGCCTTCTTGCCTTATTCAGGCTTATCAGTTAATTTTTATAAATGCTGTTATACAGAAATGATTTTTTTGAAACTTTCTTTACATCATACACTGGCCATTACTGGCAGCAGGAGCGTTCACATGTGCCAGCCAGCCCTTTGGGTCTTCTTTCCTGTGAGTAGGCACACCTTTTCTTAAGCTTTTCCTATTTGTAATTTTAGAGGACTTGGCTGGTGGCTGAATTTAACCTAAAATGCTGCTTTACCTAGCAGGTTATAAATCATCCTCTGTAAAATATAAGCTGAGTGTTACTTTCATCTGAATGCTTCTTGTATCCAACACTGTGAAGGTGAGAGTAGAAGAGGCCAAGGAAATGCTTGTTCTCTTGCAAATGGATTCAAGGAATGAAAAACAGAACCCAAAACTCGAAAGCAGGAACCCTTTTATGGCTAATAAGTTCAAGACTGGTACTGTGTGGTGGAGGAATAGCAACTGAGCCTGTTAAAGCTGTCAGTTTGGATAATGCTTATTTTGAGTCTCTTCAACATGCCCTCAGCTGTTCCTACCACAGCCTTTTCAAAGCTGTGAATGTGCCAGTCACCAGTCCATACATAAGGAATGTTCACTGCTCCCACGGGAGTTTGCAGTTGTGGTTCTCCGAGGGGGAAGCGAGCAGGTCTGGGTGAACACTGTCCTTAGGCTTTACCAATACTGGATCATGATACTAATCTACAGCGCTCACCCTGGGATTCTTGGAGTATAAAGTGAAGATCTCCACATCAGCACAGTGAGTTAGCTGCATTATCGTATATTATCCAGCTGTTTTTTATAAATGCAAAGTCATGTCCTTTTGTGTTTGTGTTCAACATGTGACCAGGGTGATATTTATTTTGATTTCTTGTATTTTGTACGTCACTTTCTATAAAGTTTGTCTTCTTGAAAGAAATAGTTTAAAAAAATATGGCTAACACTGATGCTGCAATAAAATTTCTTTCCACAACTTCCAAAATTTTGCTTAAAATTAATACAAAGACTTGTGAGGGCTAGCTTGTCCTGGCTTGGACACTTCTATGACTTAAATTTTGTTTATTAATGTAGCTAAATCTTTATAAAGCTATCTATTATAATAAATTTCAATTATGATTCTATTCAATCTTTTTCACTTAGTAAAAGCTCTTTTTAAAGAGAGCTGAACTTACAATTTCATTCGGTCTAGTTTTTCTAATTCCCGTCGAAAGAGGTGAAGCCAACACCAGTTTATCCAGAGTTGTCAGGAGGAAGCGAGGGAGCTGTATCCAGTTGTGTGCTCACAGTTATAGGAAACTTAAGAAGTGCTAATTCCTGAAAAAACAACATAACTATTTATTATTGAAAGATGAAGGCACTTGCTATTGTTGTAATGTGTGAATTAAACCTCACAGCTGAGGGATTGCAGGTGACTTCCGTAAAGGAAAAGAAAGGGAACTGAAGCGGTTTGAAAACCCAGCAGCATGTGCAGGCAGCGAGGGCTGTGGCCCGGGCGCCACCTGCTCCGTGCGTGTCCTGCACACTGCTGTATTTCCAGCCGCACCAGCTCTGCACCGTGACCCTGCTGCAGCAGCAACTCGCAGGAAACCAAGCAGCCTGTGAGCAGACACTCTTGTTATCAAGGTTTGAGGAATGCAGTAAGTGCAGCTGGGCCCCTTTATTCTGGCATGGTATTTGAATCCAATTACACATCAGCTGATTTTATTAAGAAAAAAGAAAGGATGCTTTTTATCTGTTTAATGCAAGATTTCTCTGAATATTTGTTCCTCAGGCCCCGTGTCAGGTGGCTGCCTTGCATGGTGCTGTCTGCTCATAGTCTGTAGAGCGCCTCTGCATTTGAGGACATTAAAAATACAGACATATATATTTGAAATATTTCTGAAGGGTTTTATTCCAGTATGATTTTAGAGCTAAATACCTTTACTCTTTCAGTCTGTGCACAAGAAATTGTTTGCTGCTGTAAATCCGAACCACTTTCGTCCTGCATCCAACAGCTGAATGTTCTGTGGGGGACTGGACTTGCTGAAGTGACCCTTGGGCTAGTCGCTAATATCTATTATGTGAAACTATAAATAGACTTTTTAAAATGAAAATACTGTGTTGCTTTTTGTCTTTTTTTCTGCTTGAGCATAAGAAAACTAAAGACTGCTGTGTTATATTTAATTGTTCTGTTTTTTTAATTAAAATATAATATTTTTTACATATTTTTTTGAAAAGTACAAAACAATAACATTGCTTTGTTATACAATCTCTAACCAACCCTCTTTCTGTATGTAACACAGAGCTCTTGAGTAGAATGCTGATTCAGATGCCGGACAGTCATTAACAGCGGGAGAGTTAAGAGCTGTTATTAACTCTTTTGGTCTGTCTTGATTTTTGCCATGTTCCTTCACAACTGAAAGGGTTCTCCCCCTCCTTTTTCCTCCAGAAAATTGTCTAAAGACTTTGTACATAAATAAAGATACTGTATAAATACTGGTACTGTCGAAGAGTTCATTCTGAGATCCTTGTACTGTTGTATCCTGTACTACCTGTATGTATACCTTTAAAAGCGGAGTTAATGTCTGCATATTTGAGCTGTGTGAACAACTAATAAACATGATTATTTGTACTGAGTTGGCACAACACTTTACCTCGTAATTTCAAACTGACCGTACTGTTTTCAGAAGGAGACTGAGACTGTCAAGGCCACGCGCATTGCAGTGGCTCCCAGTGCACACGTTGTAGCCAGGGGCTCATGCCGACTTGGGCACATGCTGGGCTTTATCCTGCCAAACCAGCGGCTGCTCCGCGGGGAGATGCCAACCTTGGACAGCGAGGTCTTCCTGGGCCCTCACCATATGGATTTCCCTGGGCTCTTGGAAAATCCTAATGTACCAGGCACTAACTGGCTCTTTGTCTAAATGCTCTACCAACTGAGTATTTATTTTCTTGAAGGGTTTTAAATAATATATTGGACAACACATGAGTATACGTGGTTTTCCTTGCGGGGTGCTATTGTCAGCAGTGTATAAATATCAGTCGGTAATGCGATCCCTGTGGAGGCTTTTTGTTCCAAGATGCTGAGAATTTTGTAAAACGTATGCTGCAGTGAACAGGCTGGCTGATAATTGAAGGGAAGCCTTGAATTTTATTTGATGCATGAATTTTATCTGTGTCTCCCTGCCTCCTCCCCTTTTCCTCCTCCCCTTAACACAAACCTCAGGAGCATAAGGAGCATGTTTGGTCTTACGGATGTGCTCCAGAAGCAGGAGAAAGCTGCTTTCCACAGCTGGGCTTTCAGTTTTGTCTCTCTGCAGAGCAGCTTCTGTATACAGCCATGCAGGAGAGAGGTGAAAGCTGATGCAAGTAAATAGTCAAAGAAATAAGGCATCCCCCATCCCTGGCTTGTGCCTGTGCTCGCTCCTGAGCAGCAGTGTGCAGGGCCCCACCACGAACTCCATGGTGCTGGATTTTTGCACGCTTGTGGAGCGTCTTTCTGCTCTGCTTAAAGTGGAGCCGCACAAAATAGTGCAGAGATTACAAATGTAATTTGGGAGAAATTCTCTCGCTGGAGCTGGAGGGTATTGGGTCCTTACCACAATCCTTTTTCACTTGTTCAAAAGGTCCAAACAAGGCACTGCTAATGGAATAAGCAGTAATGTGTCAAAATCTAACAAGCTCTGAAATTACCAAAAGGTGCCTTTAGTAAATGAAACCATTTGCAAATAGGCATTTAGCAGGCATGGAGAGCCTTCTCAGTGATAATTGTACTTGGAGCAAAAAACCTTGCCTGAATCTTCTTTTTTTTTTTTTTTTTCTTTTTCTCCTTGACCAAGCAGGTTTTGGAGACAGAAGTAGCTGTGTGCTGCAGGGTCATCCATATGTGATTGGGATGAGTTTTTGCTCAAAAAAAAATTTTCTTCCTGTTCTCAGGTTCCCATCCTGCTCCTTTTACTTTCATTGGGAATTTTCTGGCTTGGTGAAGACAGGGCAGAATGGTTTTTATGTTCTGTCATGAACAGCTTTTTGTGGTAATGGAAGAAAACACATAGATTTTTGTCTTCTGAATTTCCCAAATGCCCTATTGTTTTTTTATTTAAGATTTATTTTTTTAGATTCAGTCCTTCATAACAACTCATGAAATCTTCTTATTGCAGTGGAGCTCTTGAGGCAGTATTTGCTCACCAGAACAAGGGCCATTTCTTCCTTGGCTTGGAGAAGAATTTGTTCATTCTGGTTTAATCCACGCCTCAAAATTCTACATGCAGTAAGTTTTTGAGTTTTCCCTTCGGTAACTCTTTCCTGGTGTGAGTGTGTGTGTGTGTGTGTGTGTGTGTAAGTTGATCTGAATTACTGTAGTTGATTTAGCTCATGAAAATTCAGGTTTATGAGCTGCAATTGCTGTTTTACCAATGCAAGATAAAGTGAAGTGTCTCTGTGGTGTTTGAGGCAGGCCTGGAGAGCTCATGCTGCTGTGTCTGTGCGAAGCGGCGGCTGCAGGGCTGCAGGGTCCGTGCGCCACCTTCCTCCCTTCTGGGCAGTTTGGGCACTTGAGCTCTCTGCTCGTCTCCAAACCGGAGCGTGAGGCTGGAATGAATCTTCTTGATTGGACAGAGTGGCTACTTAGCCCAGTGGGTTATTGCACAAACTATTTTGTGCAATAGTTGTGAAGCTAGTGTTGCAGCCTTAAAGCTTACATTATAAATGCGAAGTTTTTGAATAAGTGTGATTTTGAAGTTACTCCTCTTTTTTCCTAAGTGGCTTCCAAGTGTATTTAGATATGTGCATGTGAGAGGCAGGGTTGGAGTTCTTAGGTTTTGGTAGCAGCAAACCAAGCCCCTCATGGATGGTGAATGGAGCTGTGCTGGTAAACTGGCTCTTAGCAAGTGCTTGTGCAAACAACCCTCCCTGCAATAAGCCAGGTACTGATCAACTGCTGATAAACCGTGCAGGCAAACACGGTTTGTAAGTCATGTCTACTGCTCCTTTGAGCTACTGAAGAGAAAAACACCCCTCACCTTATCCCTCTTCCTCTTGCTGTCATTCTGGTTAAGAGAGGCCTGATGGATTTTTTTTAATTATTATTATTTTTCTCCCCCATCCATGTGTTTACCCTGTTGATTCTTACTTGCCCTGGAGCCTTTGGAACACTTAGCTAATGTAAAAAAAATACAGCTTGCTAAGCCAGCTCTTAACCGACATAAGGTGTTGTACTTATTTCTTATATGAGATTTTTTTTTCTTTTTTAGCAATACCTACATTTTTAGCAGCCTAAAAGTAGGTTTTCTTGTTCACAGAAAGTAAAGCCTATCAGTTCTTTCAGTTCTTCAGATCCTCATGTTCTTTCAGAGATGATGTTTCAAAATGACTCCTAAAACTAATTGTTGTTTCTTTCTTTCTTTCTTTCTTATTTTTTTCAGTGATGGGCACAGATTTACTAGTAGCAAAGGAGACTCTGGTTCCCTTCCTGCAGCAGCACCATCTGGTGAGGTTTTGCTAGTCCCATCCACGTGGCACCGTTGGACCCATCTGCACCCCACAAACAAATGAAGGCCTGACTGGATCTGCTCTAGAACAATTATAATTCTCTCAATTTTTCCGTCAGTCCAACCTTGAACTGAAACCTGAGTTATGGCATGTCTGTGGGCGCCTGCAGCAGCTGGGAAGCGAGCCTTTGTATCCCGACCAGCACTCCAGCGCCTAAAGCCTGGTGAAGGATTTTTGCCCTTGCGGGTATGCTGACTTGGGCAGCTTCCTTCTGGGGAAGCCAGATGGGGGCAGAATCTTCCTTTCTGTTGGCAGATATTTCAACTGTAAGATAAGAACTTTTTTCCTAAAGCAACTGAACTACATCCTAGCCCACTGAACTCTTTAAGTCTGTACTGCTACCAGGAGCCGATGTCTTCCCTCCTCCTCCTTCTCTCTCCGTGCTGCTCTGTGCCTGTGGTGCCTAAGATGCTTCTGTGGTGGTGCCTCAGTCTGGATTACGCCCTGGAAATGCGATGAAACTTGTTTGTAACATTTTCAATACCTTTCTGCTTGCTCAGCTTCTCGGTACAGTTCATACTGTATTGGCTCAAGTAGCTTTTCCAGTAGTTTAGTGAAGGGAGAGGGCAGCAGACAGGAGTGCTCAGAGAGAGGTGGGCACCAGCAGAAAGAGGCAACATGGAGATGCTGGGACGGTCACGTTACCTTCTTTGCAGAGGTGCTGGCAGTGCTTGAGCCTTCCTTTAGAAAAGTGGATCCCAGCTTTTGTATGCAGTATAACTTCAGAAGCCACAGAGGCTTTCACCAAGGTAGGGAGGCTCCTGCCTAAAATAGGTCGAAACTGTTGGCATATTAGATTGTCCCCAACTGTGGCAAAGATTGTATCTGTCTGTTTTTGTTAATGCAGAACCGCTAGTTGGGGAACCCAGAGCCTGCAGCTGCATAGCATGTTCAGAGGGCAAGGAAATCCTGTTCAAGTCTGAGAAATTTCAAATTTGGGTGGTTAATTGAAGGGGTAAGGTAGGCTTACCTTTGCCTACCAAAATAACTGCAACTTCAGGTCTAACTGAATAACTTCAGGTCTCATGATTTCTGGCTGTAATAATCTATTAATGTAAATTTGGTAAAATTAAGGGTACAGTCTTGGGACAAAGCCCTCAGTATTGGGTGAGGTTTTATGTGATGGCTTTGAGGGTGGGCATGCGGGAAAGATGAAACCATGGAAAGGACGCAGGATTATGTATCGCTGCTGAATGTTCAACCTTGTGTAGAGCCATGGTGCGTTGTGCTGGGGAACGGCCCCGAACACTTGGGCAGGTGCAGTCTGCCCAAGCGCAGCCTTACAGTGCGAGCAGGTCCTGCAGCGGCGTGGCGTTTGGGGAAGGATGCTCCAACATCGCGGCACATCTGAAGCGAGCGTCAGCTCAATATCTCAGCGAGCCCATGCGTGTCCCAAGTGCTGAGTTGTGTCTCTGCTGTCCTCACAGGTAAACCTGTCTGAACAGATTCCCTCTTGAGCAGAAGAGAATGGAAAATAATAGGATTGGATTAAAAGAGAGAGAATTTTGAGTCAACCCATCTGTGCGGGTCGGATGTGTCACATACACTGCCTCATTTCCCAAACCGTGGCAGACATAAAGTTACTTTCCTCTGCACTTAACTGTTACTAAGCCTTGCCTGGGCAAACGCTGTCTGTTTCCATAGTAACTAGGCACATCGAACAGAGAAGCAGAACATGTCTCAAGTGACAGTGGTGTGTTGTGAGCAACATCATGGTGTTTTTTTGCCAAATGCAGTTTTACTGGCAGTAAGTCAATAACATCTCCTACACCCAGGTGGAAGCCAGCGATGCTTGGAGGAGAAATCTCCTGAGGTTTCCCTTGCACGAGGTCCATGAGCATCACGTGCTCCTGGATTGCCTGGTCTGTTCCCCTGCTTTGCGGGATTGCAAACCCAGCGCAGGCTTTCAAAAACTCCTCTTGTCTGTTGCAAATTGCAATTAAGTAAAATAGAAGCTAAAAAGCAAACAGAGTGACTGTCACTTCTGGTTTTATTGCATAGTGCTGGATCCTTTTTTTATGCAAAGCCCAAGTACGAGCCGACAGCTCAGGAGCGGGAGTCAGAGGTCATGTTCCCCGTTAAACGTGAAATGAGCTCACGAGGTAAAAACTGCGCTGTGTCACAGCGAGCGCAGCTGCTGCCTTGGTGCTGGCAGCAGTGGGAAAGCCTGCGATGACAGACAGCCGTGGCGTGGGCTGCAGGACACTGGCCTCAAATATTCCTACTAGGCAACGCAGAGCAAGAAACAAATAAGAAGCAAAGATTTAAGATTTTTAAAAACGTTTAACTTAAAAAGAAGAAAAAATTGACTGGACATGCTTAGCATCTGCATTTGAAAAGTCTGGCTAACTATACGCCATGCAATAATTTTATATATCTAGATCTTTGCTGTAGTGACCAGTATCAGGCTGGTTCTCATTCTTGAATCAAATTAACAGATAGGCTGGGCCCCTGTTTTAGTTCAGTATTTAATCCCCTGTCATGCTCAAAATCATTTTCTGTTGCCTAGTTAGACATTTTTCCTTGTTGCAACTTGTGGCTGCCGCCTGTGCACCTCTGTGGAGAGTGTCTCCTTCTTCTGCAGTCTCCCAGGAGCTAAGGCCAGGGAGCAGTAAGATCCTTCCACACCTCTTGGCCTTTGCTCTCTAGGCTTGAGCAAGCGCAGCTCTTCCAGCCCCGGTGGTGTGTCCTGCAGCATGGTCTGGCTCGGGGGCCTTCTCTGGACTCGCTTCTGTTTCTCAATGCCTTTTACTGGGGAGCCCAGGACTGGAGGTGGCGCTTCGACGCGTATTTGTGGTGGAAATCCTCGTCATGTTGGATTTTTTTGCCATTAATTCTGTAAGATTCTGGCTTTCGCTCTACATCTTAGGCCTTAATAGATTTCAGGCAGTGCTGAGTAAAATGTCACTTATTTTCCCCAGGAAAGCTGACTTGTACTTCTGTGTGAGTCTCCTGTACTCAACCAGTTCATACAAGCACACGTTATCCATCACATTACTCTTACAACTTTCTTCCACCTTTTGCAATTATCTGACATCTCCATAGTAAACTGCATAATTCTGAAGAGACTTTCAAGTGTATGGCTGAAGTGGACCATCTTGATCTGGTTGTGATGCTTCCTCCCAGTCCCGTGTGCCTCCTGTCCTTCACTGTTTGGGTTCATGGGAGCACTGGGGGTGATCACGTTCATCTTCAGCAACTTCCCTCATGGTCCAGGTGATCCATTTCTCTTGTGCCTGTGGCTCCAAGTTCCAGATCGTGTCCCTTTCTGCTTTACAGTTCTTCTGAAAATCTCTCTTCTGTGTGCTTAGCCAGGATTTACTTTGAAATGCCGTACAGCCCTACCATCCGTCGTGCCCTTGAACAGCCAGTCCTCCTGTCTGTGCTCTGCTAGGTGCTTGCTTGCTCTGCAGTGGGTTCTTGATGGTTTCATTTTGTTCTACCTCTTCTCTCCCTAGCCTTTATAGCTCTATATTAAAAACCAGCCCTGTCTGGTCTCTCATGTGCTGTGTTTTTGCAGACTATCATATTTCCTCCCTGAGCTGAATATGCTGCTGAAAGCTTAGTCTCCTCTTAGCCTAAATAAATACTAATTTAATGATCTGTTTTGAAGCCCAGTAACTCCTCATTCAGGTTGGTTTCTGTATCACGGGGTAAATTTTTAAAAGAGATAGCTCTGTCTGGGTGATACTGATGGTTGCCTGTTCCTCCCATACCTGTGAGGCTGCTGCTCCTGCCTTTAGCTATCAGCTAGAAACTCCTTTACCTCCTGCCGTTTACTAGAGCATTAATTAGTGAATTCATCCAGCAAGAAAAGGTGGCAGCTGCAACCTCAAACGATGCTCTGGCTTGGACCTAAGCTTTCGTTTAGGTGCTGGTCCCGTACATGGTGTTTGTTACTGGAGCCAGTTTAAGAAAATTCTGCTGTCAAGCTGTTGTTTTTCCTCTGTGTAGCAGTTGTCTCTCTCTGCTACTCCCTCCTGTGTGGACCCAACTGCTTGTGAATAGCCCTCCAAATCTGTATTATTTTTACACCTGTGCCATTTCAGTGACCAGGTCTCACACGTGATTGCAGTTTCATTAGCATACTGAGGAAACAGCAAACTGTGGTTCAGTACCCAGAATAAACAGCCAGGGATAGAAACATCTCAAACCAGTGTCGTAGCAGAGAGGTAAAGATTGTAACTCTAAAAAACGTTGTCAACATGTGAGCTAGGAATTTAGATCCCAGTTCTCTAAAGATAAGTAGCTGCTTAACTCTAATGTATTCTATTGGCAATTGGATACTTAGCTACCTTTTAAAACTAGGATTAATAATGTAAGCACCACTGACAGATGTTCATAGTTTTTCAGAGTGGGATGTAAACACTTAGTCTGTGAAAATTTTATGCTTTAATCTCTCTTTTTTGTTCCCTAGCAAATGTGAAATCAATACATTTCCCCATATTCTTAAATGGTGAAGGAAATAAACTGTTTCAAAAGACACAGTTCTTTGATAGTTTTAAGTATTTCCATTGTAGGAACAACTCCATTCAAACCTGAAAATGATGTACTCAATTTTCAGTGTCAAAACTAACAAATGGAACAAAATAAGCAGAAGAAAAAATATCTAGGAGTTCTATTTTTACTGCGCAGAGATCTGCAGAGTAAAACATGCCAGGTTTGAATAGTTACTGTATATGTTAGCAAGGTACTATTTACAGTATATTTCTATCACTTCTCAACCTCACGTGGGCCCAATCTGGCGCAGGTCCCAGTGCAGACCTGCTGCAAGGCTGAGCAAGGTGGGCAGCGACACTACAGAGGTGGACTGCCACTCTGTTCTGCACAGGATGAGCTCCTGGCCCTGAGCGGCAGCGCTCCGGAGCAAAAGGAGCCCCCACAGTTTGTCCCAGAATGCTTTTACCCCAGCTCATGGTGAACAAAAGCTTTTAGATTTGCCCTTGGAAAACCTACCTGCTTGACTTGCTCTTAGTTTTGATTTCAGATTATGGCATATCTCCCCTGAAATTAAGTTAATTTAATAGCATTTATTATCGTATAGTTACTTGATATTTCAGTGACTTGAAATTCAGGCTTTTATTCACTTTGTAATCTGAAGAAAGATGAGTGCTTAAATGTGCACAATTAAAACCAAAGATAATGTACTGCAGGGAAATATGTTCGTACTTGATGTCACCTCATTTCTGAGGTTCCATTACACTTATTTTTCAAAATGCAAAACAAATGACTTCATTATATTGCATGATCTTTCAATATATTCTCATCTCTAATGATTGTAAATTGTAAATCTGCTGAAGTGTAGCAAGAGCTGTCACAGGAGAACTTCAGGTCTTCAGTGGGCTGTTTTTTTGAAAATAGATGTTTGCTATGGAGTGTGGGCACTAACTTTTCTGTATTCTGCAACAATAAGCAACCACGCATTTCACTGCTGTTGTTTACAAGGCAGCAGGCAGCCAGACATGGTGGAGGCTGCTTTATGAAGGCCACAGAGCCCAGGGTATCTTTTCCATAGACAGGGTAATTCTGCAGCTGCTTCTGTCCATCCGCTATCATAATGTTGTTTTATAAAAAGATCCATGAAGTAATCGGTAGTTTAGCCTCCCATGTAATGTTTTTCAAGGAAATGAGCTGAGAGGTTGCCAAACTCATTGAAATGAGAACTATTCAACAAATAGTTTCCTTCCCCCTTGCTCCTTTATTATAGAGGAAAAAATGTCAGCAAACCTGAGTCATTTTTGATAGATAGATGAGACAACACAAAAAGATCAATATAAGTGGCTTTGAATAAGACTAGAATAGATGTCTCTGTGTGTGAACAGGGAGGGCCATGGGGCATTGAGGGGGCAGCTATGTCCTTATGGGCATAGAGGCGAGCAGAAGTACAGGGACTAACCTGAAAGTAAAATCAAGCAAAGGACTTGCAGTTTTGCTGCTGGTGACGCAAAAATGCTGTGCAACATAAAAGTGAAGAAATTACCTTGAAGGGGCTGAATTTTAGTTTTTACAATTTATACTTTTTTTTTGGTTGTGCCTTTATATTTTTTTGTGTATTTATATTCTTTATTGGAAGTAATTCAGATAAGATTCTGGTTGGTATCATGGCAAGAATATCAATGAAAGCACTTTAAGTTTGCAGAAGTTAATGTTAGGTTATGAACTGCTGCAAATTATATCATAGAGGATATTGCTCTTAATTCTGAATGATATAATGGCATAAGAGTTAAAGTATAGTATTTATGACAATATAGTTTATTACTGCAATGAAATGTGGATTTATTGATTTTTAGTGATTAAGTGATTATCTTATTGTCTAGTGCCATTATGGAAAGAAGCAGTAAGAGGACCTGAAGTTTTTTTATGGTTGACTAGTGCTGTTATTAACAGTGCAGAGAAGAATTTCTCATGGCGGGTGCTGTGTTAATGACCTTTCATGGAGCGTTCTGGGAACTGCTTCTGCAAAACACCGATAACCACAACTTGACTACTAGTCCTAATATTTTATCGACTACTGCAGATTGCATTTCAGGATATAAGATATCATTTTAACAAAGTAATTTAGGAATACAAAGTATGTGGCAATCTGTTCCCTTCATTTTATAGTTTGAGATGTTAGTATCATTTTATAAATGTGTCTTTCACTTAAAGAGCAGAGTTAAAGCAAGAAACTTCTCAAAACTGCTCTCAAAGACCCCACTTAGAGTTAAGAAAAGTCTGTAACACTGAAGCTTCTAAAATGTGTTTGTTTGCCTTTTCTAATTATTATGGGAACTAGTTTGCTGTAAAGGAAAGAGGAGTTAAGAAGACAAATGATCAGGTAGCAGTGTCTGACCTACTAGAAGCCTTATTAATGAACCCCGCATGACTTGCAAAATTCCTTGGAATGGCTAGTTGTCATAAGGAAGACTGACTGATAGTAGTACTTTTCTTAAGAAGAAGAAAAAAGTTAAAAGGACTGTTCTCTAAAGCATTCCTCTCTTTTCATGGTTTGTTCTCATTTTGGAACAAAGCTTGTTCTTGTGAGAAAAGATATTGTAGCATAAGAACTACAGAATTGATTAGTTCCCCTTGTTCTTACATAGGGCATGAATATATTTCCGTAATATCGATGCGACTGTTGTTGATCTTAAAAAGGCAGCAGGGAAGATTTCAGAATCATGAGGCATTGATTTATTTTTATTTTTTGCAGAAGATAAAAAATGTGTTCAGCTCTGCCTTTTCTTCCTGTCTGATTAATGACAAAAAATGTCTTTTTTTCACATTGCTGTGTTTATCTATTTTAAGATAAAGATATGTTTTTTCACCTGTTGCTGCTGGGGTGACGTGAAAAGTTGGCAAAGCTATCCAAAGCTATGTGAAGCTTTCCTGCTGCCACGCTTTGTTACAAACAGTAAACTCAATCTGAAGCTTTAGCAAATGAACTAAGTAAGGACTGGGATATAGATGAATCTGGATTGTCTTGTATTTTCTTGAGAAATTGTTTGAATCACAACAATCATATGTTTAAATTCATTGCAAGACTTTGCTCAGTTCAGCAAGAAGCTGGTGATGGGAGAATACATGTATATGGAAACTAATCGGTTTGAAAAGCCCAGGCAAAATTAGCAAATCGCGAGGGAACCTGACCATGGTGTTTATGGCTAACAGCTTTTGACTACTCAGGTGGTGCAATTTTGTGTGTGCCTAAGGAGGACTACAAGAAGAAGTTATATTTCTTCCTGCAGCATGAGGAAAAGCATCAGCAACTGTAGAGAGTGGAAGGACATATTATCCATTCCAAGAAGCAGTACACACCAAAAAGGAGGCGTGATTTTGTGTAGTACTCATCCCACTATTTTCATAACGAGTGCTTAACAGGGGATAGCAATGATGTACTGATAACACTCCTATGTTATGCCTGAGGTTTTGCCCTTGCACTCAAAGCATACCTGTTGTATGCAACTGTAACACTTTCCCTCTGTAAATGTTTACTGGGTGTCTGTGGCTTTGAAATAAATATTAATATGCTTATAAGATATCATCTACAGTTCTTACACTACTGTAAGCTAAGAATTTACAACAATGGTAATGACAAAAAAGTTTGCTGAAAGATAAAAGATCTCTGTTATCTTTACAGCATAAATAGCAATACAAAAACAGAGGCTTGCCTGAAGCTACACGTGTTAGAGACAGGATAAGACCTCCTGAAAATCTGAATGCCACTTGCCATATGTCTTTTCCCAGGCATTTACAGTTGACACTTGTGCCTCTGTTCTAAAAATATAAAAGTTTACCCTATAAAGCTCATGTTGGCAAACCTAATCAATATAATCAGAGCTGGCTTTGTATTTTTGAGGAATTCTTTCCTCAGTGCAGCTTTTCTGTTCCCTGCCTGTTGCTGTTTTCTGAACATTAGCAGGAGGGATAAATCAGGATTTTTGACATGATCTCTCTGATTAATGCTTTTTTTCTGAGACTCTTAAAAAATCTATGTAAAGAACAGTGGAGATTGTGATAGATGATGATGACTGAGGAAAACTACTCAAAAGAAACAACATGATTCAGTTAAAAAAAAAAAACAAAACAAGGTTGCTGCTGACTGTTAATTATGAGTAAATGGCACACAGCAATATATGGTATCTGTTGAATTGCGTTGTCATACCTTCTATGTTTTCTTAATTCGTCTTTTATCCTGATTTTTGAAGTTTCTACAAGTTATTGAGCAAGGCTGAGATGCATTTGTTCATATGATTTCTGTTTTCTTCCAGAAATCCTCTCTGGAAAAATGTTCACAAATATTTGGCAACCATGTCATATTCTTCTCAGTTTTGAATCAGTTCTTGATTCCATGCTTGAAATATCCCTATTGGAGACTACCAGAGATAGTGGTTCACATGGATGTGCAAAGAAAGCAAATATTCTGTGTAAGTAAGAATAATATGCGTTTTTTTTTTTAATCACATATATCTGCAGCAAGCAAATGACATGTTGATATATATGTGACTTTCCCCATGACTTTGAATAAACTCATTCTAGCTTCAGAAGTATAGTGTGCTAATTTTGAATACGACTCAACAATGTGTTACCTAGAGGTGAGATGAAGGAAGTGAACCACTTTGCTGATTTTTTTCCCCTGATATTGTTTTACTAAAAGCTTAAGTTCTGTACCCAAAGATGATCAAGCCCTGAGCCAACTCTTATTTGGATTTTAATTTGTGTCTTGGACATGTCTGGAAAAAAAAAAATAGACTTCAATTTCACTAATATGTTATTCTGGAGGCTAAAGAGAAGCTTCATATGTAGACAGATTTCCTAACCAAGCAATTTCATCAGTAAGATGACAGTTCCTTTTCTGTCAAAAACATAGGAAACATGCATTTTGGTTTCATACCAATATTCCTTTCCTCCCATGTCTTTTGGCAAAGTCTTTCTGACTCATGGCAATATGCTAAGTGGTTAGTTTAAGTATCATAAAGCTAGTAGCTTGTGATGCTATTTGTCATGTCAGTATCAAAAATAAACAGGAAAATAAGGCACTGTAGATGCTTCAATCATTACATTTTGATTGCATTGCTTCTAAGTATATATTATGTTATGATCTAATATTTCTATTATTACCTTAAGAAAAATGATCAGCCAGCACAGGAGTAGAAGTGTAGTTCATCTTGTTTTTCATCTTGTCATCTCTTTTCCTGAAAAACACCAAAAACAAAACTTGTGAACTTATACAGGGCTTCTATTTAAAAAATAGTGTTTGCAAATATATGTCATGTTTGGCTGGATAAACTAACAAGAATATATATATATATTTTAATGACATATTATTTTTAGAAATTCATAGGCAATGAAAAATTCTGATGGCAGTGAACAGGAGCAAGAAAAGTTTTTTCTTTTTCTCCCCACCTTGACCCTTTTCTTGAACTTTCCAGGGAGTTAACTAATCAGCAGTTAATGAGTTAGGAAAGCATTAATCATTACATTATTAGATATTAGCTGCCTCTTCCTGTATTCAGGAATCACCACAAAATAGTGATTCCATGACATTTTCATGTTCAGATTCTCAAATGCCTCAAAGACTGAGACAGTGGGCCTGAACATTGTAGCTCAAGCCTGTCTGGTCATTGTGGCTGTAGATGGATTTACAGCCTGTGGGCAGTGACTCAGTGCTAACAGTTCATTATCTAGTGCCTAGACATCTATCCTGCAAAGGTTGTGCTTTACATCTTGTCAGTTCCTAGGACTATCTATAGCCTAAACAGTTAAATTCCCTGTCAAATGGAAATTTTCATTCCTTAGCCAAGACTCAGTAACAGTGCATGTGCACCTGGCCCATTTTAATGCAGAAGTAAAAAATGTTGACTTAATCTGCTGCCAGCTGTCACAGTGCAAAGGGAGTTCCAGAGAAACACACAGAAATGTATGTCATTCTAAGACAAACACTTCTGTTTGTCTTACCAAGGTGTTCATCTCATATTTTTTTGGTAATTTTTTTCCCCTGCCTGCCACAATTTTTTTTACATATCAGACTAAAACCTTTCTAGCTCTGCTGCAGAGTTTCTGGAGAGTGGATCCTTGCAGCCTGGCAATCCCCTGGATAAACTGTTCTAAAAGGTCAACCTGCCTGATTGCTATTGTGGATGCCAGCTGTGTACTAAATAAAGTCCTGCTACCACAGCCTTTCTTCTCATAGCCAGCTTTGTCAAAAACACTTAAAAATCCTAGCATTGCTATTGTTTTTGGAGGCATTTATCATGTGGTAAAAGTTAAGACTTCCACTCATTCCTCACATGCCTCGCTGTTTCATATGCTCATAAATTTTCCCAGCAGTTTCAGAACAATTATGACAGAGATGTTTCTCTGCAGCAGATTGCATCTTTTTTTTTTTTTAAAAAAAGGGAAACACATTGTTATATACTCCGTGTTTCACATCACCATATTTTGCATCTGCAGTTAATGAAGAGAGAGCTTTATTGACGCATGAAAGAGTCACAAGTTGAATTTACCTCTGTAAGCTCTTCATTCCTTAAATAGAGCTTAAATTCCTGAGATATGGCTTTTGCAAACTAAAATGATACGTATTACTTTTGGTATTCACAAACAGTAGGATGAAAAATGCAAATACTGAGGAAATAGTGATGTTTAGTCCCAGGAGACCATATCTTTTGTTTGAATTTATACTTAAATCTAAGTCTTAGTTATTAGGCTATGACAGAACGTTAGAGTTACTGAAACTGCAGATATGTATGTTATATTTGAAGTGCAGCTATTTCTTTGCTCAACCGACACTATGCTGCCAACTTCAGTGACATTTAGATTCAGTACGGAGACCCTGAAAGCTCTTGCTCAGATGCTTCTAATACTGGAGACAACCCAAATCCATTGATGTTCCCTAATTATGGAGAATGCCCCCTTAGCTATTTTGGCCCTGGTATTGATCAACACCTGACTTGTTCATTAAGTCAACTTAGGATCTACAAATTATGTCTAGTATAGTTTGTATATAGTCTCAGTCTCATAAATGTTCTCTGAGAACACATAAAAGATAATGGTCTACCACAATGCTGATGCAGGCATTACCCTATTTTTAAACTGTGCTAGCCTGGTAGCACATGTACAGTAGTGCACATGATCAGGGCATTTGCTGAGGTTGTAATAGCTCATATTCGTTTCATATCTACCTAGGAGGACTCCCTCCCACCTCCTACAAAGCAGTACATACTGCGTACCGATAACCCCTTGCAGGAATACTCACTGGGAAATAAAGTTTTTAGAGTTCAGTCCCTTCTAGCCCTCTTTTTTTCTTATGGCTTTTCTCTTTTATCCAGTGAATCATACACTCTTTGTTAAAAAGGCAAGTATGGCAAGGGAAGAGAGAGGTAGAAAAAGTGCAGTGTCATTTTCAATAACAAATGCAAGGTTTGTAGTGTGAAAGGAGAAAATGAAAGAGGGACAACAACATGGTGTTCCTGTCTTGTCTCTAAGACTCCCAACTCTGCCCTCAGTCAAAGCACAGTGAACCTTGCCACCTATTATATTACATTGTACACTGAAAGTTACCAGATGAAGACAATTTATAGTAATTCTTGCAATCTCCCTGCTTCCACCCACCTTCCTATGTAAGTATCAGCTAAATTTTGTTGGCAATTCTATAGTGTAGACATATTTACCTCATTATCTTGTGTTTGATTTTAGTATAAAAGTCCGTGTTGCATATTCAGCTTACCAATTGCATTAATTCCACAGAGAGTTTGCAAAATGAAACAAAACACACATTGCCTTTATGGTAATGATTTGTACTCTTTGCAGATGTGCCCGTTATTTGTTATTTAGATTTTCTACGTATTCTTGTATTTGCTATAAGTTAGTAACACCTATGACTTTCTAGTGATGTTTCCCTGGATTTGAGTAAATTTTAAGACCTTGTTTAAGCAGACAGATTTATGACTAGACTGTGACATATAAATTGAGATTTTCTATGCTTATAGTCCTATCACAATTATTAATAATTTAAAACATAAATTTAATTTAAAACCAATTGATTTATATGAACATTTGTGAATTCTGTACTATAAAATACAGAGATTAATTGTTATACAGAAGCCAATAGACCGAATCCTGTGGATATACTCTCATGAAGAGTGATACAAACTGAATTCTGTCACTAAGAAGTGTTTCAGTGGGTGCAATATCCTTTTGACGTCTCAGTCAAGACAACTTAATTTTAAGACTGTCAATTCAGTCCCAGTGCAAAATGAGTTAGAGATCAGGACCAAGTCAGGAAAATTGCAGTGGCTGATCCAGGGAATAAGTCCCAGGAAAAAAATGTTTTACATCACAGTGCTGCACTCCGCCAGATCTGAACTGGTACTCCAGTTAAGTGAATAGAACTAGATTTTCGTGAACTTTTGCAAACAGATGTGGCTCTCCAGACCTATTGATGCATTACAGGAGGGTCCACAAGATGCAGTGCATGTACATTTTACTGAAAGCAATTCTGTCTTCCAAGAAAACAGAACAAATCTGCCAGCTATTGTAGAAATAGGTCATAGCTTTAGATAGACAGATTCAAGGCCAAAAATCTCCTGGTTTTCTCAAAGGGAACAAAGCAGCACTAAGAGCAGCTTACACATATGTATTAATACTTTTGCAGTATTCATAATTTCCAGAGCTAGCTGCTTCTCCAGCAGACGAGTATGGAAACCTTATGTGAAGTTTATATGTTAAGGCTCTGTTCTTGGAAGGTGTCGCATCTGGGGAACTCCATACACACACAACACCCTTAATGAAGTGCAGGGACTCGCTGATGTAGAAACAGATGCAAGATAAGGACACACACAGCCAGCATGATGAAGAAAGATGTACAATTTAGGGGGGTGATGCTACTGGAAATAGAACAGACACACATAGATCAAGAATAAATAACAACAAATAAACATTAAATTGCATAGGATTTTCAGTCAGCTTTCATTTTTACAGCTGAGCAGCTCTGGTCATTTAAATGAGGCATCAGTCCAGAATGATTTATCGATGATTCTTCTTCTCACTTCCTTTGATACCTTAAGTAATTCAAATCTGCACTTTCAAGCTTTTTATCCAATAGATTTTCAAAGATAGATGTGTTCTCTTATAAAATGCATTTGGGGATAGAATAGATGGAATAACTCATTGACAGCAAATGGTAACATTTTGAATGATGGTAGAGAACAAGGTTTTCCTCTCTAGTGGTTGGTTCAGAAGTAAAGGTTCTGAGTTAAACACTTTAAATTCTGAATTGTATGTGGAAATAGGCACTTATTTTCCTTACCTAAGTTTGAACGTGGCCTTGCTTTGAGACTGCTCAGTTGGACTGAATGACCTCTGTAGATCTATTTGAACCTGAACTGTTCTGTGATTCTGTGATTCATTTTAACAGCACTTGTTTCTTGTGGATTTTGTGGTTGCTCAGAGTGTTGCCATCTACAGACAGTTTAGATGTGCCTGAGCACAAGATCAAAGAACTGAAGGAGAAAAGCTTTGTGACCCAGGGCTGCTATATTAACTAGCTCCAGGATGTTTTTGGAGATTGACTCATGGGCTTTGCTTGTTTGTTTGCCCATCTGCTTTTTTTGGAAAATAGAGGCTATTTACTGACAGAATACATAAATAAATCATTCAAGGCAAGAAGAAATCTTCCAAGATATTTTAAATCCAAAAACTGCATTTTTTTTCTGTTGCTTTACCCTAGAATTTTTGGCTTACAGCCTCTGAGTCATAATGACTTACTCTGCAATGCATTTTGTTGTGGCTTATATCTAAGCAATAAAACATGAGTCTAGTGCATTTCAAGGCAATTATAGCACCAATTATAAATGTTAAGTCAGAAGCTAGAAGTTAAGTGCCTGTAACCAGTGGAGAAGTACAAAAAGCACTGAAATCTGGAGAATTATATTTTTGTTTAGGGATATGATTTGTAAATGAAATCATAACCTTGTCTTACTAGTCTGATTACTGATGTTGTTATAGCTTCAGAGACATTTCTGCTCACAGTCAGTGATAGTTGAAGACAATGTTTCAAATACTCTACATTTTAGTCTTTTTTTTCTTTAGGATAAGAAGATTCTGTTCACATCAAAGTTTGCCTGGAGCCTCCCCATGACTCTCAGCTGCCTGCTCTTTCTGTGGTATCCTATTTAATGCCCAGGTAATGCCTCTTCTGTTACTGGGACGAGGTGATATCCTCCACTGCACTGACTTACAGTGCATTTGCAGTAAGTACTGCAGCTCCTAGGCTCTCATCCACATGGGATGCCTGCATATTTGCTTTGGATTCACAACCTCTGAACTTTGAGATTACTCCGTATTTGTTACCTTCCCCCAGACAAACAAGATGAGCTTAACAGTAAAACCAAACAGAGGTTTATTTAAGAAGGCTTAAGGTCAGGCTTCTAGAAATGAGGATGTTGGAAAAACAAACAAAACAAACAACCAAAAAACCCAGAAAGTAAAATGTGTATGTACTTAGGAAGAATACTTTCCTAGCTACTTCAGTATTCCTAACCTGTATTTTTTTTTTCTGCGTAATCTTCCAAAGCTGGCAAAGCAGAGGAATCACTATCATCTAGCTCTCAGATGACTCCTCAGCCTGAAATTTAGTTTAGGTGATGACAAATTAGACCTCTTTGTTCATTTGAGGATATATTACTCTGAATACCCCTTTCAGATACTCTATGTGCTTTGTGTTTAAAGTTATATTTTCTCCTTTTTCCTTATTTTTTTTTCCTAGGCTTGACCACTCCCCTTTTCATTATTAGCGGAGTTTCTATGACTCACATTTTCTACACTGGTTTCCTCTGTTGTTTGCATCCTGGGAATGCAAAGGCAAATATAGCTGGTGGGCTTCCCTCTAGAGACTGGTGTCAGATTATCTTACAAGAATTACTTTATTTTTAGGGCTCTATGCTTATGTTGTGTTCTCCAGCAAAAGCTTTCTTCCCGAACTATGTAGCTTTCACATTTAAGACTTTCTGACTGTTACAGGATTTTAAACACTGAATGTTACAAAGTCTTATGATATACAGAGTATGTATCATAAGCAACATATATTTTATCCATTTTGTAGTTTTCGGTGCATTTTTTTATTAGAGACTGAATTCTAAAGGAAATTTTGGACATATAATAATTAGCTTAATTGACAGACTCCTGAATGGAACAAGAGGTGCTCCTAACTCACTGTCAAAGCACAAGATTTTTTTTTTTCAACTTTCCTGTGCAAAATCTAGTTGGAAGAAACAAAATTAAAATAATGATTATTAAAAAAACCAGGGTAAAGGAATAAAAAAAATGTACTAAAAATGTACTGAACTATGTACAGTGTTGCAGTATTTGTTAGGTCTGGGTTGTCCACTGATTTCCTCTGGAGGTTAAAATTAAAAATAGTAGTCAGTAAGTCTATCCAGACAAAAGGCAAGAGTCAGAGAACACAGTGTAATCTCTGGCACTAAAGATTTCCTGTGTAAATTTCCATCAAACAGATGTGAGGATTGAGAGAGCATCTCTCAAGTCTCTTCAACTCTCTTCAAGAGAAGAAATTGAGGGTTTGCATGTCAATGACACGTATGGCCTGTGTTTCATGATGTGGGACCTGGGATCTGACCGCAGCTACTTAAAAGTATGCCAAACTTTACCTGAGAAACTAAAGAGTTATGTGCTATAAAAGAAAGAAATGAATAATCAAGACAATATGCAAAGGTCACTAATTGTGGAGGAGCGGGTATAGAAAACTGGAATTTCTGTTATAGTTCCATCCTGGGGGCTAAAAGGGGGAGAAGGTGCAGCTTATAGTTCAATTACCTTTCTGTCCTTCTTCATTAATACTCTGTTTTGTCCTCTATATTTGCCACCATCTGGAATTCCAGATTTTTTATAGGTAGAAGACTGCCTCCCCAAAAGGAACTTGCAGAACATCTGAAAGAGATTCTGAAAAAAGTAAGTTTTTGGATGTGAGTAAAGGTAGCAAGGAATGAGTGTACTAAGGGGTTTGTTTCATATTTCTTGAATTGTACGCCCACTAAATACATCAAGAAAAGGAATCCCATGGTAAAGCTCTCACTTCTCCTTATTTGATGTCACAGAAAAATATTGTAGTCAGAAAATATTTTATGATGTCTTCCCATGAGATAAATGATTATACGGGCCTACGGAAAATCCAGCTGGTGCCATGGTTCTTCCTTTCTTGCCCTGTCACAAAGGTTGGTACTGGATAGGTGGGCTTGACTGAACTTAACATTTAAGAATGAGTAGAAGAAAATGTTAACAATTTGGGCCACTGACATACAAAACATCTTTCTCTGACATAGTCATCTTGTACCATTCTATCTTTTTGCTTTGAAATTGCTGAGCATATGCATATTTATGTACTGTAGGTACAACATTCTGGTCTGGTGTGTTAAACTGTACCAGAACTGCCAGGCAGGTCTAGCAGCAAAATTTTCCCAGTGACTTTGAAACATTTGTCTCCTGGAAAATCAGGTTGGTATTCTCAACTAAGAGAGATTTGGAAAAAAAAAAAAAAAAAAAAAACTATTCTTAGTCACAGACACAAATTTTCACAATGACTGGAAGTAATAAAAAAACTAGAATATTAACTGTTACTATTCCCCATTTACCTCATACATGTTCTGCCTTAGCATGCACTGCTTGTTCATATTCTGGCATGAATACGTATCACTGGCAGTTAATGGTCCTAAGAAGTGAATGACGTGATATACAGACAGTGAAGTAGCTAATTTTCACAGTGAAAACTAATGGAAAGAAATATGTCCCTCTGTATGTTTTATATACACACGTATAAATAATTTATCTATATGTAGACGTGTGTGTGAGTAAATATCTACTTATTTGACTATTGCATGTAGATAAAAAAAAACACTTAAGCAAAAAAACTTTGAGCAAAAAAATTTTGTGTACTTGGGTTGAAATAATAAAAATACAGTGTTATTCTCAGTTATAAACAGAAACAAAGCTATCAGTGATGATTTTGTCATAGCTGTTCCTTGAGATTTGGAACCGAGTGTGTAAAGGGACAAAACATAAGAATCAAAAGAAAGGATTTGCTGACAGCTCTGGGTAACTTGAGAGCATTCTTTTGCCGTCTTCATGTTCAGAGACCTACCAGAACCTATATGTTATGTTCTGTCCACTTTTCACTTTTAGTAATAACTCTTCCTCCTTAAATTATTTCTGGAATTTTGACTATTCTGTGCTTCCTTTCCCATCCTGAATTTTCTGCTCCTGAACACTAAGACATCTGTGTGTCAGTGGCAGAAAACTTGTTACTTGCAGCTTGCATGCAATTTTGGCCTTGTAATCTGCCTACATAAGGTATGTTAAATAGCACAGTAATAGAATCTGAAGCTGAATGTACTAGTAGCCTAGGAATAGCAGACTATATTACTAAGAGATAATTTGAAGGAATTTGACAGAGAATGGTACAGAAAATGACATCCTGTTTAAAAATGCCTGCTAATATCATCAAAATAACAAGCAGGATAGAGGGATACAAGTTCCTGATGATCTGGTAAACTTTATTTAGATCAGGTGATTGGAATGAGGCAATAATGGCTAATCTTGTGGCACTGACTATGGGGCAATAACATTTACGGTAAAAGCAAAGTAAATACGACTGCTAAGTCTGAAAATGAGGCCATGAACTCAAACTTCCTGAAAGGAATCAGACAGAGGAATGGTGAGTCACTGGCTATGGCGCTAATTTGGTATCAACAGAGATTTGGAAATAAATACAATGAATTACATATTTAGTAAAAAATTGCCCATTCACTACACAAAAAGATTTGTCATCACTTATCCAGATTTCACAGCATCCAATCCACTGAAAAGCAGTACTTCAGAGAAAAATGACCCCGTGAGTTATTTTTAGGATGTATGCACAGAGGAATCGGATTGGAGAGCAGAAGATTAAGCTGACATTGCTCTCCATCAACATGCTCCATTCATTTCTGGACATCTTTGAAAAACATCAAGAAAGTGAGGCAGTTCAAATTAGCAGAAATAAGATTAAAAGGAAAAAGGCTTGCTTAGTAAAGCAAAATCTTGAATAAATACAGATTGGCTAAAGGGGAAAGGGGAAAGGAAGGATCTACAGCTCTGTGAAGAGGATAAAAACCTTGGAAGTAGTGACTGACGCATGATATTTCAACTGAATACAAATATTAACTTCTGAAGAAAGTTAGGTGTCTCTCCAGAGCTCCTGACAATCATCTATTGAATTGTGCAATATAGTAACATAAAGAGATCATTGCTGGTATTGGCTCGTATTGGCTTTTAAATGTGTCTCCTTGAAGAACTAAAGCAATCTTCTATTGAGTGTGGATAGGTGACCTAAGAGGTCTCTTCTGTTATCATCTCTGCATACATGCTATACATGATTCTGCTGCATACATGATATAATTTCTTTCTTGATATTCCAAAATGCTGCATATATTAGAATTGCTCCACTGTTACTTAATGTTTATCACGTATCCTTAGTCTTTCTCCACAGGACTTGGTGGTGGTTATTTACATTTTTATTTATACATTCATCAGTATGTTTCTAGGTTTTCCTTGCAAATAGTCCTTTTTTACATATTTGTGTATCAGTAACATTTCAAAATCTGAGGTGAATAAAGAAGTCATAAAACTATTGACATATTGACACGATTTCCATTCACTTACACTGATTCAAGATAGATTTAGACCAAAAGTTCAGTACAAAGTTTACATACGCCCCTTTCTGTGAAATACAGAAATTCTTGAGTTCTAATTTAAGAATGAAATAGACTCTATCTATTCAATTTCATTACTATTACCAGCTCTGAAAAAGTGCCTTTTTTTGTTTTTTCCTCATGTGAACTCTCCCTTGTATTTGCTTAGGGATCCATTTCAGTAGAGATCTGATGAAATTTAGTCAGGCTGTGATGTATTTTGGATTTCCTGAGGAGTACAGAAGTGCCCTGCTCTCTTTTTACTTCATGGTGCGGAGAACAGGTGGCATCCCTCAGGGTCACCAAGTATATTTAGGGCTGAAACCCGAGCGTGCTGGAGCCAGATTGGCTGTGCTGGCCTCATACGTAATTAGGAGCTGATGCTTCAGGCTTGCTCGCACCCAGGCGCTGCTCAGGAGGGCAGACTGGAGAGGCTTTGCTCCTCAGGATATTTACTAGATGTTGCTGGTAAGATTATTTAATTATATTTGGCTTTTTTTTTTTTTTTTTTTTTTTCCCCTCCCCTCTTCAGAATAGGATCTGGAGCTATTCCCTAATTCTATAGTTTTTTGAAAGGATGAGTTGTTCCTTGTCCATGGAGGTCAGAAGTTCTTCTGACTGGATAGTATAAGGAAAGGATTGTAAGTATATTGTGGAAGTACAACTGCAGGTTCTAATAATGACAGATGCTATAGAGAAGTTCCTTATGTGCAAGTCCCTGCTTCTGGGATTTGTGCATAAATGCTGGCCTACTTTTTCACCGAACTCGCTTTTTGTTAATTGAGCTACTATTTATTTATTCTTCCACTCTCTGTAAAACTATAAAGATAGTTTTTCTAAACAAGTAATTCTAGTTTAACAAAAACAGTTTCTTGTAATTTTTCTCAGCACATTGGCACTAAAAAGGGACAGTACTTTATGTTTCTATATTTAACCTGCATTACTAGACTTCACTTGCCTCAGAAGGAATTGCAGTTTAGCCAGCTAAACAAAACCACCCAGTCATTTGGTAGTATTAACTTACATGGCAAATATCTTTGGGCTCAGGAACAGCTGTTCCAAAACCTCATCCCCTACCAACATTAGAAACAGGCTGTATTCTCTGGTGGAAAATTATGACTCTGCCTCACAGTAAAATCATTGAAATAATTTGTTTAAAAGTTTTGATAGTAATCTGTTCTTTGTAGTTCAGCCAAAGTGCATGGATTTTTTTTTTTTATCTTCCAGGTCTGAAGAAATACACATAAAAAAGCCACAAGAGATAAAATAAAGCCCCAGAGCACCTGTACAGGCTAATGCTGGGAAGAGAAGAATTGCCTCATTAACCTAAGGTCACTTAAAAGAGAAAAAAATAAAACAGCATTTTTTTCCCTATCTTATGTTTTTCACATGGGAGTGGATACAGTAGAATATACAGCTGAAATTCCCAGTTTTAAAGCAGTCTTAAAATGTAATAAAGTAGTGTAGAATAGTGCCAGAGAAAAGGAAAATTCTTCAAATAACCTTGTTATAATGAAATCAAATCATACTTCCTCTGATTTTTTTTTAATTTCCTGTATGTAGTTCTTAGGTGTTCAAGTTCTGCTACTGATTAACCAATACAATAATGTAACAATTTTGCTATTACTAACTGTGACCCAAACACACTGTGAACTTGACTAGTTGCTTTTGGTTATATCTTCAGTCTTGGGCTAATACTATGTATTCACACTTTCCTCTGTTACATGACCAGTGAGCGGGTGAGAGCCAGAATACTCTGAAAATGGAGGAAGAAGAATATGAGGAAGTTGTGGAGGTAAGAAGAAAATCTGAGAGTAGAAATATTTGCTTACTGCCTTGTGAATATATTAATTACTTTAAAGAGATGTTGCAAATGAACAGGGATGGTTTCTTGCTCTTTGGTCTCTGAAATTCAGGATATGTTTAGGTATTCATTATTTGGTCTGATCACTTAAAAAAACACACTAAAAACATATCTATATCTACTATTAGATCAGCAAAATCTCTTTGCTTCCTGTCATAGTCTCTCTGTTTAAATAAGGATGCTGACCACTCCATAACCTGCTGCAAGGTTTTGTGGTTACGTCTCTGCTTAATTATAGCCATGCAGTGGCCATCTCTTTTCCCTCCTGGCTCAACGTCTGTCATCAAATCCATCTAGAGTAGGACTTTGGATGCCATTTTTTAGGCTACCTCTGTGCCCACGGTATTGCAGAAATATAGCAGTTTTGTGCCACCAATGGACAGTCAAGCAACACTGCCTTCAGCTTAAGAAATTGCAAAGATGGGGCTGGATTTAAACCGGTAGATGTCAATGGTGTTTCATCAGGGATTAATTTGACTGCAGGTCATTTAAGCTCACAGTTCTATGCCTAATTATGTAGTCTCTGCAATCTGATTAAATGAATCCCCAAGAACTAGGGAAAATAGAACTTACTGTTATGAGCAAGTGCCATTAGAATAACTTTGCTATTAAAGGAGTATACCGGGTTAATAGACAGTATAGTCTTAATTGTTACCTTATGATTATTTTGAAATGAAACAACACATTATAAAATAAGTGATTATAATGAATTGCTTGGTGCTTCTTTGAGGAAAAAAGAAGAGAGTGCAAATGTCAACATTGTTTTATAACACTTATCTCTATACTAAATTAAATGGACTGTGGATTTTAGGCAGTATTACAGCATTGGACCATGCATATTGACTCTGAATTTCAACCAACCAAGAAAGTAAAGCCAAATGACTTGATACTGAGTTAGTTCAATGTGTTTGGGGAAATAAATGTTACTGTTCATAAAGTCTACTTTAACAAGCATTATGCAACCAATAACTAGTTCTTCATTAAGTTTCCTATTACCATATTATCTGTGATTGTTATTACACTTCCTGAACATTTTTTGCCATAACCGTGTAACAAAATGTATTATTACATTCAGATCAACCTCTGTAATTATGTTTTATGTAATTATAATTTCTTTTACTTGCTGTCAATGTTTATTCAATGTGTGAATAATGTTGTGGATTTTTTTTGTGTACGCAACTCTTTTAATTGCATACTTTCCTGTAACTGGATTCCTAGGATTGACTGAGATGGTTCTGCTATTGTGGCTCCTCCTTAGCTATTCATAGTGAAACATCAAAAGAAGATCAAAAACTTCTGGTGCAATTTTAAAGCAGCTTAGCCTTCTTCAGAGTTGTTTAAACTAGAACTCCACTTTTATATATCTTGCATATTTTGATTAATTATATATATAACTAGTCAGAAATTCATTTTCAGAAAGGAGAGAAAGCTATTACTGAATGGCTCAGAAAATGCCGTTTTGTTTAAGATGCTATTTTTTTTTCTTTCTCCGGAGGTATTAAGACAGCACTGATATCACAGCTGTTTGATGTGCAAGAAGTAGAATGACTCACACAAATGTTTTCCTGCAGACTAACCAATTTTGGAGATTTTGGGAGAGGGAGGCTGGATAGACCATGAGGCCAGGTAGCAAAAACTGTCCCAGAACATAGTCAACATGAGGTTCTTCAAAAAACATAGTCTACTTATGTGAACCTAGCTCTGAAGAATAGTTTTGGTGGGAGAGAGTAAATGTCTGAGTTATAATTAAAATTCTATTAAGTCTTGATTTGGAGGGCTTTTGTTTTATACAGTTTTCATGTACAGCCCGCAGCAAATCATTGCAGAGGAGAATGTCAAAGATGACTTTTATTTTTTCTCCTTTCTGGAAGCCAGTGGAAGATAGGTACCTTTTAAAAATTCCTTTTTTCTTTCCTCTCTGGCTTCAGGACAGACAAGGCAGTGTCCCAGCACACTAGACAAACTCTGGAGAGACAAACAGGGGGAAGGATGGCTTTCCATCCTTTTTTCTTTCTGCTTTCCATCCTTTTTTTCTGTCGGTTTTCATTCCTGTTTCTTTCACAGCGCTGGGAGGGAGAGGTGCCAACCACCTCGGTGCAGATAATTTAAGCTTTCCAACAGCCACCTTGGGTTTCTAAGTTAACTTTCGAGGGTTCCTCAGCCTGCGGAGGACTGAAAACCTCGAGGCTGCGATGCGGCGGGGAGGGCGGCGCCACCACGAGCCCATTGCCTCAGCGCAGGCGGGAAACGTCGTAGCTGTGAGGGAAGGCCGCATGGCTGGGAAGGATCAGCGGGAGACTTGAGACCCAGCACGCCCGTTCTCGGCGCCGAGGGGTTCTCCTAGCTGCGTTTGAGGTTGCCGAATGGCTCCACACCTTGAACAGCGCCTCCGCGCCCGGCCAGACCGGTCTTGTTGGGGGGGCGGCTGGGGCGATCATCGCGTCGCGAGCGCCTCCGCAAGACTCCGCCGCCATTTGTTGCGAGGGCGGCGCGGCTTTGTGATGCCTCTCGTGAGATGGCGGGCGTCGGCGCCCCCGCGCGGCCGCCATTTGCTGCTCCCTGCGCGAGCCGCTCAGGGGGCGGGCCAGGGTGCAGGAGAAAGGTCTGAGGGTTTTTCCATCAGAGAAACACGAAGAGGTGGTCAGATTTCCTCTTTGGGGGAAAAGGTGGAGAGGGGTCTCCGAGGATGGTGATGGAAAAGGATGGACACTCCTGCTCCACTTGCAGATCTGCGGCTTCAGAGAAGTTGCATTGCCCACAGTGGCACTTTTTTCAGGCAGCGGGAGAAAACACTACTCTTAAAATTTCTAGAGTTTGTTGAAGATAATTTCATGCAGTGGTTGATGAGCAGATGATGCGCTGTTGTACCTACTGCTCACAAACAAGGGAGAGCTGGTGGAAAGCGGAAGGCTGCCTTGGCTGCAGTGACCAAAAGACCATGGAGGGAAGATCCTGAGAACAGAGAGCAGGATAAAATGTCAGAATTACAACCTTGGGCTTCAGAAGAGCAGATTTTGGTCTGTTCAGGACACACTTAGCAAGATTCCGTGGGAAATTGCCCCAGAGAGCTAGATGATGTTCAAGGACAACATCCTAGAGCCTGAGAATGGCTGGTGCAGCCTGATGCACGAGCTTGCAGGCGAGCCTAAGCAAGCACAGCAGAAGGCCGGCATGGATGAAGCTCCTGACTGAGCTCAGACAGCAGAAAAATTAATATATGGAAAGGAATTGGACATATAAGGAGAGGATGAGAGGACTGGCTTTGCCCATCCCTAAGAAAGGAAGGCTAAGAGAAGATATTTATTGCTGTATACAACTACCTCGTCAGAACATGGAGAGAAGCTGGAGTCAATCAGATACTACAATTCTGGTTAGCTACCCCGATTAGATGTTAGAAAAACACTTTTTTTTTTTTCTACCAGGAGTCTGCTGAAATGTGGGAAGAATATAATGGGCTAGAATGAAACATGAGTAAATGTTTTGATAAAATCACAAAAGGATAAAGGGTATTTTTAAATATTTGAGTACTATAGTTAAGGCACAGGAAGAACATAATCTACTGTTGAGTCCTCATGAGGTGTATCAAGCCCAGTTTTGGGGACCAAAAATTAGTTACACTTGAAGAATTTGGAAGACAGTGTAAGGAGGAAAGATTATAAGATTTGGGTTTAGGCTGAAAAAGAGTTTTTTGAAGGCTGATTCTTTCTTTTAAATACAGTCATCATTTATTCTTCATTCTAGGGGAGAAAATAAATAATGATAATTAATTGCTTGTCAGGAAGATTACAAAATTATTAGCTTAGAAATGAAGAGATCTTCAAATTATTGAAGAGGCAAGTGAGACTGCATAAGCACCTATGATCTACGATCCTCTTTCTTCAGAAATGTGTTTTTAAAAATCTTTCACTTCTAAGAGGAGACGTTACATTCTGCTGTCCTTGTATGATCTGGCCTAACAATGATTTTTTTTTTTTTTTTTTTTAAAATAAAGTACTACATTGAGGAGACAGTTATTGAGGAGGGTGAACCATATGAGGTAAAGGTATCTGTGAAGCTGCTAGTGGTTTATATGTGCATGCAATTAATGCGTAATGCTAAATGATCTTTTTTTCATTTGGAGGACTAATTTTTCATGTTAAACACAAAAATATCAGTGGACAGTTACTTCTTAAAGACTTTAATTCCTATGCCAGGTCCTGTTATGGGATGATCTAGAGGACTAGTAGCTTGTTCTGGATATCTGTCTGGTCCTTTTCCTGGATTTTTTTTGTTGGGATTAGACCCAATTCCTAATATTTTTATGTACTAAAATATAGATTGATGAATATCCTTTGAGCAAGTAATCTAGGACTACAGTTTCAAGAAAGATTGTTGAATTTATTTTTAAGATGAAGTCAACCACTGAGTTTATCAGGTATTTTGTGTTAAAATCTGTAGCCAGACTGTTTTTGAGCAATAGAATGAGTGATTATTTATCTATCTGATTTCCATCAGTTTTGGAAAATAACATTGTGGAATAAGGAATGTCTGTCTAGCTAATGTGGTTACACTTTTTCCCATCAATGGTAACTGTGGACTTGAGAGTTTTCGTACAAAAAGAAATGGACGTATTTTTGCAGAATCAAGCCAAGTTTTTGCTCATTTTCTTTCAAGAAGCCAAGTTTTAGGAATTTATTACAACTTTTCTTTAGAACATGTAACTTCACCATTCTTTTATAAAGCAAACAGTGGATAGTACTTTTCAGAACAGACAGGTTTCAAACTCTCCAGTGCTACTCATGCCAAAACTTAAATGGAACCTTGTGTACTTGAAGTGAAATTAAGACATTAACTTGTGGTGGTGGTGAAGTGACTAATAACATAATGGGACAGCATTACTGAATTGTAACTAATGTTCCCAAAGTAAACAAACCTTTGGGAATTGAAGCGTTGTATGTACCTTCTCAAGTTGGTGTTGTATTTTCTGGTCTGTGCCATACTAATACAAATAACTACCAGAAATCTGAGCTTCACACTTTCCCTTTTAAAGGCCTTTGCTTTTTTAAGCTAACTGGTATGAGATAAACTTATGCTTTCTTATTCAGGTAATTCTGGTGTTTTTCAGTTTTAGTAATTATTTTAAAATTCTTTTAATTAGACTCTTAGTATTAAAATAATTACTTAACAGCATGAATATATTGATAAATAGGCATTTAAAATATTTAAATTAAGAACTTCTTTCCAATGGATGCATTTCATCTATTGATTATATATGTATCTTAAATATGTCTCTGCCATGATTATGATTTGACTATCCGTATGGAAAAAATGTAGCTTAATAGAAAAGGGTGCATTCTATATACTTGTTTAGTCTGATAGTGTATCATGTACCTATTAAAAGATTACAAAGACTCAGTATTTATATCTTGTACTTTTCCTTTTGCAAGAGAGGATATTCTTTTTGAAGGACTATTTTCATACTTAGCCTGTTCGCACAGTTTTCAGTGACATCCTTACATCATTGAGAGCCCTATCTATGTGACGTGTGTGATTTCAATATCTTCAGCACTGAGGTTTCTAAGTTTTAGCTGCAAGTGCCTCCGCTCAGAGGGAATACCAGTGGTAGTTGCACATACACAATGGAGGCGGCAGGAGCTGCTGTCTCCCAGGGCCTCTGGAGAGTAATTACATGAGCTGGATACTGGTCAGACAATCAGGTAATTCCTTGTGCTTCTAGTTTGGGTGATGTATAGTGTGCCCACTATATATCCCATTAGGAAAAGCAGCACTATTTTTCTTCATTGTAAGTAGTTACTGGATAAGAGGTAAGAATCCAATTAGAAGTTCAGAAAGAAGTTCAGAAATTCTTAAATTGATGATTTATAATTATAAAGGAAATAATTATTCTTCCTTGTTCCTAGGTGATCACTGAGACTACAGAATTCACAGGTCCTCAAACTACTGTATATACAGTTGAGCATGAAGAGCCTTCTGTTCAGCATGAAAAATCTTCTGTTGAGCATGGAGCACCTCCAGTCAGAAAGAAGATAATACGGACAAAAGTGGATCCGTCTAAGTTTTTGACACCTTATCTCCAACACAGTAACAAAATGAAGGACCTATTCAGTGAGGTAAATTGTCCCATCTTAATTTTTTATTCTTTTGTAACACCAGTTTCAAAAGTATTTAATAGATGTCATTGAAAACCTTCCTACTACTCTTCTGTGTTTTTTTTTTCTCCTGTACTTCATTTCATGTGTGTTAGTGCTATTAACCTAAAATAGCAACTTCTCTTCTTTGATTCAACCTATCTTTTGTCCATTTTCAGCTTAAGTGCCTTAAGTAATCATTAAGACACAAATGTAGCTTGAGGAGTAGGTTGTCGGAGGTGTCAGTTAATAGGACTCCTGCATTTGATTTGGATAGGCAAGGTAAGGAAGATGGAGGGAATTAAGTTTATTGAACAGCAAACCTCATCACTTTTATAATAGCATAATTTTCTATCTATATATCTATTCAAGAAAAATTCCTGGATGCAATATGGGAGCACACACCAACCTGAAATTCTGTTATGGGATAGCAAAGACCAAAGTAGACCGATATCAAACTATGGTGTGATAAGAGGAAAAAGATTGCTCTGAATACATGCAGTTGGTGTCAGCTCCCTTCTCCTGAATTTAAATGTCTATTACCTACCTGTATTATGGGTTAAAAGGCGTGTGTGTGAACTTAGACTGCTACCTTCACCTTCATTCTCCCCTTCTTCTGCTGAAACACCTGGAAATGCCTCTATTTAAAAATCCCAGTGAAATAAAAATCAATTGGAGGTGATATAAAACAAGATGAAGATTTAGATTTTCTCTATTGTATAAAATAGAAGGAAGTCAACCCTTTTGAAAAGGATAGCTCTCCAAATTACAGTTGAGTAATGCCAGGTTTTACTGTTAAATAATTGGCCAAAATTTTCTGTACCCATCAGGTAAATAAATCAATAATTGCTATATATATGTCTGACCGAGCTTTTGGATATGTCTCAGTTATATTTGTTGTTATTTCCTTTCAGAATAAATACAAAGAAAAATATATAAAAGAAAAAGGAAAGCCATATGCTTCCACAATTGATACACCAGAACTTCGTCGAATCAAGAAAGTACAAGACCAGCTCAGTGAGGTAGGTATCAGCTATGATAGGAAAAATTAGAGTGGTAAAGAAGCAAACTCATTCATAATTTTAAATATTAAATAAGATTTTTTTTTAAAAAAAATAATGTTATCATAAGGCCATCTAGGTGTTTAGCAGAAACTTTACCAAGATGGCAAAAATGAGGAGTACAGAGTCTATGATTTTAGTTCTAGGATTTTGATTGGAATTGGAATTCTCAGGAAGGTTCTTGACCAGCTGAACATTAATGCAATCTCACTGTGGCCAAAGAGGTTTGAAAAATGTTGATCAGAAGTTACACAGAAGAGCATGAGAGATGATGATGATTTCTGTATCACACTGAGTGTGAATATAGCATAAACTGCATCCTGCAGTCATGACCTATGATGTGTCTGATGAATTTTTGTTGAAATTTAGTCAAACTCTGGACTAATAACCATAGAATTTTGCTTTAAAAATGTATTTAAACAAGGTTTTCATTTCATAGGGCAACTGAAATTCAATTTCCTAAAGAGATATTTCAAAAATGATACCTATACTCCCTAAGCATTGCAAAATGAAATTCTGTGTGTCTAGTTATTTATTACAGGATGTTTTTCCCATCTATCCCATCTCTGTGGGATATGTATGGTCTGGCTTCCCAAGCCAACTCAGGTGCATTTGCCACAGCGATGCCATGCCTGCGGTTCTGGAAGTTGACGCTTCCTCTCTCCTCTTTCTTTTAAGCATCTGTAGTTTCCCTTTCAACAGTACACCTCACAGTTTGGGAAAGTGAAAGCCACATAGAACGTCCTCTTTAATTCTTTATGCAGTGTATGGAGAGTGCTAAGTGCCTAAAAAGGGGAACCCCTGAAGCTGAGGGAGAAGTCACTTAAGCTAACCAGTGTTCAGGAGAGGAGTGTGTATTAAATTCTACCTCTTTCCTGACTTAAAAGGTTTTGAAGTGAGATTTGGGGTGTTTACTATGTTAGACATCAAAATAAAAATGTTCTACTTCTTAAAAATCTGTCATTTTTTGATGCAAAAATATCTATTTCTTCCTATGCATTGATCTAGGTCAAATACCGCATGGCTGGTGAAGTTGCTAGGACTATTTGCCATGTTGATGAAAAGGCCAAGGATATAGAACATGCAAAGAAGGTCTCACAGCAAGTGAGCAAGGTGAGGTGTGACTTTTTGGAAGAGTTTTGAACATTAGTGGATCATTATGAGTATGATCTTGAGCTAGGTATGCTAAAACAATGTTTATAGAATAATTTAGGACAGGAAGAGATAGTACGGTTGATCAAAGCAATAAAAATTTTATAATCTTTGATGTTGCCTGTTGCTGATCTTTAAATGGCACTGGTTTGAGGCTTGCATTTCAAAAAAAAAAAGCTGGCTTTTGTTAGCAAATGTAAGTATTTGCCTAATAATAGAATAACCAACATGCAGATTTTTTTGTCCAGGTGTTATATAAACAGAATTGGGAGGAGACTAAAGACAAGTACCTACTTCCCCCTGATGCTCCAGAACTTGTGAATGCAATAAAAAATACAGCAATGTTCAGTAAGGTAAGGAAAATCACAGATCTAGGGAGTGTAGTGCAAGAAGTATTTCAAGACAGACCTTATTTCATAATGAGTGTTCTGGCATTTTTATGCTCTTTAGAAACTCTATACAGAAGATTGGGAAGGAGACAAAACTTTATTCTATCCATACAATGACAGTCCAGAGCTCAGGAGGGTGGCACAGGCCCAAAAGACTCTGAGTGATGTAAGTATCGAAGTCTGATTGTGTCATGGATCACATGAGTATTGCAGTGTAACTTGGTAGGCTTCTACCTGTGCTTACAGTAGGCACAAAGTCTTTTTAATGAAACAGAAATAAAAGTGCATAAATATGCATTTACAGCACTGCTATTTTGAAATTGAGTTAGGAATGAATGAAACAATTTATTAATGATCATCTGAGATAATCAAAAGAAGATCTCTAGTGTCTGTCAGAAAATAGGAAGAAACTCAAATATTGGCTCTAAGACCAGTACTCTTTTGTGCTTCTGTAAGCCTCTACTTCTAAAGAAGCAGTAAGGAAATTCAGGAATTTGTGAGGCTGCGTGATTTCTGCTTTAAAATAATAAAAAGAAAAAATGGAAAGCACTCTTCAACGGATGATTTCAGGTGTTACTTAAACATTTCAGTGAATATTGAAGAAGTCCAGAGCTTTGCTTGTTCATGTCTCTAGGGGCAATAATGTTAATGCACTTTTCACAGAGAGCTGTCTCTTTTTCACTGTCCCTCACTGAGAGACTTCTCAGAAGTTCTCCAGAATATATTGATTGAGAGAGTTTACCCTGCAGCAGCTATGAACATAACTACTTTTGTTAGTAGTAGCATTAGTAGGATTTTCAGAAGATTAGTGCTAATGTAAACAGTGACAGTGTAAAAGCTGACTTCTTTCATTTTTTTCAGGTTGTCTACAAAAAAGGGCACGATGAACGTAAATCTAAATACACTTCTCTGCCAGATCCACCTGATGTGGAACTAGCCAAGAAAGTGACAAGGCAACTCAGTGATGTAAGTAGGATGCAATGTTCTTCCTTATGTGTAAATTTCACATTTGAAGTAAAATTTTGAGGAGGCAAATTGTTACCTAATGAAAGGAACAGCGGAAGAAAAGACTCATGAAAATTCCTTTGATCTTTCAGTGACAAAAGTCAGTATTTACCTTTTCCTTCTTTCTTTCTGAATTGTAGCAGAGAAAAATGTGGCCAGTCTTTGGTGAAATGCAGAACTTTTGTTCATGTCAGTGAACTTGGGTTTCACAAAATCTTTCTGATTCTTTTTCCCTTTCATATGCATATATTATTTACAATTTTCCCTCTTTTTTTTTTTTTTTTTCCTCTCCTACTTTACACTTCACATATCTACAGGAGAGAATAGTAAATGACACCCCTTTTATTTTGCTGTTATTTTAAATATAAATAATAAAAAATAGGAGTATATATGACCATAGTCAGTTACTTGCTTACAAGGTATAACCTCATTTTGCTGAAAGGTTGGGCACTTCATCTGTGTTCAGTGGCACAGAATACATCTTACTGTTCATTTCAGTGTCAAATTATTGTAGGCCTGCACATGCCAAGCATTCTTAAATTCACAGATATAAATTCCTAGAAATGTTTGGCGAACAATTGTTTCTTACTAAACAGAAATAAGCTGGTTTAGAAAGTTGGTACCTGAGTTCCTTGAACTTAAATATGGTTTGATAGTATCACATCACCACTTCTGTACTAAGAAATATTAAAAGGTCTGTCTATGTGCACTTTTGTAATAAGTTTCATCAGTAGTAATGGTAAATTCCAGTTTAACTAATGGAGGATGTTATGTGACTAGTGAGGAAACATAACTCAAAGAAATATGTTAGTGATATTCCATGGAGAAAATTTCGTATTAGTAATTACTGTCTTTTAGAATAGATGAATTATTTCATCCATTTAGCCAGAGAAAGTACCAAGAAGGATGACTGAACACAGATGTAATTATGTCAGATCATATTTAAGGTGTGTTTGACAGTAGATGGTACAGTGGCTATAAGGCAGATACAAAATGTGACACAGTGTTAAAAGGAAGACTTATAAAAACGGATCTGTCGTGAAAATTGAACTGAATCTAAAAATAGTGATGTGATATTTTAGTTGATATTTGGGACATTAATTTTTATTATTTCATTTTATTATAGATTAACTATCATGAAGACTATAAAAACAAGATAAAGGGCAAGTGGAGTCAAACTCCGTGCTATGATGTTGCAGTTGCCAAAATGAATTCAGAAAATTTAAGTATGGTAAGTGACTTCTTCAGAAATTCTTGAGAAGTGCAACTTTATCTTCCATTTGTATTAAGTTAGAAAATACTCATTTTGCCTGCTCCATTTGTGTTTTTTTTTTTTTTTTTTTTTCTCTTTTTCTATTTAAGCTACTTCATGGATAGCTGATGTATAATGTGAGTGCATTTGATTAATTGTTGTCTACTTTTCTTTTTTCCTAACAGAAAAAATATCAGGAAGACTTTGAAAATATGAAAGACCAAATCTACTTTATGCAAACTGAAACTCCAGAGTATGAAGCTAATAAGCGACTTGGAAATAATGTCAGTAAGGTGTGTTAACTGTACTCCCGTTAGTTTAGTTTGGGTCTCAGTCTGAAGTCAGACCAGTTGAAAACTGAAGTTGTTCTGTCTGCAAAAGGTGTGTTTTTCTATGCACTATATTTCAAAGCCTCTAATGATTCCTAGCCATCCTTCTAGCCTTCAGTAACAGTAACCATAAAATAGAATTTAGTTTGAGCAGAATTTTCATCATTGTTCAATCTGATCATTCTATATGCCTGATTTTTAGGTGGAATAAGTCAATACTATTAACCAGGACCATTTTAAAGCCATTACTCTGGCTTAGTATTTTCATATTTATTCATCTTTACTCAGTGTATCTCAGTAATGTCATCATGGCATATCTTTTGTTCAAAGTGTAGATTTTGTTTGAGTTCTACATTATCAGTAATAGTATGTGTATCAGCAAAGCCAAGGATAACCTTATATCAGTAATCTTATATCAGTAATCAGTCATCGCAATATGACTATTTTGTGATGTTGAGCAATACCTGAAACATCAGAATGTGTTTGAAGATGGACTTCAGGGGAACCTATTTCAGAGCTATTAAACAGTTATCTCGTGACCCTGCTTCCCATCTTGTCAACTCTGTAGTCTGTTGTTCTGTGTGCCTTTCATGGTTCTTTGCCATGATGAATCACCAGTTAAAAAGCCCAGGAAAAGAGGATATAGCTCAGTGGGTGTCTGGCTTTCAGTATTGTCTGTTGAATGGAGATATTGGCCTATTCCCTAGAAACATTTATTGGAAAGCAGCAGCTTAGCTGAATTTTGTCCTTTCCTGGTGGTAATGAGCATAGTGGGGTTCATACTCTTTATCTAACTGGCACTGTAAAAATTCAGAACTCTGGATAAGTGATTTTTAAAACCTCACCCTCTTTATTTTTTAAAGATAAAATACAGAGCAGACTATGAAAAGAACAAAGCTATTGCAGATTATAATGTACTTCCTGCTACAGAGAATCCTTTGCTGAGGCAATTAAAAACTGCAGGAAACGTGCTGAGTGATGTAAGTATTAACAATGTTCAGTTGATTTAATTTCAGTCTTGTAGAATAAGCCAAAACTCATCATTTCTTTACAAGGTTTTCCATTGTATCTCTTGGTATTTTAGTATTGTAGACCTACTATTTATTATGACATACAGTCAACCAGAACAGTATTTCTTTATAGCTAGGGAGTCAGTTCTCTACAGCAGAGCACAAAAATAGTTGTGGTGCATTACAAGAAATAGAGGGCATTTGAGTCCCTGTGAAAATGGGTCAGAAAATGACAGTTCTTCCCCTACTGCTTCAGTGAACTTCGAATGATGCCAACAGTGATAAAAAATGTAGTAATTTCACATATTCATACATATAATGTAGTAATTTCACATATTCATACATATTGCCTTCCTTTTCTTCACTTCAAAAATGTAATGGCATTCTTGATTTATCTCTTTTTGCTGCTTTCATCTGTGTGGAAAAAAAATTGTACTTCTTAGTGTCAGAAGTTCAAAAATTGTGAGTCAGACCTTCTTGTCTTCCCTTAAAATCCAAAGAATCACTAAAAAAGTTAATTAATTGGGAAAGAAATGTGCCATCTGTTTTTCAATATTATGAGAAAGCTTTTCTTTGCAATCTATGCACGAGGCTCACACTGACAATGGAAGGAACGTCTGAGCAGTCTGCCCTCTTCTGATCTTAAGAATGCTAGGTAGAGCCTTAATGTATGTGATCAGGCTTTCAAATCTCTAATAACAAATACAGTCCTCAGACATACAAGTGCCACTACAAGCAATTTGATATTTAACATTTGAACTCTCCTAACAAGTATGAAAAATAAATTGTGAAATCATTTAATTTTTTTTTCACCATTCTGTTGTATATTATATATAGTATTGTATATTATTATTTTCTTTAATTTATAATGCAGCGAAGTTTGTAACATTGACCTGAACATAGGGAAATGTCAGGGTATACACCCCTGCTTTGGAACTCAGTTTTGTTATTCCTGTGATATCCTGATGTTACTGTGGAGATGGTCTAATCACAGTTCTTCATGTCATTTCAGTGTTACTGTTTTCATTTCTAATGCCTTGTGAATGAGTTTCAATAAAATCTTCTACACTGTCATTATTTTCTTTTGCAGAAATTGTACAAAGAAGCCTATGAACAATCAAAAGGAACAAGCATGAATTACTGTGACACTCCAAAGTTTCAGATTGACAGTGTTCTAAAGAATTTTAGTGATGTAAGGATTTTTGCATTTGTTTGTGTATTTCAGTGTTGATATTCTAGATTACCTTTGCTAATCAATTTGTGATTATTTTCCTAGGTAAAATACAAAGATGCATATCAAAAGAATATTTTAGGACACTATTTAGGAAGCTATGAGGACCCACATCATACACACTATATGAAAGTTGAAGCTATGAAGAGTGATGTAAGTACACCACTAGCTCTGTTCTCATAATTATACTTTCATTTCAAAGAAAAATCATTTTTGCTTTTTCACTGAATGTTTTTTTTCTATCCCTAGAAAAATTACAAAGCAGATTATGAGGAGGATAAGTCAAAATGCTACTTCCCTCAGACTATAACTCAAGAATATGAAGCTATTAAGAAGTTAGATCAGTGTAAAGATGTAAGTAGTTGCTTACTTGGTTGCTTACTACCAAGTAGTCAATTAAGTACAGAATGACCACTTCTAATCTCTGTGGAAATCTTAAGTGATTCCTGTTAACTTCTCTGATTTTGAATTTCACTTTTTTTAGCGTAAATTTAAAAGCCACATTCATTTATATTTTAGAAGCCTTTTGTGACATCTAGTGATCAAGACAGATACAGCACAATCTTTTTTATTTAACAAGCTAAAACACAAAGTCAGAGGAACAGTGCTAAAATGTAGAATGAACCTCAAACATCTGTGTGCTTAAGTTTACAGTAAATGCTTTAAAAATGTATTTGTTCTCTGAATTTTGTTAAGTAATGTGAGAACAAATGTATAGAACAATGCCTATCTTCACCTGTGGTGTAACTGTTTGCTATCCCAAGTAATGCTGTATTGTTGTCTTGGTAAAAAGTTTTGCTAATGTAAGTGTACTGTAAACATATTCATTATTTTCCTTTAGCACACCTACAAAAAACATCCTGATCAAATCAAATTTACTCAAGTGACAGACTCTCCAGTGCAGAAGCAAGCAGAGATCAATAGCAAACAGCTTAGTGATGTAAGTAAACTTACTACATAATTAAGACACTTAGGTATCTTAAATTTCCATGTATCTGATAGAAAGTACTAGTATATCTCTTCTGTGACTTTCACTATGACCCCTGTACTAAGAGAAGTTCAGTGCAGGACTCAGAGGTTCCAGTAATTAAAAGTGGAAGTAAATTGGAGTCTCACGTTCTGACCTTTTTGAAGATTTCAAGTCTTCCTAAAAATTATTTAATCTATAATTCTGCATTTAGTCCATATGCATTTATCAGCTCTGCTTTTTTTTTTTTTTTTTTTTTTTTTTTTTTTTTTTTTTTTGGCTCTTGATATTGTGTAAAACAAAGACCAAATGCTGGATATTTACCACAGCCATTACTATTAATCCCAGTTAGGGATTAATACTGGGACTAATGCTGCTTCATGTCTTCATTAATGCCCTGGATGATGGGATAGTGTGTACTCAGTGTGTTTGTAGACATTACTAAAAGCAGGGGTGAGGATACACTGTAGTGCATTGCTGTTCACAGGGATCTTGACTTGCAGGGGAAATGAGCTGTCAGGAACCTCCCAAATTTCAGCCAAGGCAAATTCCAAATCCTGCCCCAGGCAGGAGTCACCCCTCTTGCCACAGACCCAGCTGGAGAGCAGCTCTGCACAAGGGACCTGGGAGCGCCAGTGGACAAGTTGAATAGGACTCAGCTGGAGCCTGGATGAGACATCAGCCTGCTTTTCACTTGTGATTTAATTGTGATTGGAATCCATTAATCTATTGGTGAAAGATTGAATCCAAAAATAATTTGTGTCTAGGAGAAAATCAGCTCCTTAACTGATGCTAATTGACACTGCGCTGATTATAGTAGGCTACCTACCTCTAGTAGGTTTTATTGTCTGAGGATTTTATCAGAATTAGATTATGTCTTTATTCAGGTAAGAAAATAGTCATGATGTTATGAAGTATAGTGATATTTTTAACAAAAACTAAGTTTTATCCCATCGTTTGTTTCTGTTCTCCCAACAAAAAATGATTTCTGCCTTTCCTAAATGATTATCTTACTTTGTTTTTCAGTTGAGATACAAAGCTAAACATGAAAGTGAGAAGTTCAAATGTTCTATACCGCCAGATGCTCCATTTTTTCTCCAGTCCCGTGTTAATGCATATAACATTAGTGATGTAAGTATTAACTTTACCCTGCACTGTAAACATCAAGATTTGTTCAAAGCCAAACACTTCATGTAAGAATGTGGAGTACAAGTAATCAGTTTTGTTGATTGTAATAAATATTAGGATTGCTTCAAAAATTCCAAGCAGCTAAAACACTTCACATACACATAAAATTCATTAAACAATCACAACTGGCATAAAATTCAGTATTTTTTAATATAGTCTTCACATCTATTTATTAATATAATAAACATTAGTGTTTTATGAAAAAATGCAGAGAGAGTTTTCTTGTTAAAGTAATTTTTCTGGGAATATTAAGGGGCTGTAAAATGGGGTTAACTTATGTTTCTATTTAAAATATCCATTGCAAATTACTTCATATTACTAAGAAATTTATACTGTTCTTTGTGTATTACTCTCTTTGTCATACTCAAAATACATATAATGTTAATTTGTAACATAAAATATTGCCAATAGTTTTAAATGCTGGATTTTTATTTAATATTTAGTTACATCTGAATTAATTAGATTCCTATGACATTTTTGTTTATTTTCTCCAGAGTTGTTACAAGTATGATTGGGAAAAGTCTAAAGATAAGGCATTTGAAATCAAAGTTGATGCAATTCCACTTCTTGCAGCTAAAGCTCACAGTAAAATTGCAAGTGATGTAAGTATATTTTTTGATTATAATAGCTTTTCAGGTTACGTTTTAAATGGAATTTGGTTTCACTTTTTTGTTCTGGCTGTGCAGGTGGAATATAAGAAAGCATATGAACAGAGTAAAGGGAAAATGATTGGAGCCCTGAGTGTTCATGATGATCCCAAGATACTACATTCCATGAAGGTGGCCAAACAGCAGAGCGATGTGAGATCCTTAAACTAATTTCTTTTATTCATTCTGTTTATTCATTTCTGGTTTGCAGGCTAGGTCTTTCACAGAAATAAAGGAACAGTCTTTCTATTATAAGGAAGAGCTACATTAAATAAATCATAGGATCATAGGATAATTCAGGTCGGAAGGGGCCTCATTATGTCATCTAGTCCATCGTCTTGCTTAAAGCAGGATGAGCTTTGAGGTCAGAGCAGGTTATTGAGAGCTTTAATTTATGAATGGATCCATCCGTCATCCACTGTTACCATTGTTCCTGTTATTTACGCTGTGTAATGCTTTTGTTCAGCGGTCAAAGTTGTGATACGCCCTGGAAACCTTGCGCAGATGGTTATTTCTGCTATCTTCTTGATAACACCTGCTGGGTTCCTTTTGTGTTCGATTCCAATTTACTGTGGATTATTTCTATTTATGAGGTGTAATGCGCCATTAAGATAACGTGTTATTTCTTCTCTGGTGGATAGCACACAAGAACTATGAGAATCTAACAGCTTTGTCACCTACTGAAGCTAGTCCCTAAGCTTATATGTCATGAATTAACACATCTTTGAGTGTAGCACAGAATCAAGTATTGGACTTGTAAGTCAGCTTCTACATTACTAGGTACTAATGTAGCACATACTACATTTGCAGATAACTCATGAAAACATTTCTAAAATTTGGTTTAATGAAAATAAATAATCCATATTTTATATCTGAGAAACATAATTATACCCTCCATTTAATAATTAGATCTGTTTGTAATCCTAATATATCTAGTTTATTTGAATTTACAGTTATAGAGTTATGTGAATATAGAATTATATAAAATTATATGAATTCTGAATTATAGAATGGCAAGCACATAATGTTAGATCAGAAAGCAGCATTTACTGAGAGAAGTATAGAACTGACCTTGAATTAATCCTGTAGCAAGAAGTATGTCTCAAATTCTTTTTCAGCGCGAGTACAAATCGGCTTATGAAACCTCGAAGACCAACTATACGGCACCATTAGACATGATCCCAGTTGTTCAAGCCAAAAAATCTCAAGCAATTGCCAGCAATGTGGACTACAAGAACATCCCTCATAATTACCTTTATCCGCCTGACAGCATTAACGTGGAGCTTGCAAAGAAAGCCTATACTATTCAGAGTGATGTAAGAATTTGTGTTTTTGTGATTTTCGTAACACTGACAATGTTGTTACAGTAACAATATTAACTGCTGCAATATTTAAAGAGAAGCTCTTTTAGCAGATAGAGTATGAGGATCTAATCATTGCTTCTCAACAAATGATCATAGCTTTGTGTTTCAGGAGTTTGTGAAGAGAAGCATGCCAGGAGTATCATCTACTCTGTAGGTGTACTTCTTCAAAATGTCTATTTGGAATTCCCTCTCTCTATATGTATAATAAACTGAGTTATCCTCTTTATTAATTAATATCAGCAGTTTCAAAGTGATGATGGCATTTTCTAACCCCAAGATAACTTTGGTGGAAAGTTTTAGGTAATTGAACTTACCATTTTTAATACAGAGTACTTTCAAAAGAACTCTGTTTCTTATTGAAATTCTGCTTTTTGGGGGGTTTGTTTTAAAGTCACAAGTGATTTGGTTCAGAAGAAACAAATGTGTTTTATTTGTTTTTCTCATAAAAAGAACTTCACTCAGATTTAATACCACTAATGGATAGTTTTGGAATATTCACTGCAAAAATTTTGAATCTTGAGAATGTATGAGGTCTCAGTGCGTTTCCAAATATTTTTATTAGTTTCATAGTTTTTATTAGTTTGAGGATTTACAAAGCTAATTAGCATATTTCAGGTAACTTAGAAATTCAGTAGATACTTTTTTTTCCTAGTAATATAGCACCTTTCCAGAATCAGCAGGTTGATTGGAAATGTTTCTAACTCAAGAAGGTTTTAGTCCAAGGCAATATTGGAGACTGCACCAACTGTATGTTATGTGCCGGCCAGCTCAGTGTTTTGGTTCAGATATTTAAATGGCTCACTGTCATACTGGTTTAGCTAACAGAGAACAGTGTGAACAATAGTAGAAAAATTGTATGGACATCTCTACATGTTACAGGACAATGTGTGCAGAAATATTACAGTGAAATATGTATCAACTAGCTTTGTACAGTGCAAAGCTGTAGCATATTATCAGAGTACTGCGTGTAGAGTGAAAGCAGGCTGCAAAGATGATGGCAGAGCATTGTGTTAGTCAACAATTCCCAAACTAGTTCATTTAGATAGTCAAGTGTATTTGCAAAGTTGCATTGAGCTGATGAGCCTCTCATGCATGTGAGATGTAGCTGAAGTTGTGTTTTACAGCAGTATTTGTCGAGAGAATTTTAACTTGATGGATTCCTTCAAGGTCATCAGTCAAATGATGATTGAACCTTCAATTTAAAAAATTGAAAAGTTTAAATTTTGAAAGTTTGCTGTGTTTTGCTGTGAACACAGCACATTCTTTGCTCTGGGTTGAGTAAGAATAGAATACCTGTGCAAACTAGGTTCAAAATTCTTTTTGAAAGCCCCTGTAATTTGTTAATTTGGCAAGAAAATAGCTCTAATGAATCATAGTGGTTTCATATGTAAATTGTCATTCAGATAATTTATCATTGAGAAATGATCAGTTTGGAAAGGCAAAATATAACACCGAAGTCCATATTTTTAAAGGCATGCGGATTAAATATTCTTTTTTTCAGTGCATGTACTTATGTCTTGTAATTTTAACACGGGCTTTGTGTGAGAGAGAGCAGAGGTTTTTATCTTCCAGAAGCCTTTGGATATCTTTTTCTTAAATTCAGATGTTTCTTTGGTTTTCCTTTTTGCATAAAATCAAATTTATTGATGTGATATTTAAGCTTTAGGGTTTAAGCTTTTTTACTGGTATCACTGAAATAGTTTTGTATAGATAATTAAGATATGTGGAATCTTCTTTTCACTGGACTCCATGTTTTTCTCTCTCTCTTCCAGAATGAATATAAATCAGATTACAATAGTGACATGAAAGGCTGCGGCTGGATACCGTTAGGATCTCTGGAAGTAGAGAAGGCTAAGAGAGCTTCAGACATTCTGAATGAGGTAATGAAGTCTAGTGTAACCAAATTCTCACTCTGCTGAGAGCACTTTGCGGGGGGAAAAAGCAATGAGAGACCCTTGGTGCTGTGTGTATCATACTGTTTTTTAATATGAAATACTCTTTGCCTTTCATTGACTAAGTGGGAATTCTTTATGGGCTCAGTCCTGACTTATGAAAAGTAATATATTCATTTGTAGATTAACCAGAATGCTTTCACTTAAACTACTTAATTTACTTGGTAGTTCATTCTGCTCTCAGCTGTTTTTTTTGAAAATTAGCCTGTCTTTGTTGCCTTGTAATTCAATTGTGGCTGTGGAAGCATACATTCCAGGTACTGCATTTTATGCCTTTTACATAAGGAGTCTTTGGATTTAAAACACAAAAAAATCCTCTCCCGAGGATCTCTCCCGAGATCTCCTGTTGGTCCTTTGGGCCCTTTGGATCAAAATAAAGATGTAGTCACTTGTACCTAAACATAAGACTTAGACACATAAATAAAACAGTGGGTTTAAGCTGTGACTCTAATTTCACAAGGATGCCTATTCGCAGACCTCAGGTATCTAAATACTAGCAATACCTGGAATTTCATTCACTGTTTATCAACACTTCCGTTATCTGGATTAGATATCCTGGGGTTTATTGTGTTGAGTGTTATGTGTACTATAATTAGAAAATTTAACTTTTTTTTCTGTTCAGTTTATAGAGAAATTAGCCACCTGCATGACTCTTATGAATATCCCCTTTCATCCAGGTGCCTAATTTTTGGATGGTATATAGCTTCATACTCAGCTGATAAGTCCTTTTAATGATATATGATTAACATCTAGGGGAAGGAAAGAGCATAATAAATGAATGTATTAGCTTGTGTTTGTGTACCTTTTAATCAATAGATGTGTTAGAGTTAAAATATCTCCTTTTATCCATGTGGGAATGTAATATGATACTTCTCTTTTCCTGAATAGAAAAAGTATCGCCAGCATCCAGACACTATTAAGTTTACACAGATTGAAGATGAGCCTGTTATGGTTCAGGCTAAAATCAACCAGGCTCAGAGAAGTGATGTAAGTTTTGTCATTTCTGATTCATGTGTGTGTGTATATAAAAAATAGGTAAATTCCTTAGCTGAAGTTCCAAACTGAAACCTCTGTAAGTGGTTGTTGCCTTCTCTTCCAGTCTGGATGGGTCTATTTTTCAAAGCTCGTTGGAGGCGGTTAGCAAACTTACCCAATTCTTACGACTCGCATGCTGCTATACTCTTGAGACCATCCATTTCTTTACTGTTGCTACCCTCACTTAGTCATCTGGTTTTAAGAGAATTTCTGAAATGACTGTAAATGTGAATGTGTGTGCATGCACATGCAAATATTTTATGTGTATACGCAGTTCTATTCTAGTGGAAGATCATCTGGGAATCTGCTTTAAATTTTTTTTTTTAATTATTATTATTTTCAAGTGATTGTTCATATTTGGTTTCAGTATGTAGGTGTGTGAGTGTGTTTGTGGTCATCATTCTTAATATATTCTTTGCACCAGTTAAGTCAATGTGATATACAACATTCATGTGACAAGGACTAGTATTCCATCTCTGTCTCTCTTCATGAGTGAGATAAAATGAAATTATGCATCTCAGCTTGATGAATTTGGGCCACCAAATTTATTTCTTTCATTTTCTCTGCCTTTCTCTGCAGGTACTGTATAAATCCAAAGGTGAAGAAGTTATTCACAAGTACCACCTTCCTCCAGATGTGCCCCACTTCATCCAGGCTAGAGTTAATGCCTATAATATTAGTGATGTATGTATATACATGAATCCAGAGCTCTTGATTCAGGTTACATTTTTAAGATTCAGTTGGCCAAAAACTGTTCATACCAAATTCATCTTTTCTTTTAGAACTACTACAAAAGTGGATTGGAAGAATTAAAATCAAAAGGATACAATCTAAGAAGTGATGCTATTCCTATCAAAGCTGCCAAGGCTGCTAGACAGGCTGTCAGTGATGTAAGTATGTCCTTCTTCGAGGAAGTGTTTTATGCAAAAGAGTTTACTTAAACATGATCGCAAACATAGTTTATAATATCTGAAGGTTAATTTACTTATTACCTTAATGGAGTATGTTATTGCACTTTTTATCTACACATAGATCAACTTTAATTAACACAGTTATAGTAGTTTCTTAGGGATGGCCTCAGGGAAGTCCCTTACTATTTTAAGACTCCTTTCCCTCTTCTGATCAGTATAATGGAAGTAACAATACTGTATAATTTGATTAACTGATGTTTGTATAGCAGTGAATTGTAAAGAGATACTTGTCTGGTTTTCTTATTATTGTGTTATATAGGTCACTGATTTATATGTAAAAAACGACAAACCAAAAAAACTCCAGCAAACCCATAAGCCTAGTTTTGCTTTTGATTTGCCTTTTGCTGAGTTACTGCACTTAAGATGATATTCCCTGTCTTCTGTTGCACTCTAACAGGTAAACTATAAAAAAGGCTATGAACTTGCCAAGGGTAAACTTATTGGCTTCCAGAGCCTTGAAGATGATCCAAAACTAGTTCATTATATGAAAGTAGCCAAGATGCAGTCTGAACGAGAGTACAAGAAAGATTATGAGAAAACAAAAACTAAGTACAACACCCCGCTGGATATGGTCAATGTCGTGGCTGCTAAGAAGGCTCAAGAGATTGCCAGCAATGCTAATTACAAGAACCTCCTCCACCACTACACTTACCTGCCAGACGCAATGAACTTGGAGTTGACCAAAAACATGATGGAGATTCAGAGTGATGTAAATAAAACCTTATTTAAAAAGAATTTGTTGAGTCACCTCAGGTGTGAACTACAGAGATTTAGGAGAGGTCCCTCAATTGTTTTAATTCCTATCTTTTTAAAATATTTTCACTTTCTGATTAGAATGCTTACCAAGCAGATTTTACTGTCTGGATGAAAGGTATTGATTGCATCCCCTTTGGCTCACTAGAAGTAGAAAAGTCTCTTTCCTGTAGACCTCTCCATAAGGCCAAGTCTGTTAGACTGTGTTGCAGCACAGAACAAATTCAACCATGATATATGGACACCATACGGTGAAAATTCTTATATGGGGCAGTGAACTTAGTAAATACTGAAAGGGTGTCACTGTTTATAAGAAATGAATCATGAAAGAAAAGCTACAGTGGCTAATTTTCATCCTTGCAAAATCTCAGAGAAGTTTAAAATAGGATCTGTTCCTTTTAAGACTTTATATTTCCTGCTACCATTGAACATATTGGCTAGATTATGTGGTTATAGTTTTAAACAGAAAAAAACATAATTCTTTGGGAAAATCTTGGTATGTGTTGGCTTTCTCTCCTTCAGAATGCATACAAACAAGATTATAACAGCTGGTTCAAGGGTATTGGATGGAGTCCCCTGGGTTCTCTGGATGTTGAAAAAGCTAAAAAGGCTGGAGATGCACTAAATGAAAAGAAATACCGTCAGCACCCAGACACCATCAAATTTACAAGTATACCAGATTCAATACCAATGGTTTTAGCTCAGCACAATACCAAGCAACTGAGTGATGTAAGAATTTTTTATTATTTGTGCAGCATTTTCTCTTTTTAATGTACGTATGTACATTACATATGTAATAATGGATATTCCATCTTTTAAATTTTTAAATTCTAAAAACTGTACAAGTATTAAAATTGTCATTTATTAGTAAGAATTAAGCATTATTATTTTGCTTATTTGTTTACAGTAATGTTACCTACCTTATATTGTTAACAAATATTTATTCTTTGTTTCAGGTAACATATAAGCAAGAGGGTGAAAAAATAAAGCACAAATACACTCTGGAGCCTGATGTTCCACAGTTTATTCAAGCCAGGGTCAATGCCTTCAATTTGAGCGATGTGAGCATATAACCAGTATTGTGTTCAATAATATATTTATTACTCTCTTAATAGAAAAATATGGCCTTTTATTTATCTATGCTACTACATTTAAATATAGACATGCAGGTTTTAGGTCAGCAGAACTCTTGCTTCTAGAACTCAGTGGGTTTTATCTTTGCTAAGCAAACTTTTCAAGTGTTTCTCTGAGTACTAATGAACATAAACATGTTTTGGTGCTTTTTGCCAAAGTGCTTGGATATAGTGAACAGGAAACCCAGTGTAACTTGATTATTAGTTACTAGTTATTCGGTTACTGGTCTGCCTGCTTTTCATGACTTTTTGCATCTCTCCAACACTGCAGAGAGCTGCACTGATAATCCTGCCTTTTTTACTTTTGTAATGGTAAATTTTTTGGTGGTGTTATCAGACCTCTAGGAACTGGGTAAAAGCTGACAGCTCCCTTTATCCCATGCTGTAGAAAGCTATCAAGTACTGTTAGTTTGTCCAAATGCTACCCACTAATAAAAAAACACTCAGGCTACTTTGCATCACTTAAGACCAGAGGTCCTAATTTTGGAGCTGAATTTTGCTTAAGTAGGGGCAGAAGCACTGCTGACAGTTTTTCTGCATAAACATTGCAAAAAATGCCTAAGAAGTTAGCTACATGAATTAAAGTGATTGTCCTGAATGCTTGTTTATCTTTTTAGTAGATTTGTTTTTCATAATATAAGTGAAAGTAGTTGTGTAGAGATCAACTATTTTCCTTGCAGTTGCACAGCTTAAACTGAATACTGTTACCTATAATAAAAATGAATTTCAACAACTTTGTTACAATTACTATAACTACTTGTAACATTGCTAACTTGTACCTTTTTTTTTCCCCTGTAAGGCTAATTACAAAGCAGACTGGAAAAAAACTATTGCCAAAGGATATGATCTGAAACCTGATGCCATTCCTATTATTGCTGCTAAAGCTTCTCGAAACATTGCCAGTGATGTAAGTATTATGTGCATAGACAGAAATACAAAGATCTGTTTCATTAACAGTTCTGCAGAATATTATGCAATAGAGCACATTCTATATCCATTTAATGAAACAGAGAAGCTTATTTCTGAAAATTGAATTTTTTATGGAACTGAGAAAGTACTAGAAACTTGTGAACTTCAGGAAAAAAAGCTATTTCTTCAGAAATAAGTGATAACAGCTAAGTGCTGGTGAGCTGGGACTCTTTGTTATGTGGAAACTTAACATGCTTGAGGTATGCACCGGCTTATTTGAAAATTCCCCTTTTATAATTTAAAACTGCTGGAGAACTGTAGGTCTGTTTGCGTGGCATTCTTCAGCTGTACAGCAATGTAATTATTATCAGTCAACCTCAGTCACTTGGCAACAGGAAAGGTCAGTGTGCCATCTGATGCAGGCCAGGAGAGGAGATTGGGAACCCAGAAATAAATTCACTACTGTTAGCAAAAGACCAAAATTCACTTTCAACACACTTTCACCTGTTTCTCCCTAAAATCTGAACGTTGAGTGTCTGTCTATCTGGATGTTTTTTACACTTTTCAATTACATAGTTTTTAACTAGTGTTTTAATGGAAACCAAATATTCCTGGGGATCAGAGAGCTATGGCAGTAAAATATAATATGGCAGAGGCAGTGGCAGAAGTGGGCTTTTATTACGTATTTAGATCTGTATCTATACTAGGGTTAAGGACAAGCTGAGCAATCCAGCGACACTCTTCATCTAAATAATCCAGAACTGTCCAAAAAAAAAAAAAATTATGAGTTTGCAGAATGATGTGCAGTTGCTACAATATTGAATTTCAAAGCTTTACACTTACTAAAAGTATGTCTTTCGTTTCCAAAGTGGATCAGGCTTTCTTTTACTTTATTTCTAGTACAAGTACAAGGAATCCTATGAGAAAGAGAAAGGCAAACAGGTTGGATACCGTAGCTTGCAGGATGATCCAAAACTTGTTCACTACATGAATGTGGCCAAAATGCAATCAGACCGTGAATACAAGAAGGATTATGAAGTCACGAAGACCAAATACCACACTCCCTTGGACATGTTCAGTGTGACAGCTGCCAAGAAAGCCCAGGAAGCAGTCACAAATACAGGCTATAAACAGCTAATCCACCATTATACACTCTTGCCTGATGCTGTGAACTTGGAACTATCAAAAAATATGATGCAGATTCAGAGTGATGTAAGTAAAAATTAATCCTCCCATTTTATCTTCTGAGAATTACTATATTATTGTATTAACCTAGTAAGACTGAAAAATGAATAGTACTAGATTGACAATGGATGGGGAAGTGCCGGTTTTAGAGCCCTGTGTTTTCTAAAGTTTATCATAATTATGTGTAGTTGTTAAGTTTCAGGGAACTTACCTCACAAATAACAATTTTCTTAAAAGTCTTCTCATGAATTTGAAATTACAAAAAACACTTGAACAGCCTGATTGAAAGTGTTCTTCACATTCTAAGCTTAGTTTGGCTAAGGACAATGGGTATATTCATATTATCTGGCAAGTATAGGATCTGAATTTTATTCTTTTTGTGTGTCATTCTTCGTATTCTTTCCAAACACAGAAATGTTCCTTTAGGAAATAAAAGTTCCCTTCTAGGGAACTTTTCAGGGAACTTTTCAGTGAATTAATTCTGCTGAAAACTAAACCTAGTGACAAACAAGACTGTCATTTAAATACTGATTATATTTTGGTCAGCTTTTGATTTTTACCACATGAACTTCGTTCTAAGATGTGTGCATTTGGTTTCCAGTGGTAGTTCTACACGTTGGTTTAGTTAACAGAATTGTCCCTAACTCATCAATAGTTTCTATTTTTTGCTAAGGATTTGGAAACATTAACTGTTCTGGCATAATTGCCTACATTTTCCTTCAAAAAAATGAATGACCAGGATAAATTTTAAGACCTCATCTGTCATTCTAATTTTCTTTCTTTCACTCTATTTTTCCTTTTTTGTTTTTTAAAAGAATGTCTACAAAGCAGATTTTAATAACTGGCTAAGAGGAGTTGGTTGGTTGCCAATTCAATCACTGGATGTTGAAAAGGCCAAAAAAGCTACAGAGATTCTTAGTGAAAAGAAGTATCGCCAGCACCCAGACAAGCTGAAATACTCCATTACAATGGATGCAATGGAACAGGTGCTTGCTAAACACAATGCCAAGACTATGAATAAGGTGAGGCTATTTTCAGATGGTCATGACTGAGCTAGTGTTAGGTCGTTTACATAGAAAATTGTCTTGTGGATAGATTCCCACTAAAGTAATGAGAATCCCAAATGGATATAGTGATTTGCTTGGATAGGACTGTGTAGTTTGTACAGATTGAAGCCTCAGGCTGAACCCGTAATTACAAATGTTTCACTTTTTAGTTACAAAGATAAGAGTTTTCTCGTCTGTATATGATTAGAGATGCCCTCTCCAGATCTATAGCACTTACGTAACCTAATAATCAGTGAGCTGAAAAAAAAAAAATAGATTTTGTATAAGTACACACTGGAAGTGGGAATACTTTGATATGTAACCCCAGTATTTGGAACATCACAGATCCTTATTCCATGTTTTCTGTGGAAATAGGGTGCAGGAAAGAAATACGCTTTGCATTTTGCATTTAAGGATACAAAGCAGGAAAAAATGTAGACTGAAATTTTTCATTTTCAGTATGTATTAGTTATCAAAGCATACTGCAGATTTGTCAGATGAAGTACAAAAAAAAGTATTGCTAGCTTTTGATTATATTTCTGAAGATTATTTGTAGTGTTTATGGACTTCGTATTGCACAATATTATTTATTACACATGAGCAAAATGAAAGCAAGCTCTTGTTTTATGAATGTGAAGCCTTTACAACACTAAATACAACTTTGTAATTGCAGAGGATCTACACTGATAAATGGAACAAAGAGAAGACCAGCATTCATGTTATGCCAGACACTCCAGAAATTCTACAGTCTAGAGTGAACCAGATCAACATGAGTAACGTAAGCTATGATACTCAACGTGAACATTCATGTCTGTTACAAATGGACAGATAAAAAATGGGCATAATTTTTATGTCTCTTGTGAAAATACTTACATTCAGATAGAAGGTACTTAATACTTTCACTTTCTTATTAGAATAACTGTTCTCTTTTATATTTTAAATTAGAAACTATACAAAGCTGGATGGGAGGAAGACAAGAAGAAAGGTTATGATATGCAGCCAGATGCTATTCCTATAAAAGCAGCCAAAGCCTCCAGAGACATTGCAAGTGATGTAAGTTTTATTGTCTGGTAGCACTCAGAGAAGCTGATTATTTGACCTGTAAACCAAATCAGATGTTTTTCAGAGTGTTATGCACAAGTGTGTGTTTTCGAGCATTTTAAGTCATCTAGGTTTCAATTATATGCTTGCTGTGATAAACCTTTAGAGCAATTGCTCTCAGGGGGATTTGTCTCCTGTAGAATAACACTGAACAGTGCATTTTGCTGAACTTCATATGCATTTGTTCAACGGGCTCTTTGGTAAGACTGAACAAGTTTAAGCCTGAAGACCAGTGAAAAAGAACTTGTGATTAAAAAAAAAAAAAAGACACAACTATTTCGTAATTCTTTTAAGTTTTAGAGAAAAAAATGAGTCTAATGATGTAATGCATTTTTTGATTTAAGTTTTTGCTGCTCTTTGTCTTTCCTCCTATCAGTATAAATACAAACTAGCCTATGAAAAAGCAAAAGGAAAGCATATTGGGTTCCGCAGCCTTGAAGACGACCCAAAGCTGGTTCACTTCATGCATGTGGCTAAGATGCAGTCTGATCGTGAATACAAAAAAGATTATGAGAAGGCAAAAACTAATTTCCATACCCCAGTTGATATGCTCAGTGTTGTGGCAGCCAAGAAGGCACAGGAAGTGGCTACAAATGCGAACTACAGAAGCTTGATCCATACTTACAACGTTTTGCCTGATGCTATGAGTCTTGAATTAGCCAAAAACATGATGCAGATACAGAGCAACGTAAGTGAGAGACTTTTCAACCTTTGCATTGCCAGTGAAATCATGCTTAACTTATGAATGAATACTGTAAAATAAATAGAATTTTCTAAGGAAAATTTGTTATATATGTTATATATGAATATGTAGGAAATAAAATGAGGCTTCTAGTGTAAAATGATAGTGATTGTATGTTTCTCAGACTGCTCTGAAGTACTTATTTACATCTGTTGCTAAAAGAATATGGCCTGGGAAATACATTGTTTTATTTATAACTTACATGTATGTTTATTGCTGATATGTCCAGTCAGGCTCTTTAGGAGCAATATGGGTGCAGGCCAAGGCAGAAAAGGCTTCACTTTTCACTAACAGTGTTAACGTGTACTTTCTAAAAAGATGCCCTTTCATAAAAAGGGGAAACCAGCTAAGCAGCTGTGCTCACTGAGTTCTGGGATATTTAAATTGTAGAGGAGATAGATTGTTCTTTTGTTCTTCAGGTTTATGCACAATGGTTTAGGTGAACCCTCTTCTTCCAGAGGGCCTAGTTATGTAATCTCATGCAAGCAGTCTGTCGCCAGGAGGATCTGAACAATGTATGGAAGACAGAATAACAAAAAAGAGATACCACTGTAATAATTTATAGATAAGCTCTGGATGCATCTTAGTACTGGATAGTTCCTTTTAGAATAAGTGCATTCTAAATTTAATATTCATTAAACACCTAAGAGGTATCATGATTTGTAGACTTATTCATATATCTGATTATTTTCTTTTCTTTCTGCTTCCAGAATCAATACAAAGCAGAATATGATGAAAGTGTGAAGGGTGTTGGATGGATGCCATTGGGATCCTTAGAAGCTGAGAAGAACAAAAAAGCAATGGAAATCGTTAGTGAGAAGAAATACCGTCAGCACCCAGACAAGTTGAAGTATTCCATACCCATAGATTCCATGAACATGGTCTTAGCTCTAAATAATGCCAAAATCATGGATGAGGTAAGAAAGTGTTTTTAAGTTTGCAGGAATAAAAAACAAATTATACTTGATCTAATACACAATCTTACTCTGTGAGCAACTTCTGAAATTGTCAGTTTTGGCAACTAAGGCATATGCTTAATTGTTGTCGTATTTAACCTTAATAGAGTTTGCTATACTTGAAAGCAGAGTTTGACCGAAGTATTTCTGAAAAATGTTTACAGACACACACCTGAGGGTCACATACTGTTCTGTAAAATTTGCTCAACCTAGCAGATTTAAGAGTTTTAAGAGTTTAAGAGCTGGAAGTATTAAAGTGATCCTTTTTGAAAAAAAAGGATTTAAACTTCTAAATGCAGGGTATATTTTTATCTGATGCTTGTTCCATTGATATGAAATTGCTCTATAATATTAATGTATTTTTAATGAGATAGTTAATTTCTGATTCTCCTGCTGAACTGCCATTATCCACTTGTATTCATTAGAAGTGTCTAGTGTTCATGTGTACTTAAATGATCACCAGAATTTTAGGTGCACATCTCTTAGCTCAACTTCCTCCAAGAAAAACTCTAATGTCTCTCTGAAGTGATACTTATTTTCCAAGAGATAAGTAATAATCCTCCATTTCAGACCAAATAGCCTACCCTTTTAACAATTTTTATGTGTACCTTCCGACTTGGGTTTGAAAGCTACTGTTTTATGCTCATCATTGTTGCTAACACTGTTGAGCAAGAGAAAAGCAGGACAGTAATGTGGCAAGATTGGCATTTCTTCCATTTTTATTTCTGCCTTACATATTAACTTAATGAACTATTTCTCATTCATAGTGTTGGTAAGTGATGAAATTAAAATACAGATATTCTTACCAGACTAGCAGTTGCATCAGGTTCATATCTCAAAAGAAAGATTACATTTAAAACAGGAAATTACTTTAATAGCAATAACTATAATTAGTTTTTGATTGCGATTGTTATGTTGGCATCCTTTTTTACCTTCTAGCACCAATATAAACAAGCATGGGAAGAAGACAAAACGAAAATTCATATCACACCAGATATTCCACAGATTGCCTTAGCAAAAGTCAATGCATTTAATATAAGTGATGTAAGTACTGTCTGTAAGGCTAATAAGTTGCTGCTATTTTTATCAGGAATAAATGAGGTGGCAGCATAGGAAGGTGTCTGTAATTCTTGCTTTGCTAACTTGTGCTAGTTTGCATTAAAAAAGCTATTTATTTTTCTTTGCCCTCTTTCTCTTCAAAATTAAATATAAAATGTTATAAAGAAAAAGTAATGCAGTATTTATGGACACATTATCAAATATAAATGTAGTTAACTAAAATATTAACAAAATAATAGAGTTTATTGTTCATGTTTGTTACTGTATTATTATTATTACTAGTACACAAAATTTTGTAGTGGATGCAAAATTCTTTTTTGAATTGAATCTATTTTTGTGTGATGAATGATACTGTAGCCATTTTTTTCAGTAGCTAGTGGTTAAATCTGTTTAAATAAAGATTTGTTTGTAATCATGCAAATCTTATGATGCACATAAACAGACATACTTTTCACATTCTATAAAAAGATAATATCCATGCAGGTGCAGCTAAACCAGTATTTGTGCATGTGGGAAACAAATGTAATTATTTCCTCTGCTGTTACAAATTATCTTACTTGTTACAGTTTCATTAAACTGCATTGATTTATAAGTGCTAGGGCTGGAGTTTGGAGGAATACTCAGGTTTTTTTAAGTGCCTGCTCACTCTCTTGAGAGAGTGTTAAAACATATAAACAGTCTGTGTTTCAAATTACTGTATTTATTACTGTGTATAATGAACAGTTTTTTATAAGTGTTGGGTGGTTTGTTTTTTTAAAGAATGTCTCTTTTCTTCTATTTCACAGAAAATGTACAGACTTTCCTTTGAAGAAGCTAGGAAGAAAGGCTATGATCTTAGAGCTGATGCTATCCCTATTAAAGCTGCCAAAGTTTCCAGGGACATTGCTAGTGATGTAAGTTCTTAAGGGAGAAAATAGTCCATTTCAGACGTTTTAAAGCATTCATTTCTTGACATTATACAATTTTTTTTTATGCCAGTTACATGATTTTTCCTTATTCTTTTGTTTGTAAATAATTCCAACATATTTGGTGTAAGTATTATGATACTTTTGCTAGCAGTGTTAAAAAACAATTTCTTCATTAGAGAAGCAAGGAGATACATGTGGGACTCTTATAAAAAGAGTGCCTATGCGGTTTATTCCTGAGTATGATAGTGCTTGGATACTTCCTAAATATACATTATATATTTGTAATTTATACTAAATGTTCAGAGGTCAACCTAATAAATACTAGAAAAGAACAAATACAGCTTTAAAAGAACTTACTTTTGTCCCATTGTATAGTAGTTTTCTTTGCCCCTTTGATGCAGTCCTGTTGAATTTATTGGTGTAGAGGATGTAGGTTTCTGGAATCCCACCATTCTGTACTCATTTGCCTATCAGTGATGGGGATTTGGCAGTGGCAATCACAAAGCAGCTTGAGATAAGGGTGAAGTGAGAATCTAAGAACATACTACTTAGACTTCCATTTTTTTTAAGAACATAGGTGATGCAATAGCCTCTACAAGGTCAATTTGATTACCTTTGCTCTGAGGCTGAGGGGAAGGTTTTTCCACTCTTAGTTATCTCCATGTGATGGGCAGTGAAAGAAAAATAATACTCGGTCTGTGTGCTCCATTGTCCAGCATTGATAAGTGATTGAGGAAGTGGTTAAGATTTTGAACTGTTGCTTTTGTTAGGCAAACAAATGCAATAAATCTTGTATTTGAATTTTTAGATCATTTCAACAGCTGAGCTTAATGGAAATGATGATTAGATCTTTGAATTTATGGCTAGTCCTTAGATCTCAACTCAAGTACTCTGAGTATGCTGGAGACTACCATAAAGATAGTTACTGGAGCTAATTTTTTAGAGCAGAATGGCAGTGGTAATCAAGAACTGTGTTAGTTAATTTACCCTGGTTCTAATGCTTGTAATAGTTCATTTTGGAGCTAGTATTGTATCTCTAAACAAGAGTATGAAGAGTAAAATGCACATTTTAGAGCTGTCTTCAGCAAACTAGATCTTATATGTTCCCTTGACTTCAGGTAAAGGCAGAATAAACTGTTGTAAGGAAATTTCATTGTTCAGGTTTTTTTTTAAAAAAAAATAGACTGCTTTTAAAATGGACTTTGAAATTTGAGACATCTACTCTTAGGGTATACTGTAAAGCAAATAAGTGGACAAGGCTGCCAGTCTCATATTCTTAGTGGTATTGGATTAGCAACTTTAAAATCCTATTTAAGTGTTGTGTTTTCTTCCTTCCAAGATAAGTATTGCTTGTCTTACAAGTGATGTAAAATTAAGGCCTGTCTCTTTTTTCGCAGTATAAGTATAAATTAGGTTATGAACAAGACAAGGGAAAACTTGTAGGCTTCCGCAGTCTTCAGGATGATCCCAAGCTTGTCCATTACATGCAAGTGGCGAAGATGCAGTCTGATCGGGAATACAAGAAAGCCTATGAGACAAGCAAGACCCATTACCAGACGCCTTCTGATGCCCTCAGTATCATGGCAGCCAAGGAGGCACAGGATCGTGTAACCAATGCTAACTACAAGCGACTCATTCACAACTATATGCTTCTCCCAGATGCAATGAGTTTGGAACTGTCCAGAAACATGAATCGGATACAAAGTAATGTAAGAATCTTTTTTCTTTCTATACTATCATTCACATATGTGGCTTTTCCTGTTTGATCATTGTGACTGTTTTGGAAACAGCAGAATTACTTAGAATCTACTATCTGTAATGTGTAAACTTGCCTTTGGTGATCTGTTTGACAGAATGAGTACAAACAGGATTACAATGACTGGTATAAGGGTGTCGGCTGGAGTCCTGCTGGCTCTCTTGATGTGGAGAAATCTAAGAAAGCTACAGAAATTGCAAGTGACCGGAAATACCGCCAGCATCCCAGCATGTTCCCCTTTAAAAAACAGAACGATGCCATGGACATGGTGCTTGCAAAGCACAATGCAGGGATAATGAATAAAGTGAGTATTTTGGGGAAAATTAGATACCAAATATAATCTGTTTTAATAAATATTGTATGAGCCTATATCAGCACCTGTATGCAGGACTGTCTCCCCAGGAAAACCAAATATGGCACTTACAGTTTCTTCTTGTTTCAATTTTTTCTTAGCTGAATTGCTCAAGTACTGCTAAATAGTACAAATAAATAAATAAATAAATCTGTTCTCATTTTTCTCAAGGCCACCCATGTTCTATTCCTCTCATGCTTATATAAAAAATTTTATATAAGTTATATGAAAAAGTTCTAAATATTTTTAGCATTTAAAAACATTGTAGTTCTGATTTTAAAAATGCTGTTGGAAGAAATGTTTAGAAAAACACTGTTACGCAAAAGTCAAAGAATTGTATTTGATTTTTCAATGACAAAGCAGTACAATTAACCTGGCTGATAGGGATACTGTGGGATGGCCCTGAACTGAAAGGTTTTAGGCCTCTCTGAATACGGAGGGGGAATTGTAGCTCCTGAAACCCTGCTGGGGGAACACTAAAACCGTGGCTGCTGACAGAGCATTAGAACCCTCTGGTTCCACAGACACTGAAAATCTTGATACATAGTGAAGACTAGATCTTGATGTCTAAGTCTGGATTAGGTCATTGCGTAGTAAAATGCACCTGAGACAACATGATCCTGTTTTGCCTTCAGTAACCAAAGTGCGCAAACAGAAAGATGAAAACCCGAAAAGCTTTCCTTTTCATTTATATTAACACATCTGACACTTTCTTTTTTTCAATAGCATGATTATATTCAAGCTTGGGAGAAGGATAAAACTCAGATCCATGTGATGCCAGATACACCGGATATTCTACAGGCTAAACAGAACAGTGCAAACTACAGCCAGGTGGAGTTTTTTATTACTATCTATTACATTTTAAATTAATATTGGCTTTCTTCAAATATAAAGGTGCCCTCCCATTTCAAAGTAAAAATATTATTAGTTTGTCTAAGTAAAAGAAAGCGAGGGGACATTTTAAAACTGGAAAGAATTTTGATGCTGCTCATGGATGCGGAAACCTGTTTTGAACTCCACAAGTACTTAGACCATACTTTATTCATACCGTAGGAATCAATTGCATTACAGTGAATTACTATAAAAATACAAGTCCATTGTGCATATTCTTAATTTAATACGGAGAATAAGCATGTGCAGTGATTTTAACTTTTCTTTCATCTTTCAACTGGTAGTGACAATTTTTGCTTTGCATTACTGCTCACAGGTGAATCTTTGACTTGCAAACACTTGTACTTAAATCCATTGTACACAAGCTGAAATGACTACTTAGCAGCTACATGACAGCATCGTTAGCTAAAATTTTGTTATACTAATCAAAAATATTTTAGTTATCCCAGATGTACAGAATTAAATTCTTCAGATACTTTGCAAGTTCCCAGAATAAGCTGTAGTAGGAAACTGCTATCATAAAGAAAACTATGTAATTGCTGGCCTAAGACTTGGAAGACTTGAGTCCCTTTTCTGTTAGTTTCCCTTTTTGCTCTCCCGTTCCAGTAGCCCTTCTCTCATAACTGAAGCATGTGTGATGTCCAGAATTTGGTAATATGGATCACAGGTATATCTAAATAGAAAGTGACAGATACACTACTAAGGCTTTTTCAATTAAAATTTCAATTAAGATTGTTTTCAATTTTAGAAACTTTACAAGCTTGACTGGGAAGAAATGATAAAGAAAGGCTATGACCTCACACCTGAAGCCATTTCAGTGAAAGCTGCCAAAGCTTCAAGGGACATTGCAAGTGATGTAAGCAACACTTAACCCAATCTGCTGTGCGCTTCATGTAATTGCTATACCCTACTGAGGCTCCCTAGATGTAGATCTGTCTGTCTGCTAAGGTGTGCCTTTGAATAAAACACAAAATTGCTAAAAAGACTCTCCCTGAAGTGCTGTAGTCAATGAAGAAAACATTTTGAGGAGGATTGTTCTTGCATCTTGGGACTTCCAAAGATTGTGGTCCATCCATGAAATAGCTTGTCATACAAAGTTAGGAGCGATATAAGCTGGACCTGCGTGCTCTTTTGAATATTGCATTTTTAAAGCAACAGAAAATTTGACGAGTGCCACTCCTGAGAAATACCCTTTCTGTGTCTGGAATAGATTTGCTGAAACATGTATTCCTAGTATTTGTCAGTAACTTGATCTAAACACAATTGCATTTCTGGAAGAGATTTTACTGATAATTAGAAAGTGTTTCTGAATGTTAAGTGTCTATGTTTTCCATTGCTGGGTGCTTTATTCATTAAAACATTGCAGTGAGTTAGCCTTTGGAAGGTCAGAAGAGCATGACTCTGTAAATCAGATGACACAGGAGACATTCTCGGGGCCACGCACTCTTCTTTTCCAGAGCCAGTGTTTATTTCCCGGGGATGGCATTCACTGACATTAAGTGGGATTATGCACATGAATCAAGGGGCTATTGAACTTTTACATGAGACGATATAACAGGTTGCCCATTGTTATTGGTAACGTGCAACGTTAAATGAATATGTTGAATATATTGGTTTACTTGTATATTTTGTCACTGCCTTATTCTTAATGCAATTCTAGTAATATAATCTTTATAATTTTAGTACAAGTACAAAGAAGGATACCGCAAGCAACAGGGACATCACATTGGATTCCGCAGCTTACAGGATGATCCAAAGATGATGTGGTCAATGCAAGTAGCTAAGATGCAGAGTGAAAGGGAATACAAAAAAGATTTTGAAAAGTGGAAGACAAAGTTTAACATGCCCGTGGATATGCTGGGCTTCCTTCTGGCTAAGAAATGTCAGGAACTTGTTAGTGATGCAGACTACAAACATATTCTACACCGTTGGACTTGTCTGCCAGACCAGAATGATGTCATCCAAGCAAAGAGGGTCTATGAACTACAGAGTGATGTAAGCTTCCTCTGGAATTAAATCCTTGAGGGTTTTTTTTTCTCTGTCTTTTTAAATAATATATTTACTGCTTATTGAAAAGTAATAACTCCCTTTGGATGTTGATATGGAACAGATGAAAAACTAACCAAGCTTAAAATGTCAGTTACTCTTTTCATACAGTTTAGTAGAACAACATGGAAATAACCTACTACAATTTGATTTTTTTTCCCTAACAGAATCTGTATAAAGCAGATCTACAGTGGCTCAAGGGTCTTGGATGGAGTCCTTTGGGATCTTTGGAATCTGAAAAGAACAAGAAAGCTTCTGAAATTCTGAGTGAGAAGAAGTACCGGCAGCACCCAGATACTATTAAGTTCACAAGTATCCCAGATGCCATGAATATTGTTTTAGCAAAATCTAATGCCAAAAACAGAAGTGATGTAAGTTGCCTTTAGACACAGAACATGTAACTTGATAAATGAATGAATACATTAGTTTACATTGAAGCTCTCTATATATGAGCATGGGATTAAAATATGCAAAATATCAGATGCTTGCAATCTATGCTTTATTGCTCATTTATCAAGGTCTTTAGTGTTCTATAATTTATTCAGTATAACCTGCAAATCGGATGCGTACTATATAGATTATATGTATCATCATGGTGTATACCCTTCAAGGGTGTAAAGAAGGAAAAAAGATAGTATAAGGGGGTACGTTATTTGATTTGGATGTCTTGCATTGTTTATATTGTAGATAACATTTATGCGTGTGGATTGTATCTTTGTGTTACTATTAAAGAAAAGAGGAAAGCTGAATTAATTTATACTTATGTAAGCATTTTATCAAACAGGGTATTTTTGTTTCTTTCTTTTTTCAGATACTGTATAGAGAAGCCTGGGACAAGGACAAGACTCAGGTTCATATCATGCCTGATACTCCTGAAATCTTGCTGGCTAAATCAAACTTAATCAACACAAGTGATGTAAGTGTCTCTTTACAATGTGTCATTCATGAAATCTGGAATTATCCTTTTTGGCTTTGGTTTAAAATGCAGTACAGTAATTCTGGAATTTTAGCCATTATAAACAAGCCTGTGAGATTTTTCAGTGAATATTGTTATGCATTGGGATGCTTTGAGTGGAATTTCTACAATAGAGATTAGAAGTGGAATTGCTAGAATATTAAAAAAAAAAAAACAAAAAAAAAACAAGGTAGCTGTTTTCAGATACATGTCTTTCATCCCTACTGATCATACTAATTCAACTGAATCGCTGCATATAGAATCATAGAATCATTTTGGTTGGAAAAGATCTTCAAGGTCATCGAGTCCACCCATAAGACCTTCAGCATATGTCTAAATATCATTGAATATGTATTTATCAACTCTTGTTTTGTTAAAATTTCTGATTATATAGAACTGTATTTTTAGAATTACATACTATTACATCAAATTATTTGTTTTAATGGACCAGATATAAATACGTGCAAAAGGCGAAGAAATGTTTGCAGTTCTATTCAAGAGAAGAGATAATTGTGACTGGAACTGTAAGAGTCAGTGGATTGTATCATCTATCTCGCTAGGAAGCCCTGTTATTCAGTATGTCAAATAAAAAGCATCATCAATCACAGATGAATTAATCTGACAACTTACTGATTTATTTTGAAATAAATTTGTAATTTGTTATTTAGAAATATCTTTTAGTTAGAAAAAATAAATTAAGCTATTGGACTTCATTATATGAATGAAAATGTATTTGAAATCCCATAATATAGCAGAGGAGTAAAGTTCTGTCTTAAAGTCAAAATAATTTCACCTTTTGGTCAATATTACTTCAAATCTCTATTGAACAGAAACATTACAAGTTAGGATATGAAGAACTGAAGAAAAAAGGATATGATCTTCCTCCTGATGCTATACCACTGAAGGCAGCAAAGGCATCTAGAGAAATAGCCAGTGAGGTAAGAGTTTCACTGAATGGAAATAAAGGAAATAATATGACATAAAGCTGATAAAAATCTCTGCAGTAAGATGTGTTTTTATTTGGGAGAAACAAGTCTGGCATGCAAACCTTATATAGTTCACTTTCCAAGTGGATACATTATTCTTAGGGGTGTTAATATAAGAGAATTAGAAGATTCAATTAAAAAAAAAGAAAATAAATTAAAAAAGCGAATATATGGTGACAGTTAAATAAAACAGTTAAAAATATGGTTGAGGACTGCCCTAAACACTAAAAATACATTACTTATATTGATGGCAAGTCCACAAAATATATTACATGAAAATCTGTGCTCATACTCATGTGTTTAGAGATTTTAAAAAGTGAATTTGAATGCAGAAATAAAAAATACAAAAAAGGTGAAAATTATTGTTTCTGATCTCATTCCACTAGTATCAGTATAAAACAGCTTACCGAAAGCAGCTTGGACACCATATTGGAGCGCGCAACATAGAGGACGACCCCAAGATGATGTGGTCTATGCACGTAGCCAAGATCCAGAGTGACAGGGAGTACAAGAAAGC
>VZSV01000274.1:11801-81806 GCA_013398735.1 Nothocercus julius
CGCGGTGAGGGCAGTGCGGCTCCGGGGCGGGCAGGGAGGAGCGTGGCCCCGGGGAGGGGGGCAGGGAGGCTGGGGGTGCGTGTGTGGCGAGCCGCCGGCGCCATCGCTCAGCTGCGCGGCTGCCCTTGCAGGAGCTGGAGGCCATGAGCAGATACACCAGCCCGGTGAACCCGGCCGTGTTCCCGCACCTCACCGTGGTGCTCCTGGCCATCGGCATGTTCTTCACTGCCTGGTTCTTCGTGTATCTGCCACAGTGGGGCTGGGGAGGGCGGGAGGGGGTACTGTACCACGAGCCCGCAGCCGTCCGCATGCTGCTAGTGATCGTGTTTGCCTTAACTGCCAGCTCTCAGTTACGAGGTGACTTCTACCAAGTACACGCGAGACATCTACAAGGAACTGCTCATCTCCCTGGTGGCCTCTCTCTTCATGGGCTTCGGGGTCCTGTTCCTGTTGCTGTGGGTCGGTATCTACGTGTGAGGGCCGGCCGAGGGAGCCCAGGTACAGCTTGGAAAGCTCACATGGGGCACGGAGTGCTGCAGCTCGATAAATATCATATAGCTGAAAGCTCGCTTGCTTGTTAGTGCTAATTATACATGTGTGGGTTTTCTGGAAATGTAACTTTGTGAGAAGCTGGGAGAGGCTGTGCTTTACCAAACCCACCTTCTTTTGGGGGTAAATTTTGTAATGTAAGAACAACCAGACAGCAGTACCCTGCTACTAGCTGTGCTGTGGCAGCCCCTGTAGGGCAAGCATTTGGCTTGAGAAGCCCAATGATCAGGATGCAGCAAATCTGTGCAGATGCAGAGCTGTTCATTGTTTTCACAGCACAGTTGCATCTGTGCCAGTACTTGAGCTACAAAGTGACTACTGGGTAATGTAGCTGAAGCGTGTTCTTGTGCACAGCCATCCTTTTGTGTGAACTATACATGCAGAATTGGGATTAATCCCCATCTGAGGCATTAAGGAATTGTATTTGTCATATAGTCTTTTGCTCAAGGTTTTTTTTTTGTTTGTTTGTTTGTTTGTTTTGGGGTTTTTTTTGGACCTAGTAATATCATTTTTTGAACAAATCTAATACAGAGTCTGTCCCTCAGGGTGTATGTGGAGCTTTCTCTTAAGCTCACCTCTACCATGTATCCCTCTAATAGGATGCAGCTTTAGTAAAAGCAAGTCTGATCACAGGGTGTGCTCTGAGGAAAACTGTCTCACTGACCTGCTTCATCTCTTGCTTGGTTCTAGGTGGGAAGCCTTGCAGAACCTCTTTTTATATTTCTTTTATATGGCAACAACAAAACCTATATCAGGCATGGACTGTGCTCCTATCAGGTGACTTCTGCCAGCACAACAGAAAAAAGCTGAATAAAGCTGTTTTTGTGATGCATCTGCTTTTGGACTTGCAGTTTGTATTTTAGATTGATTCTTTTGACCTGGGTTTTCAAAACTGCTTTGATCTTTGCACAAGGTTGGTGTGCCTTGGGATGATGGACCCTGTATTGCACTTAAAAGTAAATGGGCTGTTTCATAGGATGTTTGCAGCTGCAGGAGCAACTCTGTTGATAAGAATAAAGCATTAGATTTTCTTCTAGGCTGTTTAACACACAACTGGAATTTGAACATGCATTCCACTGGAGAAATTAATGTTGTAAAACTATACCTGGTGGTATCTCAAAACATTGCTGATACTGAACTTAAACAGCTTAACAACATTTTTTTGTCATTGAAGTTCATAGCACATAGTGACTGGCATGCAACTAATCACTTAAACTAGCTATTGCATTGTAGACTTTTTCTTCTGTGATAGATTTCAGTGATAAAATGAATTGTCCCTGAATTGTCATAGATTTCTACTGCTTTATATGCCTAGAAAGCACTTCAATGTCATCTTGTGCCTTAGGACAGAGAGAGTTCTAGAAAACAAGTACTTCTTTTTCCTAAATCTGCTCTTATATCCCTCAACCTTTACTGTCATCTGCCTTCCTTACCCTCTTACTGGAGAGCAGTGTCCTACTTCAGCCTGTGTTGAGGTATCCTGAGCTAGCAGCTATCTGGGCTTGAGTTTGGGGCAGCAGAGCTAAATGTCCTTTGCAGAGGCTGAGGGGAACAGGGACTACTCAGAAGCGGTCACTTACCATTTCTAGTCTGCAATTGGGAACTCTTGCACTAGAAATCATTTGATGGAAGTATCAGATCCTGCTCTTAAGCCAGGCTCTGTGCTTCTGAGGTGACCTGGCAGCAGATGGTGATGCTGCCAACAGTGGCCCAGTGAACGTACATTGTGGATTAGTAAATAAAACAGTGCTTGTAGAACAACCATGTAGTAGGTTAGTGTGGCTCCTCAGATGCAAAGCAAGACCCGTCTACCAGGTACAGCAGTAAGTGTCATAATGCTTGTGGAAAAACAGATTTTTGGAGGAATGCTTGAGAAGAATGCTGAACAGAATAACCTTGCAGCTAACTGTGGCCTTCAGATAAGTATTTATTTAGTAATTTATTTATTTAAGAATTATTTATCTATGGGAAGTATAACTGTGTTTTAATGGTATTTTTGCAATTGTATCCCTGCTTTCAAAGCAAACAGGTTTTAGACTTTTACATTCAGCAGGTAGCTTACAGATATAAGCCATTTTGGAAGGAAGCTTACGCTGTGCAGATGTTCTTAGGTGCTTCTGCATCTGCCCCTGTCCGTGGAAGCATGAGCAACGATAGATCCCTTTTTATATTTGTACAACAGTGAGTAAGCCACAGATTATGACTGTTTTGACCCAGGTGGACTCCACCTGGGCAATTCTGGAAACTCAAGCTGGTGTTATTAAGTCTTGGTCCTTCATGAGAAACAATTTATAATTACTGGACTTGAAGATTTTTTTTTTTTTTTTCAGGTCAAGGGAGGAATGCAGCCAGGAGCCATCCTTGGATACAAAGCAGGATTTATATATTTATTTATATGGGTTTATTTACCTCCAGCATAAAACAAAGTCTAAATAAGCCAAACAAAAATGTGGGGAATACAGAGACTCAGCACGCAAATTCAGCAAAATATAAATATAAATCAGAAAGAGAGGAGGGAAACCACACTTGTTCCCCACAAATAAAAACCAATAATCAATAATATCTGCTAAGAATGCAACTCTACAAACTCGCTGGCAATATACATTGATTAAAGCTGTGACAGCAACATTTAAACCAAACAAATTAGTGCTTTACTTTTTCTTAATTCTTGCAGTGGTGGCATAGTCTCTATTTACAGGCTTTAAGCTTTAACAGCAGGGTAGAAGGTTTGTGAATTTGCTTTTGAAACAAACTGCAGAAAAGCCAAACTTTGGAAATTGGCCTCATTTTCACACTTGTCTTCCTGCCAAGAATGTATAGAGATGAAGCTTCTAGTTTCCAGATGGACAAAAAAGAAAAAAGATTTTTTTTTTTTTCCCCCAAACTGCAAGGCAGGAGACATTGGCTCAGAGCTCCCTCCATCTCAGGCAGGGAAAGACTGGATGGTTAACACTCTTGTCACTGATTTGGGAAGAGGATAGGGAGAACATCTTTAGTTACAGGTGAATAAAGTGGAATGGAAACATCTTCTCGAATGGTCTATACAAGCAGGTGCTTCCACAGCATTACAAAACTGTATTAAGTTCTAGTTTCTGCCTTGCTAAGTATTGCTGCCTGGTGGCTGGCACAACTGGCATATGATTTGTGGTGTACTTTTAAGATAAAGAATACTATTGTGACATAAGACACTAAAAAATTGCTTTCAGAATCTGACTCTTCAATATCAGAGATCACTGTCAGCCCACTGCCACTCTGAAACAGTTATATTTGGGTAGGACTGGATTTCGAATTTTAGTTGTTGCCTTGTCTCACTACTTTGACTGACTACCATTTTTGAGGCACGCAGCACTTACAATGAAGCCACTGTTCTCTCATACAGTCCTACTAGCAGAAAAAGGCCAGAGATGTTCCTTTAGCCCTTAGGCACTTGGTTTTTCAGGGCCCCTCATAAACCCCATGTGTAAGTGTTGCAGGGATGTCTGAGAGACTCTCCATCTCCTGTTGGGCCATGACTGTTAACATATTTCTGGCGAGGTGCACTTAGGGACCTCAGCTCACCTCAGCTACTGCTTCTGAGAACTTGTGGGGTATCAGCTGGATGCTGGTGATTGCAGGCAGTGTTTCAGCTCTGGCTCTCATGACATTGCCAACCACCTCTTTGCTTGCTAAATGAAAGCATAGGCATTCAGTCCAACTCAGCAGGAGAGGGACAGCAGCAGCTGAGCCTGAGAACACTACCTCTCAGCTGAGCAGACCTAGAAGAGCACAGGTTCACTCGTCTGAATAAGGACTTGCCTCACTGGGCCACTGATTGCCAAATGGAGAATAAAAGCTGCCAAGAAAGTTAACTTTCCAGTTTAAGGCCAAGCAAAAAGCTCAGGGCAGGTGGAAGGACAAACTGAAAGAACACTGAGTGTCCTCTCCAGAGCGCTGCAGTGGGTTTTCTTTTGAGTTGCAGGCAGGAACAGAAATTCCTACTGAGTATAGAGCTGAGCTGTTTGTGCTTAGTTACTGTCAAGCCCTAGGCCTTCTTGCTTCCCCCTCTGAGCTCCCCACAGTTGGGCAGAAGGCTGTCCCCTAACTACGTACTCACTTGGTTGCCAGAAGTTCCCTGCTCACTCTGCTTCTTGGCTGCCAGGGCTTAAGTGCATTTTAGTATCCAGAGCATATTAGCAATATTTGCTAATTTGTAAAGGCACAGAATGGCAATGAAGACCTGACCTTGAAACCACCCTACACATAAAAGGTGCCGATGTCTAGTGATGACCCCAGGAATTGCAGGGTTATGGCTGCTTTGTCAGGACAGTCTCAGAAAAGAAATTCCGAAATCCACCGATTCAGAATTTTGGGAACACAAGGGAGATAAAACTTCTTCTCAGACCAGAGAATGATGTCAAGAGATCCATCCAGGAACCATCTCTGAATCTAGCTAAAAGTTATTTGCAGCTTGTGTCTCTGGCACAGTAGAGCCAGCTGATGGTGGCATTGGGGCATGTCAACCACGCATTCCTCAGCGCTGGTTAAAAACAGCCTGCAACTATCTTTACTGAAGACCAGCAGCTGGGGCCCCAGTTTGTTTACCCAAACCTAATTGGGTTAGATTTGCCTACTTCTAGTGACAGGACTGTTCAAGGGTTTTTTGATTGTTTTCTGAAATCACTTTTTGAGTTTGCTTCAGGCTGGAAGAGTGGCATTTTTCCCTTCACTGCCATCTCCTTTCCCCAGAAGTGGCTGCTGTTTCCTTAAAAAAAAAAAGTCTCTGAAGTATTAACATGGTAGTGGCTCAGCATCCAGGAGTGAGGATGTTTCCTTCTTTACTAGAGGTGCTGGAGCAGGATGGGGAGAAGGACACCTGGGCGCTGTAAGCTGTCAGTCTGACCTGTCCCAGCACCACTGTAGAAGTCAAGCTTTAACATGGAGCTTAGCAAAGGCCCCCTTTGGTTTCCTATGTGAGAAACGCATTGCTCAGTAGCGACAGACCTAAGAGGCCCTTTTTTATACAGCTTAAAAAAATTAGTGGTTTAGCAAGTTAAGAATTTGTAACAGTAAAATACCCAAAATACACTTAATTGCTTTTTTTTTGAGAACAGTGAGAGTGAGGGCCCACAGGCCCTGTCATTTCTGCCTCTGTGGTAGGAGATACACCATTTTTTTTCACAGCTTGGCAGCAATTCATGAGACAGCAGAGATGCATTCATTGTATAGTGCGGAGAAACCAACCCACATGTCTGGAACAACTCCCATCCTGCTCTGCAGGGTGCAGCAGGTTTTGCTAGTGGTCTCTCTAGCACATCTGGGCAGCGGTGGTTGCAGTGACTCTACAGCCAGCAGAGCAGCTCCATTCGCTGGCAGAGGCTACAGGCTGTGACAGAGTAGGTTCCCACAACACTTCAGGCGGGTAACTCTTGGGTAATTTTTCTCCCATGCACTGATGACAAGCACCCCCCCACACGTGGTTTAGTCTGGGCACAGCTTTAGCAGCATCTTAGTGAGGTTCTTAGGTTTATCCATCCAGACCTGTGTACTGTAGAGGTTAGGGTACAGTGAGGAGGGTGAGAGAATCTGCAGTGGTGATGTTTGCCCTTTTTCTTGCTGTCAGCAGAAAAACATGCAATTCATGGACACTGGGGCCTCCAGGAGTCTGTGCAATAGGGCTGACAGGGATGGCCCTGGGCCACCTCGAAGGAACAGCAACTCCAGTGTATGTCCAGGCACAGCCTTCCTTTTCAGAAGAAATTCCAGTGTTTCAGTATGAAGCCTCCACTGTTGAGCACTCTACACTGTGTTGTAGAGAGCTGATGCAGCACCTCTGGGCCAGTAGACATGGCGGAGTTCCTAGTTGCACTCTGGGATGTGGCAGGCCCATCCACATAAAATCCAGTGTAATGCTTTCAAATCCAGTGTAGCAGAGAGAGGGAGAAGTGATGGAGGGCACAGTTGTCCCCATAAAGGAAGGGGAGAGTTGTTCAGGACAACATGAGGTGGTGGGAGTTGGTGATAACGTCAGTCTAGGAGAAAGTGCAGGACTGGTTGTGTTTCTGTGGCATAAGTCCTGTGCTCTGTTTGCGCTGTGTCTGTGTGAAGAGGCCAAAACCAAACCAACTCCACACCCAAAGCAGGAGACAGGGACAAGGAGAGACTAGGGGCTAGTGGAAGAGGTTGTACAGAAGACTCCCCAGTGTCACCAGTCTACCTCCTCTCTCCAACCAGGGGATACTGGGGCTACCAGGACTCACTCACAGAGCCAGTAAAACTGAAAATAATAGTCAGTGAAAAGGTGTCCAATCTGCTCAGGAGCAGTGCTGCAGTTGGCTCGACCCTATGTGAACAGAGTAAGAAAAGCAGCTTACAAACAGGAGAAAGAAATGTATTCAAAGGGAGTTGTGGCTGAACTACTGACTGAGATAGTGAAGGGTGAGTCCCTAGATTCACATACTGCCTTTGGATACACAAATCATATCCTCTTCTAAGCACACGTATGAGCAAGACTGCTCTTCCGTTGTCCTTCCCAAGGCATGAGTGTGCACTTGTTTTCCAAGTAAATTACCTTCCTCCACTACACGTGTAACAGTGTCAAAGGGAACAACCAAAATATACAGGGCTGTGGGAGGCTATAAGCATAATGTGGCCACTGAACACATGAGCAGAGACCACCCTGCCCACTCTTCTGTGGTATTATTGATCCATTCTGCATTCAGCCCAGGACAAGAAAAAAGACAAGTTGTACTCACAGGCTGTGCTACTCTGAAGTGGTATGTGAACTCGTGGAAAGACATCATCACAAGAGGCCAACGGTGCACTGTTTCCTGAGGAAGAAAACACAATAGCTGGGATGAGACTAATCCTGAGCATTAGGCAACTTTTTCCTGGGCTTGGCAAAGAAATACATAACACCACTCTGTTAGCTTGTCTTTGTGGAAGAGCGAGGATCAGCAACAGGGCTGGACTGCGTGAAACAAAGAGGCACTCAACCATTTTACCCAGCTCCACAGGCATAACAAGCATGGAAGCTGGCTCAGCCCGTAGCTTTAGTTTGTGGAAAGGCTGGTGAAACATGCAACAAAATACTGGGCTTATAAAGAGTACAGTGCTTGCCAAGCTCCTTGACTCTTCTCTGCCTCTTCTGGAAGCTGGCCCTCTCCCCATCACCCTTGAGTTCTTAGAGTGGATGTCCATGCCATGTTTCTTCAGCTTCTCAGAAGTGCAGTTCCCCAATTGTGCTGCTGCTTCAGCCATCACAGAAACCAAGGGAAAAGCAGTTGGAATTATTGCATATGTAATTATTGCTCCCTTGGTCCTGAGCAAGTGAGCTTTCGTTTGAAATAAAATATGGCTAATGCTTCCTGGGATACTCAAAACACAATCAGCCTTTTTCTTTCTTTTTGCCATATCTTGCACCCTTGCCTTGGAAGAAGCAAACTACTGCAACCTAGTACTATGTTTTCCTCTCAAACATTGCCAACCCCAACTTTTTCTAAGTCTAGAGGGAATCATAACTCATGAAGAGACTCAGCCCACAGGGACTTGTGGGGAATACTCCTGAAAGAGTGTCATTAGGACACGTACAGCAACATACTGCCTGAACTAGGCTTTTCCTAACAGTCCTTAAGTTTAGGCGTGAGGTTTAGGGTTGGGTGGGATGATTTCATTTAAATGACCACAGCATCCATGATTCATGTATATGGTTGGCAAACAGTTCCCTTTTGGAGGGCATGCAGAGATGTCTGAAGTACATTTACATTAGCAAGTACAGGGTAAGGCTATCTGAGCATGAAATCCTTCACGCAACTTTTGTACTGCCTTAGCTCAACTACCCCCTGCCCTGGAGGTAACTGTATTGTACCAGGATAACATGGCTGCCTGTGAGTATGTGGACTTTGTCTGTGTGGACTTTGTGAACCATCGTATCCCTTACCTGTGTGTCTGTGGTATTGATGAAGCTGTCCATGTTTGTAGCATCGTGGCATGGGTCGCTAGAGACAAGGCCACAAAGGGAGATGGACACAACAGAAGAGGTGCTAGAGAGACAAAGACAGTGAGATCATGGAAGGGAGCAGGCTGTGCTGTGTCTTTTCCAGCACTTGCAGGAGATAGAACGGCCACGTGGTGTAGTACCCAGCTGACTTCAAGACAGCAGACTGACTACCCTCAAATCTAATCCCAGCATCTTTCCACTGTGTCCTGTCACTCCCAAGAACCCACATGTCTACTGCAAGGCACAGAAGTGACAGTTCCTCCCACACTTCTGCTCACAGCTGCTCCTGATCCTTACTTGTGATCTCTGTTTACCACTCCAATTATCTTTTAATTCTTGTTCCCAAATCTACTTCCTAGACCATCTCCCCCATTAATCTTTTTTTTTACACTCTAGATTCACCTCCTTCTTAGTCCACTCCTAACTGACACTCTGCAAATCCTCTCTCTCTGAGAAGATCTTGATGGATCCCTATCAACCTTATGGTCTGTAGCCCTCACTCTCTGCCAGGAACAGAGAAACATAAAAAAAGAGTCTAGGTCACTCACTTCATCTCCAGGGTCAGATTGGTGTTTACTGCTGTGAGCTGGCTGACAGGGATGCGGTAGGTGAAGTTTCCAGTCCTGAGGACAGAGCAGGAGCATTAGACTTTTTAGCACCAGTTCATCCTGCTCTAAGATGGTGCAGGACAGGACCCAGACTCTCTATTCAGCTGGGACTTCAGAGGACAGGGATTCCCCGCCCAGCTTCCAAGCTCATCACCAAATCACTGTCCAGAGGGGCAGCAATCTTCCTGTTGGCATGCCTAGCAATGGAGTAGGGATTGAGTTTGGAGAGTGTCACAGTACCTCTGCCCAAGGGGAAGCATCGGCTGCCTTGCGACAGTAGCAGGAAAGAAGAAATCACAAGGCTCTAAGAACTGGCTATCTGCTCCTTTTACTGGAGCTTTCAAAACACGGCTGCCACCAGAGCTTTCAGGAAGCCCTGCCTTGCTCACCTGCATGCATCACTGGCAGCACAGTACTGGGACTGGATGGCTACATTAATCTCCACGATTCGAATGGAATGGAGCACTGGGCTTGACCCTGTGGATATGAAACAGATTACTTAAAAGGAGCAAAGGGAGGGCTGGAAGAGATGTCTGGCATTGACAAAAATTGTCTTTCCTCATCACTGTGTCTTAGGCAGGGGTCAGATTGCTGTTAGACTGTCCAGTTATGGTCTGGGTGAGTCATCTCCACACTCATGTAGTACTAGGCCCTGCTGAGCTAAAGCACACCATGCTCCCAATGACCGGCTCCTGCTTTGCCATGGCTTGGTTTGGGTGCTGGACGGGTTGTGGGCTCGTCCCTGGAACAACACAGGCAGCTGAACCAGTCATCCTTCTTGCTTCTGGCACCTAGACCTGAACTTAGGTGTGAAATTTCACAGTAGGGAGTACAATTGCTTGTTGACAAGGGCTCCCAAATCCTGCAAACATTGCCTACTCTACACCTTTTTAATCACCCCTGCTAGCAACACATAACACAGTCTGGGCTCCAGAGGTGGTCCATTGCCCTTGCAATGTGCCTCAACGCCTGCAGACTGGAACTTTCTACTCTCTAGCTGGGTGTTTGGCCAGTGTTAGGCAGAAAAACAGTTTTGTCACAAGGACAGAAGATGAAAGGGTTCACCTACCATCTGTGCCAAGATCCCCTGCATGGGGCCACTCGCTCACCGGCTGCTTGACACTGCGCTGCTGCCGGGCCTGCCCCAGTGGTAAGTTGCTGCGGGAGAGCGAGAGGTTGGAGATGTACTTGGATTTGCCCTGGATGTGGATGAAAGGGGAGGAGGGGCTGGCATTGGGGCTGCCAAAACTCTGAGACCTGTCAGGTGTCTTTGGCCATTTGGCGTAGGAGGTCGCTTTCCCGGTGACACCCCTCGATTTAGCTTTGATATTTGTCACTGGCAGAAGTGCGATCTGACTTTGGTCTGTAAAGGAAAGAGAGAGAGAGAGAGAGAGGGAGAGAGAGATTGTACTCAAGTGAGTGAGAAAGCCAGGCAGTCCTCCCAACTTCTAAAGCCCCACGGAGGCTCAGCTCAGCTGCGTGAAAGGGCCTAATGTAGAGGGAACAACTACAAGCTGGGGGTTCATTCTATCCCCACTTTATACTCTTATGAGCAGCTGATGCCTCCCAGTGCTCTGTGTGAAGGTAATGACAGGATCACCACAGCAAAGGGAAGCAAAAGGCAGTGGGAACAAAGTGGAGGCATAGACCTGTGGTCTGATAGGATGCAGTGTGTAACACAGGGTTAAAGCATGACTCCAGGGGTTTTAGGACTCTACAGGCCCTGCATGAAGCATTGTTCCCCCTTCAACAGAGCAAGCAAGCTCTGAAAAGCACTGCCTGGGCATCCAAGAGGCAGCATGCCTCATGGCCTGTCAAAATATTACTCATGGTGAACACAGTATTGAGGCCAGGTCGCAAGAGACAGCTGCTCAGTCATGCTGGCCAGCCCAGCCTAACCTCTCATGGCCCCTGGCTGGTGGAGCAGGCAGCTGCCAGAGACCTTCCAGTCCTCACTCCTGCAGCATGACCATGGATGCTTGTAACATGCCATACTGTAGCAAGGAACAGAGATCAGCCTGGCAATCACACTTCGCCCCACAGACTGCCTGCTAGATTAGGTCTCAATGCAGAACCACAGAAAGGTTTAAGTTGGAAGGTACCTCTAGAGTACAGTTAGTCTACCTGTCCTGCTCCAGCAGGGACACCTAGAACACGTTGCACAGGATCACATCCAGGCGGGTGTTGAGTATCTCCAAGGAAGGAGACTCCACAACCTCTCTGGGCAGCCTGTTCCAGTGCTTTGTCATCCTAACAGTAAAACATTCTTCCTCATATGCAGAAGAAACTTCCTGTGTTTCAGTTTGTACCCATTTACCCTCTGTCCTATTGCTGGCCACCACCAAGAAGAGTTTGGCTTCATCCTCTTTACATTCTCCCATCAGATATTTGTACTTGTTGTTAAGATCCCCTCCCTCTCAATCTTCTCTTCTCCAGGTTAAACAGGCCCAGCTCACTTAGCCTTTCCTCATAAGATAGACGTTCCAGCCCCATAACCATCTTTGTCACTCTACCTTGGACCCTCTTCAGAAGGTCCATGTCCCTCTTGTCCTGGGGAGCCCAGAACTGCACACAATACTCCAGGTACGGCCTCACCAGAGCTGAGTAGAGGGGGAGGATCACCTCCCTCGACCTGGACGCTGACCTTCAAAAGCAGCAGGTGTTGATGAAACTAGGGATCCTTTTCATAAGGTCCAGAGGTAGGAAATGAGCTGGAGAGGGGCTAGGGCCACAAGATGAAGCAACAGTGGGACTGACAGACCTCAGCGCTGCCCCAGCATCTCCCTCATGTTGGACTTACCTGTCCGGTTAGTGGCATGAGTGGGGCTGGTCTCAGAGAGGGCAATGGAGGAGACATTGGTGGGAGCAGCAGAGCAGCATGCGGAGAAACACGGTGGGTTGAAACACGCTAGCACACTTTGGCCAGGTAAACGGTAGACAGAGTCATGCACATTCACTGTGACTGCAGGGCAAACAGCAGGGACACTCAGAGTAAGTGAAAGGAGAGGACATCTAACAACAGCAGCCCTGAGAGCCCTGGGCCCTCTCTGCAAAACCACAGCCCCAGGACTACCCAACATATCAGCAGGACAGTGCAAGGGAACCCCTGGCACAGAGATGCATCTATGTTCATTACCCTGCACCACAAATACATGACAGTGCTTTTCGGGCTGCTATTTTATGAATCTTGCAAACTATAAGGCATCTCTTCCAGCTAATTTTAGGTGGCCTGTCTGCCTCATCATAAGCAGTGTAAATTGGACGAGTCATTTGGGATGAGATGGTATTGTCCCACGTCCCTGCCACAGGCTCTAAACGGACAAAGGCAAAATTCAACGGTTTCACAAGACTGAGCAAGCTCAATCATCTGTGTGAAGAATTTTGCTCTTGCCAACGGACTAGATGTTATTAGTCTATGGAAGAGGTAAGACCAATAAAGCAGACATGATAGACATGTCAAAAGGGGCCAGGTAATGGTATGTACACTGTCCCCATATTAATAGGCCATTAGGCCTGCTTACCTCAACTCACGAAAATATGCAACACGTCTACAGAGGACAGGAGAGCCCTTTGTGAGAAGACTCTCACCATCCGTTTACAGTGGCTTGCAGAGAGCACAAGGTCGGTAAGGAGCCTCTTGTTGCCAAAATACCACTTCCCTCCGGCACCATTTGGGAACCCCAGGAATTCAACTTCCGTAGCTGATATTAATGCTCGGATCTCCCCTTCTAGATGTTGATATTTCCTAGCCTTTTCTGCTGCTGCATTACTCAGTGTTGTTACCCCACTCTCATAGCGGACAATTATGTCTACTACTTTGGCACGGCACCCTTTCACCATTATCAAATCTGTCTTGAAGAGTTCATTGTTATTATCTCCAAGATGAGGCTCTATAAAAATCTCCCATCCCAATTTCCGCACCTCTTCAGCCAGCAAACCACAGATGTTATTGTGCCTTTTAATCCGTGCCTCCTGGATGACAGGACAGTAACCAATTATGTGGTTAGGATTCCCACTCCTGTTCCCACTCTGCAATATTGTGACCTACCTCCGTGTGTAGGGGTCCTGTCACTGGCTCTGTCAGATGTGACTGTGGATGGCACCAACTGAGTTTTATCAAAGTTCTGACTTGACCTAAAATTTAGGAAAATACATGTGAAAACCTCTAGTACAGGGGACAACATGTACTTGGAGAAGTGACTGTAGCAGTCAGTGGGTGATGGATCCTGGTATGTGGAGCAAAAGCAAAGATGAGTGCAGCATCAAGGAAGAGCAGACTAGCAGACGGAAAGAGCAATGAGAGAAAGGAGAGCAATGCAGGAGAGAGGCACACAAACCACAAATACAGCAAAGACAACAAGAAAATGCTCCAGTAGACTAGTTTAGGCACTGTATGGCTGACAGGGACTAGACCCAGCTGATTCAGAGGACACTATTCATGCTCCCTCAGTGCTCATTGTGGCATAATCTGTCCTCAGAGAACTTGCTTTCTAATACTGATCTCCTGAGTGGTTTTATGACCTCAGACCCTGTATCACCCTCATACAGTCACACTGAGAATCCCCATGTCTTGGAGCCCCGTATGCTCATGATCCAGCGTCTCAACACCCTAGGCCACTCACCTTTTTTAAGGATAGTGTCCTTTCTCAATGAGACATAGATTATTCCTCATCTGGTTCTTTATAGAAATACAAACAACACAAATCAAATTCATCCTATAAAATTCCAGACATTTCCCTGAAGCTTCCAAGACCTGAACAGAGATGTCACAGGAATATCCAAAGGGCAAGTCAGATCTGAAAGAAGAGGAGATTCTGCATCCTGCTGCCTGTTTCTCTCCACTGTCCATACAGACAGCCTACAGCAACACCAATTCTGGGCCCTTCAGCTACTGCCTGAAGAGAGGTAGGCAGCATCTCACTTTCACAGATAACAGCATGTTTTCTTTTTTTACTGCACTCCTAACAAAGATGTTCAAGACTTTCTGTTCATGGCCTCTGAGGCATAGGAGCTATTCTTCTTCTCTTTCTGTCTCACATTTTGCTTGTTCTGTACCAATACAAGGCTTCTCAAAGATAAACGTAGTCTTCACTCATTTAGAGAAATCAAAATACCATTTTGCCATTTGCAAGATATACACCTACATATATTTCTTCTTGAAAGAACGATGTCACACCAGTCTCCTAGAGACAATGTGGACATCATCCTCCCATGCTAACTTTTATCCCAGCTGAAAATCTACCACTATCCCTCATGTTTCTCCCTATCTTGTTAACATTTCTCACATATAGCTTTATTTTGCATCCTGTGGCCACTAACGTTTTTAATAGCCTCTTGTGAAACATTCTGCTGTGGAGTCCTTAAAAAAACACAGGAATTGTGCCTTGCATTGCTCTTTGTGCAGTATTTTGCTGACTTGTCCAAAGAATTCTGATAAACAGATAAGACATTTTCCTTTTAAGGGAAGTATGCAGCTGCATCCCTGCAGTTCATATTAATTGAGGCATTTTACAGTTCTGTTCTGATTAGTATCCCAGCCAGCTTTCCCTGTGTTGTAGTAAGATGTGCAAGGCCCTACCTTCCAGACACACTCTTTTTTCTTTTTTTTTTTGTTTGTTTTTGTTTTAAGATATTACTTTTCCTGAAGCCATAAAATACGGAAGCTGAGTTTATTCAGCAGCTGGGTACCTCAGTATCTTGCCTTTTCCTGGGTCAGATACCAGAATTGTGTCAATATCTTTCCAAACACTCCCTGTGCTGATGATTATAAACAGAAGTATTTTTTTTCTGTCCTTTTTCCGCCCAATAAGCTGTCTCCTACTTCACAATAAAGTTACTCACATACAAAGAGGTAGTAACATCCTTTTAGCTAATACTTCAAAGTCTTTATTCTTTTTCCATGTTGTTTTCACTCCTCTCAGACTGTCCATTCTTGATGTAACTAAAATATGTAATTTCTTTATTCTGCCTTTAAGTCACCTAGTCCTAATGCTCTTTCCATACTGCCTGATGAGATTCATGATCCTTCCTGTTGCTGAGGGATATTCATATCACTCTCTGCTTTCACATTTTGCTCAGGATTCTTTGCTTTCTGTGGTGCAAATGGAAGAAAAAGAATAGGAATTGAGAGAAGGGATGCAGCAATTAAATAACAGTATAATAAAAGAATAACATACCGTGGACATAGAGCAACTGGGACCCCAGGACCCCTGTGCCGAAAGAGTGCCAGGAGACAGACAGGGGGCACAGCAAAAGAGCTACATGGTAGTGAAAGGAAAAGGGAGGTTGACAGAGGAAGAAAACAGGAAAGAATGAAAGATAATGGAAATGAAAAGGCAAGAAAGGGAAAAAATAAGGAGACAGTGGAAAGAAAGTGGATTAGATGAGAGAAGTAACCAGAAGGGGAAGGAGAGAAATAGGACAGGGAGAGAGAGAGAAAAACAAACTTATTATCTAGTAATGTGAACTCCAAAAGGAGTAAAGTGTATTGACACCAAATGTGCAGCACAGCCTGTCCCTGTGCAAGCTTGCTGGGCTGGGGCCATTCCCTGGCTGTTCTCCCCACACTAAGGACACAGTCTGTAGAAAGAAAACCCTTGCCTAGCACAGACTGCTTCTGCCCCACATCAATCAGTGCGCCTATGCTATTTCAGTTCAGCTGAAGAGGCATCAATAACATTTAGACAGGCCATGAGTAGATATGTAAACAGCCAAACAACAGGATATTTTCTTTTTTTTTTTTTTTTCTTCCTCACTTTCTTGACATCAGACTTGTGTGTAAGAAAGCATTTGGTTTTATTTACAGGTTGACTCACTGGAACTGTGGTAATTCACCCTGCAGTGATTTGTGTCTCAGAGACCCCCTTAGTCACCTCATTTTTCCCACAGAACCCAGGGGTACCTACCCATCAATATCCACAAGGTCCTCCTCATTGCGCAAGCTCAGCACGTAGAGGGTAGACATGGACACCACACTGGAAAGATGGACACGATTACAGGCTGAGGACAGATATGGGGCAAGGGACATGTCCTGGTGCTGATCTGCTTCTACAGGATTTCAGCCCATGAAAGAAGCTTTAGGTCCACAGCTTCTCACTACCCAGATGGGGATGGCAATGAAAGCTCGGCCTGCTTGTTCTGAGGATGGGAAGTGTAGTGGGGAGGTGTGACCAGGAAAGATGGCTCACAAGGCACATCTATGTTTCACTAGCACACAGACTGTGCTAGTCCTGAAAACCTTGAGACTGCAGTGAGAAGTGGTATCACTTCTGGGAACTGAAGCAAATCCAGCACTTCCAGCATGGACAGCTTGGTCAGGCAGGTCCAGGCATAACCAAAAAGTTGTAGGAATATAGACTGTTTGTTCAGCACATTCCACAGCTCAGCAATGCACAAGACAGAGAGGACAGAACTGGTGAACTAAGATTCATGTGCCTTCTCTTCCCAGACCCAAATGGGTATTGTGGTGGCACTGCAAGGGTAAGAGATATGGGATATGCTAGTGAGGTGTGTGAGATGAGGAAGTTGAGGGAGACAAAGGTCTGGCTAGTGTTAGATGGACAAAGGCCTGCAGATGGAGCCAAGTATGGTATACAAGGCCCAGACAAGCAGATGTCAGTCTGCTGACACAGAGATGAGCTGGTCCTGCTTATTCCAGCAAGGGCAGCAACAATACCCTGTGCTGAGATGGGAAAATCATTCCTCCAGCAGGCAGCAAGGATCCCCCGCAGTGCAGCATGCTAGAAAGAGGGCGGCCTTGACCAGCACACTGCTGCTGGGCTTGGGAGGATCCTCCCAAGGTAAATCATGGCTTTGCTGAGAGAAAGCCCTCCTAGGCAGTGTTGAGAAGAGGCAGAATGGGTGTGCAGACTCACCTGAATGCCATGATGATGACCAGGGCAATGATAGTGCCTTGCAGGAAGCGCTGGCTGATGCAGGCTTGTTCTGGAACAACTGATGGTGACTGCAAGAGAAACACCAGAAGATCCACTCAGGGCACCTTACCACAATGGCTCTCTGTTTCAGAGTACAGCCCATCTCATCCAGCCCATAGAAAGCTCTCTTCCCACTTCCATGCAAGCCCTAACCCCCTCAGTGCAGAAGCCAGATAATGTTTTTGTAAGGCATGGACTAAAATGCTGCCACAGGTAGGACAGAGCAGGAAAATGGGAACTGACAGGGTCTCCCCTTTTCAATGTGTATAGGAAAAGATAAGGGAACAATGGAGTCAGTGGTGAACTGTTTCTGGTCAGACAATCTCCTCCCAGCACAGCACTGTTCTTTGGGAATGGTTCCTTACCTTGCTGGCTACTTTGTGTGGCCTCTTTTTGTGAGGTACACTCCCTGCACGGCTGAACTGGCTTCCTGTTTGGCTGCAAGGAGAAAGGAGGAATTAGGCTGAGCTGTACAGGGCACTGCACTCAGAGCCATTCTCAGAGAAAATGTGTATGTCTGCTAGGGGAGAAATCTCTGTGACATGACAGTCACAAACTTACTGTCACGCAATATGCTCCAGGGACCGATGCAGGGAATTGCCCAAAGGGCCTGAACTCTGCCCCAAGACCCACATAAGTGAATTAGATTAAAGATGTTGGGAAGTGCATGACTGATCTATCTCAGAATTCTACCATAGGCCAAATGGCAACTGTCAATATCCTACTGTTCCCAGACTGAGTTAACAGTACGAAGGGGGAAGATTCCCCCAAATTCCTTTACAGATTCACTTTCCCAAACTGAAATGGCATTTAAGACTTGCAGGGAGACATCTCTTTCGCTCCCTTGACCTCATCATGCCTGTACCTGAATGCCCCAGAGCTCACAGTTGACTTCATGCTATCCAGCCGCTTGAGTTTGGCTAGTTTATGACTCCATCTTTCCAGCTCATCGATGCGGGTCTCCAGGTTGTCAGTCAGCTTGCACAGCTCCTTCACAGCTCCCACATTCTCCATGAATATCCGCTCCTGCCAGGGAACAGGTCTGAAGTCTAAGTGACCTGGCACATGGAGCAACTCCTGCTTCTCATGCTGGGTCCAGTCATTCCAATTGTTACCCCACCCCCTACCCCAAGAGAAAGGTTACACAAAAATACCCCATTGAGGAGGCAAGGGGAATCACCCAGAAGGGCATACCTAAATCTCTCCAGCTCCTATATGAGGGCATAAGAGATACTCTCTTCAAACTCTACCAAAATAACCAGTGTTAGAACCCTCACATTGCTCCCTAAGGCAGCACATCTCATTTGTGTGTCATTTCAGTGCTGAGAGCAAAGAAGATGTCATGGATAATTTACAGTGGCAGGTAGATGCCTCTTCAGAAGCTGAATTGCTCAGCTAGGGTAAACCACACAGCCTGCTGTAACATGCCTTTTTGCAACTTGCACCATGCAGCAACATTCCAACCACCTCTGGATTGAGGGCTGGTGAAGTGCAACATGCTAGCCATACACGCACAGGACAGAAAATCCAAAAGATCCTGCTCCTAGCTGCTACTAGTTGGTGATGTAACCGCAGGGATGTAGCGTCCCACAAAACAGAAACAAGGCACTAAGTTGAAGTGCTGGCCATCCTTTCTGGACAGAAAGGACAAAGTGATGCAAAAGACAGCTGGCAGCTTTGAGAGAACAGTATGGATGTATGCCATGGGAGGATGCCTCCTTGACACCCAGAGCAGCAAGCAAGCTGCATAGGTTAGAAAGAGGTCAGGCTGCCAGGTGCTCTGGGTTATCTTGACCTAACCCCTTTATCTTATCTAGAAAGGAAAAACTATGAGTAAGACTCTCGCTGAAGAAGGCTGCCAACAAGAAGCCCTTCCTGAGGGAGATGCCCTCCACCATCAGGCTACTTCTTCCCTATTGGTTTCTGCTGTCCATTTAGGTCTGTTCCTGACACTTGAAAGAGCAGGCAGGTCTAAACCTCATACAGATGTATTGGCTGAGAACCATTTCCCAGGCACCACATTTTCACTCCTCTCTTTCCAACTTTATGCTAAGAAAAACAAAACAGAAAATTCTCTCCACAGTCCCCCTGACCCAGCTTCGCTGGCCCTCCTTTGCCCTTCAGGCTGCTACTGACCTTATTAACCACCAGGAAGTTCTCTAGGGTCTTCCCATTAGAAAACACCAGGTCCCCAGTGTCCTTCACGGCTTCTGGGAGGATCTCTTTTACTTCCTGAGCAATGACACCTGGATGGAAATGGCACAATAGGTCACAGCATTCTAGGCAGGGCTTGTTCTGCTACAACTCCTTCTCTAGCCCATGAGGTTGTCGGCAGGACCCCTCTGCGCTGGTAATATTTCAAGTGCACTCATTCTGGCTGGTGCATGGCCATGCAGAGCATGCAGGCACCATGGCCGAGGTAGCCTATACACCCCTGAGGTTCGCTAACAGAAGAGTGAATGAAAAAGAGTGAAACCAGCAGCTGTTCAGTCAGAGATGGTTCTCATGCTATGGAGACAGGGATATTTGTATCACCCTACACACAGCAAACAGCTATGTGCTGGCTCCCTCTGGATTTGGAGTAGCCTTATCACAGCCTGGGAGAGGCTCTGAGCTGCTTGAGGCAGATGCCATTCTCACTAAAGAGGGAACTTCCTTAGATGCCTAAACTTGAAGTGATGAGAAGCCCCTTCTCTCCTACACGCATACCACATGTCTCTACCACTCTGGGAGCCGCCACTGGGAAGAGTTTGCAGGCATGCTACATCTGCAAAGCAAGCAGGGCAATGGCACTGGAAACTGCAAATAAAGTGTCACTGTAGGTTGCAAAATGTGAGGTGCAGCACTGCAGACATAAGCAGGGAACCGCAGGGCAAAACAGGGACCCTACCTGTTTCAGAGGTGTTGTCAATGCCCACAGTGGCTGCAAACTCAGGCTTGTAATTGTAGTGCACTAGTCGCATACGGGAGATCCTCTTCAGCTGCTCTGTTGTGTCCACCTGGGACAAAAGAGACACATGCATGTTATAAATGCTTCCTAAGTTTCCCTAACCCTGATCCCAAGCAGCAAAATGCACCACGTAATGCCTTTACAACCAGTTCCAAACCCCATTCAGATCAGTCATGTGGACAAACAGCATTTGCATTAGGGTTATTCTCCAGTTCTTGTCACTGGAAACATTTCTTGGACAGTGAAGTCACAAGATTGAGCCTCATCACACACCCAAGAACAGAGACAGTTCTCATAAATATGAGACTTCATTGCATCCAGCTTTTTTTGTACTATATCCAGCTGGAAGGATTTAAAAGTAGAGCAGAGCTGAGCCTTTCACTCAGACTCTTTAAGGTCCCAGTGTGCTGCTTCATGTATTCAGCTGTTTCCAGGTTTGTCACTTCTGCATTTCCTGCTTCTGAAGGAAGAGCCATTATTCCTTAGGACACACTGGATAGGCTGCGTTGGGAACAGAGAGGAACAGCCGGACTTCTAAGGTATTTCCAGTCTGTCAAGAGAGGCAGCTCACAGCCTCTCCAGAAAGACCATATTACAATCAAAATCATCAGCTGAAAGAGGCACACAAGGACACTCACCCTTGGTGCCTCCAGGTCCCTGGTCATCCTGAGGATAGCCTCATTTTCTTACCTCCTGGATGTCCTCCTTCACTCGGATATCTGAAGGATGCATCAGGGAACCCATAACCTTCACATTGCCATGGACCACGAGGGCTTCATCAGGGCGGTCCGTGTTAATGCCAACTCGACCATGGTGAAAGACGGTATCAGGGAGCTGTGCCCGCTGCCAGAGCACATCACTATCACTCTCAAACTGGCCAGGGTTTGAGGCCTGTAGAGACAAGAAAACAGAGACTGAACAGCACCAGTAACAACACAAGGGAGAAAAACACTCAGGCACATTCTGAGAAATGGACTAAGGACTTCTGGAGAGCCCTTCAGACCCAGCCCACAAAGCGCAAGCCAGAGGGACTGGATGGCAGGATGGACCACACAGACAACAGAGGCAAGCCATGGACAATAGATGCACATTATAGAGAGTCACATCTGCCATGTTGACCTGCACAGTATCAGGCATCTCATTCCAGTAGAGCCCCATTCCAAATAGTATGGGGGAAAAACAGATGGAAAACAAAGCTGGACATTAGCAGAAACACCTTGATGATACGGCTGTGTCCTTGCTTTGCAGAAGGGAACCAGGGATGTGGAAGATCTCAGATGAAATTGGGACACCTTGATCCAGACAGTCTCAGAGGCAGATGGGGGCTTTGGGGATGAAGGAGTCAAGATCCTGGCAGACATGCCCTTTCCAGCCCTGAGTGCACCTGAAATACAACCTTAATGATGACCTCAAAGCTGATCTATGCCCCCATCCTCACAGAAGGGAAAGCAGGGAGTGAGACAGACAGGTTATGGTATATCCAGCAGGATGGGCAAGGCCAAGAAGATATGAGACAGAGCATTGCAGCAGTACACACAGTGGCAGGGCTCCACTGCCAGCCCTGGGAACAGATCCCAGCCTGCCCCTACAGGCAGAGACACCCTTGCATTCATCTGCTGGCCCTGTGTAAGCTTCTTTCCACAAGAAGCAAGGCTGTGCTTTTTCTTGTACCTGCTCTGCTCCTCTCCCTAAAGTAGCGCACCAAGTCTCTTGAGATGTCTGTTATCTCAGTTTTCAGAGCTGTTTTAATGATCTCAGCAACTCCAACCAGAACTGCACAGGCTCATTTGCTAGGGATTGGAAGTTACCAAGTCTGCAGAAGGAGACTGTGTCATGGCTGTTGCTCCTGGGCCCAGAATCCTAAGATCCTGGCCCGCTCTGCAGGTCTTACTGTAGCTGTGACTGACTTGGGTTGAGAGTGGGCAGTCCAGGTTGTCTGCAGTTGCCTAAGGTTTTGCACTGAGAATCCTGGAGACTGCATAATTCATCATATACTTACTTGTCTGCAGACTCTAGGGTCACCGTCTGTCCTCTGCTTGTGTTTTAACCCCGCACCAGCCCTTTGCTAGAGGAAATGGACAAGCACTTAAAAGGCTGCAGGGCAGACACGGCCCATCACAACATCACAGCCTGTCTTGCAGAAGTCACAGATTCCTGTCCTCAGACCCCATGACCGAAAGCTTTATCAGCAGAGCTCTAGGAGAGTCTGGGAATAGCACCTTTCTTATTCTGCTCCTGTGCATTCACATTTGAGCACTGCTGTCTTAGCACTTGTGAGAGGGTGAGGTCCTCAGAAGACATGCCAGTCTTCCCTGTTCCTGGAGCCTTGCCCCTGCTGCAGAATCCCAGCAACACTGGTCTCACACTCCAAACAGATACACTTTGGATTAACTGTTCAAACCTGGGAGAACGGATCGCTTTCCTTGTCCGTGACTCCCTGCTACAGATTCTTGCATGCCTTGGGGCTGCTCAGACTGAGCACACGGCTTCAGCAGCTGTGTAAAGGCTAGAGTGAAAACCCAGGCACAGACAGGGATACCTACAGGCAAGGCAGTAAAGTTTTGGAGAAGGCAGGCAAGGGCTGGGAGGGAAAAAGCTCTGAAAAGCCAAAGAAGGGTAAGAAGATTGCTTAGGCAGTCCCCCAAAGGACTGTGGGGCACTCTAGTAGCTGAAAAAGAAAGGGATCCTGAAAGTCAGGTAGAGACAAACAGTTGACTTACTCTCACGATGATGCGCTCGGAGATGTGAGCTGCAAGCGTGTAGTTCTGGTTCTGGGCATGTGCCTGCAGAGCTACCACGAGCATGAAATACCTGACAAGAGGGGAGACAGGTCAGGAAGCCATTCCTCTGGTAGGGACAGTACACTGGGAACTGCTGAGTCTAGCTCATCCCTGGAGGATGCAGGCACCTGGCTGTCATGGCAGGCTTTGCATGTCACCTCTCCTTATGCTGTGGGGTGCACCCAATGTTCCCAACCCCTCATACAGTAGAAGAGGCCCTTCTTTTGGGCACAGGAGACATCCTCTTTCTTCCAGACAGACAAGGATTCAGGACCCATCTCTCTGTCCCCAGATTCCAGCTACACTGTCTAAGTTGAGGGCTGGCACATCCACAGGCTCTGAGTGCTGAGAATAGCCCAGAGAAGGCCTCTCCACTCCTCACCTCTGGTCAGGGTTGGGTTTGCCTTTCTTTCGCATGTTGTTGGCTGTGGTCTCACTGAAGTGTAACCGCCCCACAGTGACCTTGGTGACCTGCTCTGGAGGCAGGTTAACCCTGGAGAAGGCAAAACAGACATGAATGAGGACACTGCTAGAGAGGAGGATCCTCAGAGAATGGCCATCTCCTGGCCTCTTCCACCATGGCAGGTGTATGAACCGAGTACAGTAGTGCAGCGTGGAGGAGGAAATGCAAAGAGTTGCAAGCTTTGCTGCAGGAGACAGAGGAGAAAACTGGAGGTTGTTATACCCATAGTATTAGTCTGGACATTGCCCACCCTATTTCTTATTCCCTAAAAGCAATTCCCCTACTGAACATACCCCTGTCAATACTCACGTGACAGGGTTGAATGGCCGTTTGCTACGGTCTGACTGTGACTGTTCTATGTTGATTGATTGGTTCAAGGCCTCTAGCTGGAGAGAAAGAACGAAGCATGTGACAAATGGGGATTTTCCCCATCCTAGCTCCTTTTTCCCAGACTCTGCATATGCCAGCTGTTTGCCTAGGCCCTTCTATGACCCCATACAACTAACTAACAACATCTAACTTCAGCGTGATTGTTGTCCAAGCACAAGTGCCTCCCTTGGCAGGATGTAGGTTGAAAGTGAAAGCAGAGGAGATTTTTCTCAAAGTGACCACACTCCTCTGCAGTCAGGAGAGAGTGACAGGCAGAAGGCACCAGGCAGTGATTGAGTCTATCTACATCCAGTCCTGGGACACAGGAGCAGGCCTTTCTCCAACCTACATCAAACCCAGTGCTCATAAAATGCCATGTTTCCCTTGCTCCCCTCTCTATTCCTCTTCTGCAGCTATGAATTGGCTGAAGAGAGCAGCTGGAGCTTTCTGCATAGCTCAGGCCAAATGTTCTCTTCCAGGTAGTGTCCTAAATGTAAATACACCTAGTTACAAGCCCAGCCATGCCTAATTCCCTAAGGAACACTTTTTGTTGTCTGTACCTCTTAACCGCTTTGTTCACTCCCATCTTGTCTCTTGCCTGCAGGCAGAGCCAGAAGGCAGGCTTCAGCCAGCTAGCAATAAAGTGGTGGGAAGACAACTATGGAGCACTGGCACAGTATGGGCCCTCATCTGCTGACCCAGGCATGACTACCACCAAATTGTTGGCTTATAGAAAGCACAGGCAAGAGATAAGCCTCATTCTGACCTTCAGCACTCTCCTATACATACATCTGCAACTTAGCACGTGACAGACGCAGTGTTGTTCGATCCCAAACATCTGTCATGCACCCCTCTCCCTGCTGCAACCTTAGCTCCTGCTTGCCTTCACTCCATGGAGCTTCAGGTAGAAGCACTCTAAGGGTTTCAGGCCCTCGGGAGTCTTCACATACTTGGGATCTCCAAGCATGCCAATGTAGACCGTGACTTGGAAATGGTTCTTCTTCTGGCACACAAAGGCGTCGTCACCCACTGAGAAGTTGAACCCCTTGTCGGCATCTACACGGTATGTGAGCATAGGGCTGTGGAAAAGGCAGCAGGCATTAGACCAAAGTCTTGTGCACAAAACTGGAGTCTTATATTGGGAGAGGGGAGCATGAGCAGCCCAGAAGCAACTGTAGCTCCTGTCTGAGCGAGGGGTACATATAGCATGATACACGGACATTACTCAGGATGCAGATGCACATGAATTACCAGGAGGTGGGAAGGGCAGGGAGACAGATCACTTTCATGTCCCAGCACACACGAACAGCAACCGTGGCACAAGAAGTCCCACCTCACTACAGACACTGAAGGCCACATCTATTCACACACACAGTCACAAAGCTTTCCTGAGTCACAGCAAGCACACAGGAGAAGAATAAGGTTACATTGAGGCAAAAGAGGTAGTGTCATTTAGTTCACTGTGCAGATCACCAGCACATGCTAGACAGATTATGCAAGCAGCCCACTCTGGGCTAAATTGATGTTGCTCTAAGGTGCTTGCTTGCACTCTGAGTGGCACACAGAGTGATGTGACGCAGAGAGTGATGTGGCACAGGTGCCTGGTGTGAACAAAACACCATGTCTAAGCCCTCACAACAAAGTCATCTTGTTGTGCAGAGATGAGACTTCAGAGAACTTCCATATTCCCTTGAAACTGCAAGTATTGTTTTAGGAGGGTTTTCAACTGCAAAGAAACACAGTTCCTATGACAAGGATTTGACGGGGATGCTGAAGCAAATACTCCTCTACTATAAAAGGGGCTGCAGGACCCCTGACAACCATTAGCTACAATAGGTTATCATCTCTTTTCTGAGGTGATGCTTCTAAAAAGTGCAGATCCTTATCTTTCGTTCACCTGTGCTAGAGATAACATAGCTCCACATGCTGTATGACCAGCACCAGCTTGCCCAAGGCCCAGATCAAACTCCTGTTAAGCCGATTGCTGGTAGAAGCAGCTCAGGCCAAACAAGAGGGACTCCCACATCTCTGCTTGCTTCACCTGTCACATTCCCTAAGTCACCTACATTGGCCCTATCACCAGGCAGTACTTGTCTGTGCAATAGATTCCTGGGGAAATCAGAACCACCTGCTCAGGCTGCTGTTAATAAGTTCCAGCTTCCACCTTGGCATGTCTAAAGGAGGAGGGGGACCCTGACTGCACAGAAGAAACGCATACCAGCTGGGAAGGTTTAATCTACATCTCCTTAATGGGTTGGTTACCATGGAAACAAAGGAAATATGTGGTCTTTGCAGCAAGTCCCCTTTCTCTCCCACCAACCAAAAATCCAGGCTCAGGGCTGGTGGGCCCCTAGCACATGTTGCCTGCCTGACACATGGGGGTGAGGGAGATGCCTCTCATCCACACTGCCCATCAAAAATTTCTAGCAGAACACCCAAATCCCATCCTTTTTTGACATTCCTTTACTTAAAGGAACATGCATGAGTAAAAGGGAAGCATGTGAGGCAGCCTTGCCTGTTCTATCAGGCATAAAAATTACTGTAAAAATTAGAGAAAAAAACACCCCCAACTTTCTCCATTAGTTATTAAGAGAGTTAACCAGAGAGATGGATGGATAATGCCCAGTGAATACAGCAATGGAAGGGGAAGGCAAACAGACTGATTGCTGCAGATGACTAGCACTGAACATAATCAGCCTAGCAAGCTCAGTAGTCTCTAGGGAGCAAAAGATATTGAAAGGTCACTCTCTCCTGCATTTCTCCCCCACTTTCCCTAATGTGTTCTTAAGATGACTGCCTCCTTTCTGCTGGGATGAAATGCGGTCTCTGCACCACCCCACCTTCCCTCAAATAATTAGACTAGAGCAGGATGAGAGAAGCAAGCATGAGAAGTTTCGCAAGAGCTAGATATGCTGCAGTAGAAGTGCTTCAGCATGGTCACCTAGTGCCAAGAGCAGTCCTGCAGTGTGCTGACACAGAGGAGATGAAGATCATCTGCTCAAGACATTGTGCCCAGACCTGGTGGATTGGTCTCACTGCGGCATCCATGATGCATGGACAGCACCTCGACTACAGAGCGCAAGGAGCTGAGGTCAAGATGGATAAAGCCTGGCTCAAGGTTATACTGGGAGTCCAGCTTTACTGGACCTCAAACCTGAACTCTAACAGCACCATGGGGTTCTGGGATCCACAAATCCTCTCACAAGGCTGGCTAAAGCCCACTCCACCCAGTGCTGGCATAGGACTGGTTCCTTCCCTCTATGTCACTGCTCCCATAGAAGTAGCATGACCAGCTGCCAGTCACATCACCTTACACCATGTTTTGGCCACGGTCCCTCTGGGACTCCCCAGGTAATAAGGGGTTAAGATTGGATGAAATCTGTGGGGCATTTCCAGGCAGCCATGAATAATGCCTGGGAGGCTCTGTAACTACTTACTTTTTGCACCCGAGGACCCTTGGCTGCCTGTGATGTGCCCCAAACACAAACCAGATGGTGGAAGCAGAGCGCTACCTTAGCTCAGAAGTATGAGAGGAATTTCTCTCTGCTCTTGCCTTCCTCACAACTTCAGCCCCAAATTCTCCAGCTGGTTCTTCTCACCAGGGAATTGTAGTTAAGGCTGGCCTCATCAACTCCAGCTCTGTGCAGAGCAGCAGAAATCCCAGAAGACAGCCTGTCCCTAAACCTCATCCCACTCCACTGAGGGTCCTTCCTACCCTACTCTTTGGTTCCTTGCTCCTTCAAGCAGTTCAAGCTGACAGCCTCCCTCAGGTTTGTGGCTCCGGGCGCAATGCCCTCACCACAAACACAAATGCCTTTTCCCTCTCCCCAGTCACTACACAAATACAGCAGCTTCTTTCCAACTCATGTTGTGATGGCACCCCTAGCTGATGCAAGTGCCCTTCCTGACTCCTTTCACTAACACTCACTGCCCTGAGATGCCACAGGTTCTAAGCACCTGGGATCCCTGATCATTAACCACTTACCCCACTATTTTTCAGATAAAAAAATGCAGAGGAGGGGGAGGGGCTGACCAAATGACTGAAGCTTCCAAAACATGCTCTGGTTAACGTTAACTCCAACTGATGGCCGCTAAACCCTTGCTGAGACAGAGCAAACACTTGGGTTCCCTTTCTTCTGTCTTCCAGAAATGCCTTCTCTGGCCTACTGTTCTCAGAGGTCCCCTTCCCAGAGTTCCTGATAGACAGAGTTTTACAGTTGGCTGTGACTTGTGGCAGCCCCCAAAGTGGGATCCCTGACCATCCCGGTGGAAATGATCCAGGATAGATCTGAGGCAAGAAACAGCCTCCCAGATATAAAGAGGGGAGGGAACTATCTAGCCCTTTGCCTTCAGCTTGACACCTCTAGCTGAGCCAAATAACTGTTTTCTGAGATTGCACCCCACTCCAAACTGTTTGCAGGCTGGGATATCCCCTGCATTATTTATTCCGGTGCTTGCTTACTCTCACATTCTAAGACTCACTTGGAAGCAACAAAGCCTCTACTTCACCTCAGTCCAGGCTTTTAGAGTCACAGACATCCAGTCTCTCCTCCCTGCCCCATGTACTAGACCTCCAGCAGTGCAGCTGGGCACTGTGTCCCTCTTGAGAGACTGTCTCAGGGTGGGTGGGTGATGCAAATGTAGCACTAATAGAAAGGACAGCAGTTGATACCAAATCAGAACTGGTTACTTGGATTAGGAATGATGCTAGCTGTTGACTGGCCCCTACTGACCAGTCAATGGCTCGGCAGCAGTCAGAGCAACGCTGGCTTCTTCCAGTGAGAGTACAAGGATCAGAGGGCAAACTATCAGGAAAAAAAGGTCTGGGGTCAAATGGATTATTTTAGCCAAAGGTGTTTACTGATAAAAGAAGTTTAACACAGGACTCAGAAGGCCAGGATCATAGGAGAAGAGATTTCTCCTACTGCCAACTGAGAGTGAAAGGTGACAAACTCCCCACTGGCAACATCTAGCATCAAGGCTTAGAGGAGCTGCAAGGTAACAGAGAGAATCAAACACCCTCATCCTCCACATTAAGGTGCAAAGGAAAAGACATTGCAGGGAGAAATATCTGTGTGACAAAAAAAAAAAAAAAAAAAGAAAAGAAAAGGGAATTGCATTAGTGGCTGACAACCTGGATTGTCAGAAGGATCCTCACAGGCCACCACTTGCTTCTTTTCTGGTAGAAAAATCTCCCCCATCTTTCTCTCATTTCCCTCCTTCCTTCTAGATTACCCAATATCTCAGTCATTCCTATGATATAATGCCTAGACACACCCTAATTCTCTTTCTCTCTTATTTTTATTTTTTTTTTCTTTCTTTCTTCCAGGATACAAATGCCAGAATGGAGGATAGACCCTACAGCTGAGCAGCAACAGTGTGCCACCTCACCCAGTCTGTGTCAGACTGGCACAACCACAGCAACTCGTCCAAGGCCCTGCACACATCCATGGTCCCATTAGAGGCCTGACACACTCTTCGCATGAGTGATCAAGACATCAGTGATCAATCACCAAGGGATTTGTTGAGCCTACTTTTTCTTTGGGAGCCAGCTGGTCAAAGCGATTTGCCCAAAACACTGTGCCATCCAACCTGAAAGTCCCGTCAGAAGGATTGGATCATGTCACACTGGACAATATCTCTTTGACGACATCCAGGTTCTGCAATATCTACGGTTGACGCTGCACCTAACAACATTTATTCTCACAAAGGACTGCAAGCATGAAAGACCAGATTCAGACTGAAGGCCTGAGCTGTGGCTGGTTGCAGAGTAGAAGACATAAGAATTACCAGTTTACTGGACTACACTAGCCCAGTTCCCTGGGTCAGAGCACAGAGGCTCTAGCCTCAGCATGGAAATGTTTCTGCTCAGATCTGCATTATCCCTCACCAGCTGTCTTGCCTCACATTGTAAACAAATGGCAAGAAGGAGGAAGGAGCCTGCTGGGATTTATCAGAGCATGCTGTCAGAGAGATGAATTACTCCTGTTCCCAGGAGTAAATTAGTGAACCGCCTTGTTCCAGGCCTCTTCGGCACCATTGCTGGAAACCAACTAACCCTTTTGAAGGTTCAGTGAGTTTGAAACCACAAAACTAGTGCAAAAGGCTTGGAAGAAATATATTATCAATAAAACTAATCCTGAGACTCGGGTCTCTAAACCAACAGATTCCTCAGCCCACAGCAATGCCTGAGACATAAACTGACCAAGCCACAACAAAGATTTCCAGGCAACTTGATTCATACAGTAATGCTTCCTCCTTTGCTCCATTTTGGGGAAGCACCGTCATGCACAATAGATGACACCTCCTCCACCTGCGCATGAAAATCAGAGACTGCAGCCCCTTCAGTGATGCCGTGATGGCCTCAGTTAGGCACACTGGCCTGGATTTGACAGGAGCACTGTTCATTTAAGAAGAAGAGAGAAGTTCTGCTTCCCACACAACAGGAGTGAGAGCAGTGAGGCTGCATGGGACAGCACGTCTGAGTGACATATTAGATATGTGCTGTGCACAAGTTAGAAGATAGTTCTGAGACAGGGCCAGGAGGATTTATTCATGTTGCCCATAGCCAGATGACCCAACTCCTAGCTGAGAAAAGAGAACGCCAGACTGTATCAAAGATGGGCAGTGTGGTGTTCTAAGGAGAGTGCTCATAGCAGACATGAGCACTGGACCCCATCTCTGCATCAGAAAATTTGTAAAGGGTTCTGACAAGAAAACGGAGAACTATTACTGACTGTTGGGGAGCTAGCTCTCCATCTTCCTGAGAGCCTACACTCAGTGAGAGATGGAGGAACTAAAGCCTTCTCTCTGTGAATGCCATTCTTCAGATACATCCCACATTAACCTAGCTTGTTACTAAGAAGCTACTAAGAAGCTAGTTTTTGTATCAAAACTAAACACTTTCAGTTCACAGCATGGAGGCCCTGTTCCCCTCTGTTCCTCTCCCAGCAGAGAGGGCTGTTGCATGCAGTGGATGGGTGTGTAGCTAAGGCAGGAGTTATCAGCATTTAGCCATGACTTTCCAGACAACCATCTTCACTGGGAGCATTGTGCCTGGAAGAAAAGGTTTCATCAATGCCAGACAACACTGATTAGACCACAGTTAGGTTTTTTAAAAGCCTCTTTGCAAGAAACTGGAAAAAAAGCCGGAGTTTAAAGAAGACATGGCCTCATCTTCCTAAGAGTCTCAGCTGCCATCCACATAGGTGGAAGGCCAAGCTCCTGAAAAGGGAAGGCAAATGGCTGCCAGCAGATCCACAGCATACACATTCTGCTCACCCTTAGCCAAAGAGTTTAGGACTGCATTACTTTTACCTGTTCCCAGGGTACATCGCTTCACGATTTGTTCCAAGTATCCTCTTCTTTGGTGAGCAGATCAGACAGCCAGTGGACAAAGTGAATGTACGTGTGAAGTCCTGCCAGAAGTCTGTCAAGAGCCCAGTAACTTGAATTTTCCCCACAAAAGCAGGATAATGGTACCACGGGTTGCCACAGACAGATTCTTGGATCCCAAAGAAACTCTGACACCCAAGTCCCACTACCAAAATGCATCTTCCTTCAGGATGTTCACAGAAGAAAGATCATCTCAATCTATACATCAAATCCGGAAAACTCTTCTCAAGTAATGGATCTCCAAATACAAGAGTCTTTGAGACACCGTTGTCCTGCTCTTGGCAGAGAGAGAGTCTGCTAAAGGACTCAACTTTGGGTGTGCAAGAGAATGAGCATGGGAAATCATTTAATTGTATTTTTGCCCTGCAGAACTACAGGCATCAGTGTGGAAAATACTGTAAAAGTTCAAAAATATATTAATAAAATACTACCAAAGTGATTACTCCACCAGTGGGACACTACTCCAATAGAAAGTGTCATGTCTAGATACAGGAGCATCTAGACTGGATCTCTCCTGTGCACTACGAACCACCAGACTGGTTTTATAGAGGCAGAACAGGAGGCAGAGTAAGCACTAGAAGCCTGGGAAAATCTCCTCCAGGGAGGCTGTGAGCAGTTATACCTTTCATGGACACTGACTTCTGGTAGGAGGATACAGCCTTGAGGTTTATTCTAGGCACTCACTAGTTTCCAGGAGAAAACAGTCCAGAAATGGCTGTTATTTGCTTTAAGATCTCAGAAGAACCTAAAGTGTACAAGCATGTGTGGATCTCAGAGACACAGATGCCTGCTCATTTGCTGAATATATCCAGAGTGCAAAAAGGAAGAAAAAGGAGTCTTACAGCTGCTAATACATGAACTGATGGTCTGAAAGAATGTCAGTATAAAACAAACAAGGAAAAGTAGACCTGTTGAGTTTCTCACAGATTTCCTGGTGCAGTGCTGTCCTAGGAGAATCATCTAAGTGATTTTGCATTTAGAAAAAGATGAAGGTTCACCTTGTACAGGCTCTCCTAGAGTTACCTTAATGCTAACCTCTACAAGTGAGGAAGTACTACTGAGGTAGTATCTAACAAAAAAAAAGTCAATCAACACTTGATTGTAAACCTTAATGCCAGTCAAGTCTACAACCACACCAAACTGCTTGTGGATTCCTAAAAATGGCAGTTCCCTTCAAAGGAATTTATCCATTACACAACTAAATGGTGGTGATGTAAACACTGGAAAAGCAATTTTGCTTTGGCTTTCACACTGAATCCTAAAAGCAGGTATTAGCAAGTAGACATAAATCCAAAGAACATGGCAGTTCAGAGCTAGATTTGTTGGAGTTTGAAGCTATGGTTTTTAATACTCCAGAAGCTTCTCCATGCCCAGCAAAAAATATTGTGTACCCTACCAAAACTGCTTATGTTATTCCTGGGTGCATAAAGCTCCAATAAATCTCTGAATCAGGAACTACAACATGTGAAAAACAGTCTGTGATAAGCTGAAATCTATCAATGAGAATTTGGGCCAGGGAGCTGTGATGTTTCAAATGAGATACCGTGTACTCACGACATGTAAACAGCAAGATGGAAGAAAAAGGGGAATTCATTATGTCAAAGTTAAAATCAAGGTGAGGCAAAAGGTCTGCTCCTACCCTTACTACTAAAGGCAAACTTACGCTTCTGCCATATGGTGAAAGCACTGTTGTTATTGAAAGCAGAAGAGTGGCCGCTCTTTTGCTCAGCCACGCAGGGGCTGAGAGACTGTGATCAAGCACTGCCCGACTTTGAAAAGGGTTTTGCTTCTCTCTTGGCCCCTCCACCTTTCAGAGTCCCTTTGATCTTGGGCAAAAATACTAAATGCCCACAGAAAAAGGCAAAATTGGCATGAAAAGAGAAACTTGGAGGAGAGTGGTTGGCTGCAGGTAAAAACTGAAGATGGACTAAGGGAACAACTCAACATAGGGAATGCTGCAGTCAGAACACTGACTGAAAGGATCTTCTAGGGACTACTCTATCTGGTGTTTTTCTGTGCTCAAAGGAGAAGAGCTGAAGTCCCAGCAGGCCACGTGTTCTGAAGAGCCGTAAGAGCTCATCACATTCAGGAACTCTTAGAGGCCCCTGGCCAGTTAAGAAAACTGCAGTGTTGCAAATTCCCAGTGATGCCCAGTCCCCGGTTTAGATTCAAGTAACAGACATGTTGTGTCCAGACAGTGCTACAGGAAGGGGTGAATGAGGAAGTCAAGTGCAAACACTGCTCTGTGCAGGAAAACAGGACAAGAGTGACTCTTGTATGTGTGTGCACTCAGGGAGAGATGGCCAAGTCCCTCCTTCCCTACAAAAAACAAACTGATCATAGAGAACAGAAGCAGGCTACATGACCATACTTTGGAGCTACTTAGAAGTTTCCAGAAGTAGATCTCATATCCATTCAACATGTGATGGGAAAATAGTTTGGCAAATGGAGCCTGTTGGGAAGGTGACAAGCCATTACACCCTAAGGAAAAACCTCCAGGCCACAGAGAAAACGCTGGAGTCTGAAGTAAAGTTCTGCAGAGGAGATAGCTGCTTCAGCAGACTACTAAATACCCTGAAAAGGAGGATTTAAGATTACATGCTGGGCTTAAAACTACCAGATGGAGAGACATTCCCCTACAATTCTAAAAAGTGAAATATAGTCCTGATGGAGAAAGCAGTGGATAAAACTATCAACGCCAAGAGGAGCAATGTCTAACAGGATAGCATGGAGTTTTGCTGTTCATGAAGGAAACAGCCTATTATTCCAGGTAAGGACTGTAGGAACTGCATATTGTAATGTCATTCCCTTCCCTTCTTCTCCTTTCCCCTGCAAGGGACAGGCCAGTATGGGTGTTGTTATTCCACCTGAAAGTGGAAGATGATGAGACAGGGAATGACACTCAGCATAAGAGCTGCCCTCACTAACACAGCTATAGGGAGCTGTTAAGCTCCTTTACAGTAACAGTTCAGTGAAAGAAGTAATCATGACCCCAAATTCCTCTCTCTTGCTGTGGTCAGGGAAACAGCTACACACACAGCCTTTGCAAATGGCAGGATGTCACCAAATAAATGAATCCATCAGCCACTTTTCCTTTGCAGGGGAACAATCTACAACATGCCCCAGTCACAGTTAGGATCAACATAGGGACTACAGCTGGGTTGACCAGGAGATCCCTGAACAGGAGGCTTGGACCTTTCAACAGCAGCTTCTGTAAATGTCAAAAGACCCTTGTCTTCCGTCACAACTGACTAGGTGTCCTTAGTCCTTTAGGACACCATTTAGGCAAGTTATGATAATAACATTTTTGGTATGGCAAACAGAGCATCCCCGCCTCCTCCATGCCTCCCAGGAGGGACGATGTCAGATAATGACTGTGTAGAAACATGAGGAGGGGAGAAAGGAGTGTTTACTCGGCAAGCGGTTCCTGGAACGCAGCCTGCTGCTTGCCAGTTCTTTGTCACCTTTGAGGAATGCAGGGAGGATTCAAAGTGGTTTCTTTCTGAGCACTCATCTTTCCCTACACGGGTTGGCGTCCACACTGCCTCCACCCTCCCTCTGTCCCAGCCTTTTCCTTCAACTGACTGAGCTCAGTCCAGCTCAGATCCTGCCAGCCCACCCTCCGACCTCAGCCTAGCCCTTCATTGCAGCTTCTCATCACTCAACCTTGCTCTCTGCTTCCCTGTTTGCCTCAGCTACCCAGGCTTTCCTCTCCACCCATTGCCCTCGCCTTTCTGACATCTGCCTGATCCTCCCAGCTTTCATCCATCACTCTTTCTTCTCTCCTTCTTTCCTCTTCTACTCATTAGCAATTTTCATCAGACTCCTTTCTAGACTGCTCCCAGGATGTGTGGAATTGGCCCTGGACTACCCCTCACAGCCACCCATGCTGTGTATTCTTCAGTGAATCCTAATACTCATCTTAAAATCCAGGACTTGGGTAAGCCTGCCCAGGAAAAAAGGATCCTCCTAGTCCAAATCATACTCAGACATGGCTGCTTTTGCCAGTACAAGGCACCTATTAAGCATGGCATAGCAAGGTCTGAATGGCATTTAGAAGAGCATCCACCAAAGCTCCCAAATTGCCTTCAACTGTCTTGACCTGCACAGCCAGCCCTATTTCTTAATCCTTCATCAGCCCTGCAGAAATGCAGAGAAATAACTTACACAAGGCAAAGGAGGGAGAGTATCTCCACCACAATGAAGGCAAGCACAGATTCTCAGGTAATATAAGGGGGCTGAGGGGGCCCAAGATGACCCTTGCTCCAGCCTGTGAGTGGCTCCCCGCAAACCTTGCTCCTTGTCACTGATGACAAGAAAAGGTGAATCTGACTTTCTCAAAGGTGAATGCATTACTCACAGTTCTTTGTAGTTGGCATCATATAGAGTTGCCCACTTGTTTTGCTGATGTGGCTGCCACTTTATAGACTGGTAGTTGGGATCCAGGTAGGAGCCATTCAAGCTGTCATTATCTTGAATCAGGCCTGTGGCAAGTAGGAAATATGTACTTAAATCACTCTGGCAAGGCATCTAGGGGGGCAAGAGCACAAGGAATCTTCTGACAGTGCCCACATGGCCAGCCTGAAGTCTTCTTCCTGACTGACAGGGCACCACTATGAGCACTAGATCTAGTTCAGAAGCATAGCACCCTCCTCTTCTTTTGGGAACCCAGCTGGGGTAAGCATTTCCAGCTGTACCCTGTTGTGACCATATGCCCTCTTCCCAGGCACCCTGGCTGAGCAGGGCATCTGGACTAGCCTAAGGGGTTTGCATGCTGGGGGTATTAAGAGGGAAGAGGGAAGCAAAAAAACACATACCTGGTGAAAGTGCCCCTGGCTGGTGCCAAGGAGGTGTCTGGACTCTGTCAGGGTTGAGTGGCACAGACCCCATACCCGGCTCCTGCTTTATCAGCCCGTTGAGCATCTGTGCATTGAGGGTGTTAGGGGGTGACTCGGAGTGTTTCCTCTTCTTGGCAGGGTGCAGTGGGAGGCTGCAGAGACCAAAGGAAAGCAAAGGCAAAAGAATGAGCTGATGCCAAAGCTCAGCAAGGCAGCCAGGCAGGGTGCAAGAGTACAGGGGGAAGTGGTAACATGCCCATAGCAAGTGATGAGGAAAAGTCTGTGATTTTACATAAAAAAAAAAAAAAAACAAATTTTTTACTTAGGGCGCTATAGGCTCTTTTAGAGCACCGCCTCTTTACCACCAGCCCTTGCCACCTACCCTGTGACTGTGAAGCACTATGCCATTTGTGCCAGCACACTGAGCTACATCTTTGTTTTCCTCCTGTCTATTTCCAACATTCAAATCCAAATTATGCTCTGCTATCCCTGGTCCAAGGTAGGTCATTCCCACCCTGACACCTCCTGAGGTTTTTTTCCCATAGAAATAGGGCATATTCCTTGAGTAGCAATTAAAAACAGTAATTTTGCTCAAAACGTTCTGCAAGCCTCAAACTCTCATCATCCCTCATTCCCACTTCCCCAAATCATGCAAATAATTCTGGAAGTGCTCTAAGGCCTTACTCTGCTCCATGTTGCTGGAGTAGCTGGTGCAGCATCTGTGACTGCTGGGCATTGTGGAGGTCACCTGGCGACATGCCCTGCCCAATGCCATATGGTGGCATCAATGGCTCAGCCTTCATGTACATCTCCCGCTGCAGGCTGGGGTAATGAGGGTTGAGCTGCTGCTGGTGAGGGTGAGGTGGAGGTGGGGGAGGACCCTGGAGGTGAGGAGGTGGAGGAGGTGGAGGAGGATGCTCCAGACGGGAAGGGGGAGTGATGTGGCACATATTCTCAGGGGTCATGGTCCGAAGTAGGTGGGGATCTTGAAAGAGAAAAAGAAAGAGTGATGGGTTAGACAGCCAGGTAAGGCAATGCTCTGTATGGCCTAAGCCCATATCCAGCGCAGACATAGCCTCTGCTCCAAATGACCACTGGAAATTTCTTTCAGGCATTCCCCTCTCCGCAGAACTGTCCCAATCTCTGTTAGCTTCATGAACCCATACTTCTTGCCTCTTTCGGTTAGCCTCAGCAAGGCTGTGAACCATCAGCAACCTTTCTCCCTTGCAGTGGCTACTCCACCCTGAGTTGACTTCTCCTCCCAGGTTCTTCAACAGCCCCCACATTTCATAATGATCTCAAGGGATTCCCAGCAAGAAAATTTGAACTATGGCTTCTTCATCACATCATCAGCATCACAGGATTTCGTCACATACCATTCACCAGCAAAAGAGAGCCAGAAGGAGAGATCACCCCATTTAGGTTCCCAAAGCACAAAATCAAAGAATCATGGAATGGTTGAGATTGGAAGGGACATCTGAAGACCATGTAGCCCACTCCTCCTGCTCAAGCTGGATCACTTAGAGTACATGACCCAGGATTGTGTCCAGATGGCTTCTGAGTATCTCCAAGGAGGCAGACTCCACAACCTCTCTGGGCAACCTGTTCCAAGGTTCAGTCACCTTGGAAGCACACAAGCTTTTCCCATGCTCTGAGGAACTTTCTGTGGTTCAGTTTGTGCCCATTGCCTCTCATCCTGTCACTGCCTCTCATCCACTGAAAACAGTTTGGTCCTATCCTCTCTACATCCATCCTTCAGATACTGATACACATCAGTAAGAGTCCCCTTTGGTCTTCTCCAGGCTGAAATACCCAGCTCTCTTGACCTTTCCTCAGATGAGAGATGCAGCCCAGGATACCATTGGCCATCTTGGCCACAAGGGCACATTGCTAGCTCATGGTTAACTTGTTTTCAACCACAATGCATGGGTCCATCTCCACAGAGCTGCCTTCCATAAGGTCGGCCCTCACCCCTAGTTTGTCCTGATGCACAGCATGATTCCCCCCTAGGTGAGGAACTCTGCACTTTCCTTTTCTGAACTTCCTGAGATTCCTCTGTGTCCATCTCTCCAGGCTGTCAAGGTTCCTCTGAATGGCAGCACGGTCCTCTTGTACATCAGCTACTCCTGTCAGTTACAAAACTGCTAACTGCATTTTTGTAAACAAACTGCAAAATTGCAAAAATCATCAGCAAACTTGCAGAGCGTACACTCTCTCCCCTCATCCACATCATTGATCAGTAAATTGAACAAACTCTTCAAAGTCAGGGATTTGGTTAAGCCCACCATGAGCAGGAATGGAAGCTACCTGCCCAAGTAAGTCATCAGTAAATAATGTTGGCAGTAGGCAACACCTCCCAGCTCTTTACAGTAGATGTCTTGGCAAGTACAATAACTCCATGGCTTACAATCACTAATGAGGCCCTGCTAATGTCTTGAGATGTCAGTTTATGTCTATATCAAACCACTATTTTTCTAGCAGTCTAATTGTTGTCTGATTATTCTGTGCCCTTCCTCTTCGCATTCTGCATCCATAATTTGAAAAGGTGTTAATGGATACTGATCTCCAGGAGGACCATTAATCCATGATTTCCTGTGTAAACCGTGCAGCAGATTTGTATCAACACAGTCTGTCCAGGCAAGCATGTTTCCACATGGCATCTATAAAGCAGGGCTCTGGCTGGTTAGCTGATAAGGGAATGCTCTAAGAAACCAGGAGTCTTTTAACTCAGGTCTTTTGAGACTGTGCTGGGAAACTGCAGAGCTAGAGAGAAACCACCAGAACTTTGCTTAATTTTACTGATTCTAGGTATGGCCCAGGGACGCTGATCTGTTCAAGGAGACCAGCTGAACATCTAGCTTCCAGGCTTTATAGAATATCAGGACATACTACGTGAACATTCAGTCTTATCTCTTGGCGCCTACCCTGGCCCTGACTTCTTTGAAACCCTATTGGGCACTATGCAACTATATGTACAATTCCTCTGCAAAGAGCTAACATGATACACATCCCTGGCAATGCAAGGAGTGAGTAGCAGAATATAGACCAGTGAGTGAGGGCTGGAGAGCCCAACCAGCAGTCTGTCTGCTCATTTCACTACTTGTGGCTCACAAGAGATGTTGCCAAAAATGATGCAGGAGAATCTGTTTTTGCATCTCAGATACTGTGTCCATAGCTTCAGCTTGCTCTTTGCCTACAGCTAAGCCCCACGAGGCCCTTACGACATACATCTCTCATAGACAGACAAAAACAGGCTGCCCAGAATCCAGGGGTGTCTAGAGAGACTCTCCACTTCATGATGTCAGAGGACCTCACAGCTGTGGGACACAACACCCTGTCATGAAATACGATTCTTACCCACAAAAAAAGCCTTAAGAAGCTAAGGGTAGAATTCATAGAATCATAGAATGCTTAAGGGACCTCTAGAGATCATCCAGTCCAAACCCCCTGCACACGTAGGGTCACCTACAGCACGTGACTCAGGACTGTGTCCAAGAGGGTTTGGAAGATCTCCAGAGAAGGAGACCCCACAACCTCTGTGGGCAACCTGTTCCACTGCTCTGTCACCCTCACTGTTAAGAAATTTTTCCTTAAGTTCCTGTGGAACTTTTGGTGCTTCAGTTTGTGGCTGTTTCCTCTAGTCCTATCAGCGGCCCCCACTGAGAAGAGGCCAGCACCATCCTCCTCACCGCCTCCCTTGAGGTACTGATAGACACTGATGAGGTCTCCTCTCAGCCTTCTCTTCTCCAGGCTGAACAGGCCCAGCTCTCTCAGTCTTCCCTCACAGGGCAGATGTTCCAGGCCCCTAATCATCCTTGTAGCCCTGCACTGGACTCTCTCCTGCAGCTCCACATCCCTCTTGAACTGGGGAGCCCCGAACTGGACGCAGTACTCCAGGTGTGGCCTTACCAGGGCTGAGTAGAGGGGCAGGATCACCTCCCTCGATCTGCTGGAGACGCTCCTCCTAATGCACCCCAGGATCCCATTGGCCTTCTTGGCCACGAGGGCACTGCTGCCTCATGGTCAGCTTGTTGTCCACCATGACGCCCCGGCCCCTCTCTGCAGAGCTGCTCTCCAGCAGGTCGGTACCCAGCCTGTACTGGTGACTGGGGTTATTTTTCCCCAAGTGCAGGACCTAGCACTTGTCTTTGCTGAATTTCACAAGATTTCTCACTGCCCAGTTATCCAGTCTGTCCAGGTCCCTTTGGATGGCAGTGCAGCCCTCTGGGCTGTCAGCTACTCCTCCCAGTTTGGTATCTGGTTGGTATCATCGGCAAACTTGCTGAGGGAGCACTCCATCCCTTCATCCTGGTCACTGATGAATAAATTGAACAGGACTGGACTGAGGACTGACCCCTGGGGGACACCGCTAACTAGAGGCCTCCAGCTAGACTCCTCACCACTGATCTCCACCCTCTGAGCCCTGCCATAAAGCCAATTCCTAATCCACCTCACTGTCCACTCATCTATCCCATACCTCCGGAGCTTGCCCAGAAGGATGCTGTGAGGGACGGTGTCAAAAGCCTTGCTGAAGTCGAGGTAGATAACATCCACTTCTCTCCCCTCATCCATCCAGCTAGTCATTCCATCATAGAAGGCTATCAGGTTAGTCAAGCATGATTTCCCCTCGGTGAATCCATGCTGACTATTCTTGAGTATGTTCTTGTCCTCCACATGCCTGGAGACAACTGCCAGGATGAGCTGTTCCATCACTTTTCTGGGGATGGAGGTGAGGCTCACTGGCCTGTAGTTGCCTGGGTCCTCCCTCTTGCCTTTTTTGAAGACTGGTGTGACATTGTGTCTGAAAGCTGGGTGTTTTTTTCCCAGTGAATTGCCTAATCTCTTTTATAGGAGAGAGCGAGGTAACTCCACAGAGTGACTGGCTCTATCCTAAGATAGGGGAAGAGGTCCTTCCCCGAACTGGCTATGAAGGAGGCCCCAGAAAACCCTTTTGGTGTCAACACTTTATTGCTGGAGAGCTAAGTGAGGTAAGATGAATCCTTCTCTCAACAACTCATGCAAGCTCACACAAGAAGCCCGGGACAGAGTAAGGTCTTGAACTCTTGGTATGTGAATGTCACGGCCAAAAGAGTAGACTCAGACCCTACGCTTGGCCACAGCATTCACATACCTTGCAGTCATTAACTCCCACAACTAATGATGGCTTCCCCATAGCTTCTCTCTCATATCCATTACTCCACTCAACCTCAAGTATGTCTATACTCAGCCTGTGTCTAAAGCACCAAACCAGGTTTGTTATTATGTGTATTACTGTGCAAGGACAATCATTGCTTTTTTCTACGACGAGATTAGAGACATGGAAACAACTAGAAAAAAGAAGAGATGGCTGAATCTGAGTATCTCCAGCTCACTGGCATCACTAGTTAGCATTTCTTCAGCTACACTTAGCTGTGTTTTAACTTAAAACAGAAGACGACTTTGATCTCTACCTTAAATAAACAAAAAGGGACATTCAAATGTTATCCTATCTTCCTCTTCCTCTGTGTGTAATTGGATACTGAAGTGATGCCATAATTAGGGTTGATTTGACTATATCATCCTGAAAATAGTACTTGGTGTGTGGAAGTGCATGCAAATTACTTTCTGCAGCCCCATCTTAACCCTGGCTAGGCATAAGCCTAATGCACAGCAATATCAGTGTTCAGCAAAGGGCTTTGGTTATATCCAAAACATTTCTGGAGGCTAGAAGCAATCCTATTTATAAAGTTTTGTGTATATCTGAACAGCTCATCTTACAGGTTAATCATTTGCTTGCATTGTTTTGTACACTTCCCCTAGCAATTTCTTGTTCTAGCTCAGAAAAAGACAAAGTGGCTGGTGAACACCGCCAGTAGACAATCAGTGTTCACGGAATATCAGTACAAACAATTCATCTGGCTTCATGAAAAAAATGAGATCATGCATGATGTGAGTCATCTCATGTTATAGCAGGAGTCTAAGATAGTGGAAAGGAATTCATTTCTCTCCATTGAGTAGAAAGGGGCTTGCAGAATTAATCTGAACTTCTGCAGTGAAATTTTAGATGTGTAAAGCTAGACAAGATGGTAGATTCTCATCAACCATGCCTAGAAAAGTTCCAGAAACTAGTGACTTGACCAAAGTAAATAACATTTGCAAACAATTTTTCTAAAGGAAAGCTTACTTGCTAAAGGAAAGCTTACTGGCACACCAGCCAACAAGCTTACTTGTTGGCTGGTATGCCAACAAGACTTGAAAAAACACCATGCTCTTCTCAGATGGAACAGGAAAGAATTTCTGGGCCTCTCTGAGTTTGTATGAAACTGTCAATAGAACTGACTGACTGGTCATATTGGTGACTGCAACTGTGAAATTTTTGTGAAGTGCCAACAGAATTCATCCATTATGATAATATTAGGTATCTGCTCCAAACTTTCCAGAAGCTGTCAGCTTTGGCATCATTCAATAGCTCATTTTTATGTTCTGAAGCACCTTAAAATGGAATAGGCTTTTGTTGTACCTAGGTGAAGACAAAAACCTGAATGTGACTAATTAGAATAACCTTCTACACTAGTTTCACTATCCCCACTGCAGGTCCCAAAAAAACAACGTAAAGAGGTGTAACAATATCCACCTAGGGTATGCTTTTTTCAGCAAAATCAAACCATTCCACTATCAGATACTGCAAGTGAAGAAAATAAGTGAAAAGAGAAATACAGGAAAACTATAAGAATTAATGCTAACTCTAGTGCAAGATACCAATGAAAATGACCTGACAAAAACTTTAAGAGGATCTGTATAGAAACATCTGTGTACAGAGAAATCTTAATACTGAAGATTCTACATCTGAGAGAAAAAAAAAAAAATCCCGAATAGTGGTTGCTGAAAATGTCATGCTGAGAAAAATAGGACCTGAAAGCATTTGCATTTTTTTTCCATGAAAATCAAATAGAAAAAAAGTGAACATGTTGGACGTAGTTAAGCGGGAATTCAAGGCATTAACAGGTAAGTCCTGGAGAAGGAGGCAGTATCTAAAACCTAGCGCCCATCCCTTCAATTCTAGCATTTAAATTCAAGATCTCTATTCCAAAATGTATTTGCAAAAGAGTTAGACAGCATAGTCCTTTAAACAGTGGATAAATACTAACACAAAATAATAAGAAAAAAAACAGAAGTCCACCAAATCTGTACTCAGAGAGCACACTCATACACGTTTAACCAAACTTGGTAGAAAGCCAGATGCTGAAACAGCTCATGTCCAGGTGACAGCACATCCTCTAAGAAGCCTGAACTGAGAAGCAAGACCCAGTTAGCCATAAAATGTGGGACTGAGCTACTGGATTCCAAATAAGAGCTTTTCACTAAGTTTATGGAACTGTGGGAAATGTTTCCCAAGCCTGCCACACAAACCAGCTTTCTCTTCATAATTCTGTAAAGCAGAACTTCACTGACCTTTTCTGTAATAGGACAAGGCTCATCTGTTTTCACAACCTTTGCCTAATGGATGGTGAAGGTGTTTGCATTAGCCTGCAAGTTCAGGTGTCTCTGCAGAAATTCAGACACTGGCTCCTGGGGTGATTCTCTGGAATATGAGGAAGCAAAGGATTTGGGAAGGCACAACAGCTCTGCAGGTGATGCAACCTCAAGGCAAAGCTACTTTGCACTCCCACTCTGAGGGAAAAGTATGTCGACAGCAGGGATACCTTGCTGAACAAACAAGGTCTGCTGAATTCCCAACTCCACTGCAACAAAGCTTGTCTGAAGATTCACTCCTGAGCTTCCAGTAGAGTCCATTTAAGGGACTCGAGTGTGACACTGCTGGTCAAGACATCAAAGCAGAATACCTGCAAGAGAGCAGTGATCCAGAGGAGAGAGCACTAGAAGAAGGCTTGACTTATGACAAAGACGCTAGCACATTTTTTTCCATTTACACAAAAATGTATCATCGGATGAGATCAGCAAGGTCACTCCATACATCCAATCCTCCTATCTTACCATTGTGCACAAGACAAAATCCAGGCAAATTCCACCTGGCAACCAACCAGTCTTCAGATGTTAAGAAAAATGAAGCCTAGGTATCAGATGAAGCAAAACACAAGCAAACTTCAAGAAGAAGAAAATGCATGAAGCCCATTACAGACTGTCAAACCATTAGTAGGTATAGCAGGGGAGAAATTTGCATGTTCTTTTCTAGAGTGCCTCCCTAAGCAGATGCCACTAGGCAGCCTTGAACCAGAAACAGAGTTGGATGGACTTTGGTCATTCAGAACAACAGGCCAAGTCAGTTGTTGACTGATGAGGCAAAATGACTTGACTAGAAATAAAAAATCTCTTCTTAATTCTGGGGTCTAGAACGCTTTGTAAACAGAGACCTTCTATGGAAGGCTACCCAAAGAGAGGTGGAGGAATCTAGCTAATTCTAGGGGAATCTAGCTGAGCATCAGCACACACTGCTGCTGCTGCTGCCCAGGGAAGAGGAAAGTTCTCTGTCCAAAGGGATAGCACTAGCTCATTGGGGTAAGCTGGAGATTAGGAGCTGCCAGGGGCCAGTCCTGGCCCCACAACATGCAGCAAGCAGGGATCTATGGTGTGAGCCTGGCAGACTGGGGCAGGAACAGCCACATCAGGAACTACACACATGCTCTCCAGAAAGGGAGGGTTTGGTTCATGGCAAGAGCAATGGGATACAGAGGTTACTGGGTGTGAGAATTAACAGCCGGAACCAGACCAAACCAGCTCCAGCACTGCCTCACTTCTCTGAAAGACCACAGAGCTATGAACTAACCTATACAGCATCCTATCTCCCAAACAAGAAGCCCAGAACCAGGGCTGAGGGTCTACAAGCCAACTGCAACTATTTGGGGAGAATGGGGGAAAAAAACTCTGGAATTACGACTTTAGGAACAAAGTAAGTCCAGCCTTGATTTAATGCAATGGCTGGGGCTGACAGGTGATAACCCTGCGATACAGTATCACTCTGCTCTTCAGTCATGTTGCGATGAAACTGGGTATGACATGCCCCTTGCCCAGCTCTCTTCCTGACATCTTGCACAGTGTGTCCTCTGCAGTCCCTGACAAGTACTCAACTTCCATCAGCATAATCTTAGGCAAAGATTAGCACAGTTCAATAACACAACCGGCCAAGCAGTCTCTGCACTGTTCATCCCAGCTGCTTGAGAAAGCTTCTAGCAATCTCCTAACAATCCTTTAGGAGGGCAAAGCCCTTACAGACAGACAGCTACTTCAGGGCCAGAAGAGGACCATTCATGTTCTCCTGTGCAAAACACTGCAAGAAATAGTTCTTTAGAATGTCCTTAGCAAATGTCCTGTCCTTCCAGATATGACACTGGTAGCTTGTGTACAAGGTTTCTACTTTCAAGGGACAACCCATGCAGAAGCTTCAGAGAACACACCCTTCCAGAAGGATACTAGGAGACCAGATATTCCAAATACAATCTTCACCATCTCCATAGGTAATCATAAGCAAGTTCCACATGCTTCTAACCCAAGGCAGGAAAAGAGGCTGTGTAATTGGTGATACATTTGCCAAATGCAGGGCCCATGCTCTGTGTTCCTAGCAGTTGTCCGATCCAGAGAAAAACTAGCTCCAAGAAGGTGATGCTTCCCTCGCAAGGAATGAGTTGCTCTGTGGGCACTCTCCACTTTCTCCTTCTCCTCTTCTCCCAAAGCAGCAGTGCTGCTGCTCTGCCAATATGTCAAGCAGTTCTCCCTGTGGTGAACAACGCGGCCTCTTTGTTATATTTAAGGAAGGGCCAGGAGGAATTCCAGGGATTTTTTTGTAAGATAAACAGAACTCTTGACCTCTTCAATCATGGAAAAAAAAAAAAAAAAAAAAAAAAAAGCAGGCACTGTTCCTGGTGGGGACTGGGTTGGATCTGGGGAAGAGGGTGCCGTTGCGGAGGGGGAGGGGAGATCAGGAGCAACCTTCCTTTCTCACCAATGAGTCTCCTCCATCAAAACATGGTGAAGGTCAAAAATAACACCCAGTGGCTTCCCCGTCCCCATAGAGAGTCAGGAGGGCCTGGCAGTGACCCTGCCTGTTCCAGGGAGAGGCCCAAATCTTCCTCCTCTTTCCAGGAGGGGTAGAAGCCCCCTCCCTCCCAGGATAAGTTGTTCTCAATGAAGGGGAGAGAAGGGCTCAGAAGGAACTTACTGCTGAACGGCGAGTTCATTTCTGTCTCCCCGAGCTGGGCTTCATTTCGGACCTGCTTGCACTCTTAGCCTTTCACTTGCCCAAGGCAGAGGGCAGAACAAGGAGGCTAACAGGCTCCACATCCCACCCTGCTTAGGGACAAGCCATACTCTGCCGATCTCTCACAGTGTAAATGGATTCACACCTCACCTTCTCTTCTGTTCCCTCTCTTAGTCGCACTCCCCCTTTGCAAAGACTAGCAGTGGAACAATAGGCGAAATTCTAGGGATATTTACTAAGTGATAATCTCCCCACGTATTGCAGCCGCCTGTTTTCTCCCGTCTGATAAAGATTTCAGAGCCAACCACTTTCACTGAACACAGAGGGGGAGGATGTTGGGTTTTTTTTTTTTGATTTCCACCCCCCCCTACACACACACACACACACACACACACACACACACTCTTTCTTTTAAGCACTTACCATTCACCTGCTGAGGGGAGTAGGCTTCTGATCCAGAATCTGGGGGAGAGTCAGGTAAAGTGCTGCAAAGTGATTAAGAAAAAAAAAAGAAAGGAAGGTTATTTTAAACCATCTTCTAACACAACTTATAGATCCAGTTTGATCAAAGCACCTTCCAGCCTCCAAACAAAAAGGTCTCCTCAGCTGCACCCACAGCAGATCCCTGTTATCCCAAATGCCTCTTGACTGACAAGGTAGAGACTGCTGTAGTTGTCACTTGGAACCTCTCCCCACAGGGCTTCTTTTGATCTCATTTGCAGGGACAGACATTTTGCTGACCTGCCAATAGGACTTCCCTTATGACCAGTTAAAAGAAGCCAGACAAAAATGTATGTGTTTCCCAGAGAAAGACCACTTGCTTCACTATGAATAAATAGGCTCCTCTGCAGAAGCATGTCTGTGACCTCCAATCTGATGCATGGAAGCAAAGGCTGGGAAGCCTACAAACTGATTCCTGCACTGCCTCACAACCTATACAAGCCTGAGCACCAGAGCTGCCAGCAGCATCACCCTGGCTTTAATCTAGTGTGATCAACAGCAGAGTTTGGCCAACAGCAAAATGAAATGAAATGAAATGAAATGAAAGTATGAAATCTCAGTGGCCTTATCCAGCACAATCCATAGCACAAGGACAGCAGGCCTAGCAATTGACTTTCTGCTTATGCAATGGCAGCATGGACACAGGGGAGGGAGCTGGTTGACTCCTACTTTTAGCTCCTATTTTATTTTTATCTTCAGTCAGCTCAGGCTGCAGACAGCTGGATTCTTTAGCCTTTTCCAAAGCATCTTTTTGTGAATTAATTTGAACTCTTTTTTCCAGTCCTCTGCCATGCACAACCCCATGAAGGGGAAAGCTGAACACTCACAAATCTCCATGCGAAGGAAGATCTTCAGCCATCTTGTTGCACAAATAAAGAACCTGTATGCCTCAGACATCAATTCTTCTCTAGTAACACGCAGAGCAAATGCATTGAAAAGACTGAGGGTCTGGTCTCATGTAGACCAAGTCATGGCCACTGCAAACCAAAGTCACAGCAGAGACTGCAGGGAAATGGTGGCTTTGTGGGCTGGATGCGCAATTGTTGCCTGCACTCTAGACTAAGGCTCACTTCACCATAACATTGGCAACGAGATCTGCCTCCATGGAGATATTTGACAGTGGGTTATCCTGTCTTGGAGATATTTTGTCTGCCCATTCATATCTGCTGCATCCCAGGTGACACAGCCTCAGCAAATTCCACCAGGTTTCAGCAGCCCAGGAACCTGTCGAAGACTGCTCTAAGAAAGCCCGTGTGTGCTCTTCTCCCCATCTCCTGACACCGCATTCCTTGTCAAAGGTCAATTTTCAATGGGGAGCCTCTTTCATTCCCTGTCTTACATCATTAGCTTGTGGCAGCAAAATATTCCCAGACAAACCAGTGCTCCTTGGATAAAACTGTCTGAAAAGCAAACCAAGCTCTTAAGTCTGTGAGGAGGAAACATGCGGAACCACACACAAGTCTCTCAAACCATATCCTTCTGCTCCCAAAGGCACCCAGAACTCCAACTAAACCATAGCTCCCACCAGGACATCTGCACCAAAGGAGTCAACTGCCTAGGAAACAAGTTCTCACCAACTAATTGGTACACAAGAGTTGCTGTAGAGAGATAGGGTGGGATAATCCTAATAAAGAACTCTCATCATTTTTTGCTCATGTTCCATCTTCATTTCTACTTCCTCCTCCCCCACAAACTCTGAGTCTGGAATATCCATCATCATCAGCCTTATTTCCTCTTGCCAAGCTGGTCATAACTTCATTCTTGTTATTTTCTAGAAATTGATATGGATTGGAGCCTCAGCAAGCCAAATTTTGGGCAATAACAGAAGGACCACAGATTTAAGGAAATCCTGAAATCCTAGAAAAGGTCTGTGTGCAAAAAGATGGACAGCACTGTAAGGTTCACTCTGAGAGTGTAAGGAGATCAGGAGGACATGCGTAGCCCAAGGACAGGGTTCACTGATACCCAGCACTTAAGACTGCTTCTCCCGGAAAAGCCAAGAACAACAGAAGAGAGTTATTCTTGAATGCTAAAGAATTGCTGCTACCAAAGGTGACCCAATTCATCACACTTCAACCAAGTTCTCCAATAACAATGATTTGCTAGGAATGCAGCTTCCATTACTTTCAGTGATCACCAGGTTCTGGAAGAGTCTGCTGAAATAGCCATGCGCCAAGACGAGAATCCATCACACACAAAATTAAACAAGTGATATCCCCAATCACCTTGTCCCAGCCCCAGAATAAATACAGACACAGTCATAGTAGTTTCTGATGTCTCCACCAGACTAAGGATTTGTTGTTCTGGTATAAGGCAAGATGACATATAACCAGCAGACAGGTAATTTGGTCTAATTTATGAACATAGTAGAGATGTGATCCTCAGTCATGACCTCTCACATCTTGGAAAATGCCATATGCATGCAGAAGAAAGGGATATGACTGAAAGGTATCATATTATGCTTTCGGGCATGGCTCTCCCTGAGCTACTTCTAGCCTTCTGGGTAAAGAGCAAGGTAGAATTCCATATTATCCCCAGTTTGGGAATAAAACAGAAGCAGATTTTTTTTTGGCTGTCTCATTCTGGAGGATCTTTTCAAGTTCATCCAAACAGCCAAAGACATCCCAGTGGAGTTGCATTTATACTAAAATCTTCGGTTCAGCAAGCTGGAGGCTTCCAAGTCTGGGAATCACCATGTTGTATTTGCTGGCAACACTAGAGGGCAGAAGACAGAGGAAGATAAGCTGGCGGCGGTTTGCAGAGACGAGCCAGTCTGGATGCCATCCTCACCTCGATTTTAGATCCAGTATCTATCAACTGTACTGAAGAAGGCACAGAGAGTTGCTATACAGGGAAGGCAGCAGGACCACAGCAGGATCTGTACTACTGGGATAGATCAGCCTATGAAACAGTTCCTTTTGGCATGACCCTTGCCAACTGCAGAGGTCTCCTGCTACTGGATGCACAACTGCACACTTTGATTGTCATCTACCCAGCTTCCAATCACCTTCTTGTTTCAGTTCCCTGTGACTGGAAGACAGCAGCACAGACCAGAGGACCAGAGAGGTGCATGTGGAAGAAGAAACCAGATGTATTCTTCCCTTTGGGTCTTCAGGCAATAAAGCTTTATGCAAACAACAACTAACCCAAAGCTGCCAAGAACTGAATGCACAGAACCACTGCACCTGGGGAGCATGATCCTCTTCTCTCAGCTGTAAGGGCTCAGCAACATTTTACCAAGGACACATGGTTCCCTCCATGATTCACAGTCTATAGTAACTCTCCATCATGCTACCTCCTGTCGCAGTGAGCACTGCAATACCCTCCCAACATGCCAAGTCCAACTGCTCTCTACCAGGGTGCTGTCTGGTCCTTTCAGCCATTGCAGACTCCAGCTGCCATGTTTCTGTGCTCTCCTAGCCTGACAGGGTCATTCCCTTCCTGCCTGGGCTACAACAGAGAGCATGAACCACATCTTTTCTCCTCACAGGTCTAAATGCCCAGTCGAGTCCATCAGCAATACTAAAATGCAGTTCTCCTCCTTCACAAGGGCTGCATCCAGAGTTCATTGCAAAGGAGTAGAAATCCAGTTCAGATGCCATGTCTTTTTTAAGTGAGGTATCCAAAACATCAAAATAAGTGCATCTCTGACCAATTTCATTAACATCTTCCCCCAGGGTGGACAGCCCTGGGAACATCCTGAAGACTGAATTTTCACCTTTCAAATTTATTCCAGTATTTTTTTCTTCCCCCCAAAATAATAAAACGTTCTTCCATCACACAGTTGGAGGTGTATAGCATAACTATGTTTAGAATCCAAAGCCATTGTTTTAACACCACCTGCTGACATATGGGAAATTGTTGATTCTCTCTAATCCACAGCATACACTTAAGATCAAAACTGTGAACGATCTTTCAAGAACTTCAGAACATATACTCATAAAAAGAGTCCTTGCATCTCTGTGAAGCAAGAGCTAACATACATTGAAGTTGTCAGCCATTAGGGGACTGTGGGAAACATTTAGGCTCCACCAGCCTCAGAGGAACGCCTGGCCCATTATCTGCCAATTTTCTGCCAACCCCCCCATCTCACTTACCCAGGTGCATAGGAGGCCTTGGGCTCCGATTTGATTGGAGGGACCACGTTGTTTACACAGTGGCCACCAAGGTAGCCCTTGGGCACCACCATGCCATTGTTGTTATTGCAGTTGAGGTGAGCGCCATAGCTGGGTCCACAAGGGTTGGTCAAAAGAGGACCATGACGGATTGGGATCTGGCTGCCTGGGGGAGGAAGGTGGAGGGAACCACTGGAAGCAGGGTTGGTCACATGCCCAGCATTGGTGATGGAGCTGGCAAGAGGCGCATTGATGGTGGCTGAGCTGGAGGGTTGGGGGTGTGCATAGCTGGCTGAAGCAGGGATGTCAGGGAAACAGCTGTGAGAGAGAAGGGGACAACCTCAGTGGTACAGGCAGATGGCACTTTCCACCCGCTACCCAGCCCTTCCCTCCCCAGCCACGCAGCAATGGGGACAGAACCTCACAGGTGCACTAGGGAACTCAGAAGATGAGCAGAACAGTCAGCATCCTGCTGTCGCTGGCAGGAACATGTAGGAAGGCAGGTCAGTTCCTTGGATTAGTGGGACCAACACAACCCTAAGGGTGCAAAGCACCAAGGACACCAGCTTCAAAGGTTATCAAGGCTAGCCCCTATCTCCCTTCACCTCTCCACTATGGTGCTGTTACACTATCAGGTCCCTATCATGCCACCATGACTTCCATGCCACCATGACTTCCACATGGACATCCTATCTGAAGCCTAAAATACTTCCTTTGCCAAATACAACATGGGATACAGTCGGTATGATTACAGGCTCTGCTCACTGTGATTCAGCTTACGGACTTGTGCAGGCAAGTAACTTTGTCACGTCAGCTCCAAGATACTGCTCCCAAGCTATGATCCAGATCATCCAAACTGCTATTAAGGTCTGCTTTCCCCTGTGCTCTGCCGATGTCAGTGCACACAGGGAGACCCTTCCCTACTTTAAAAATGTGTTGTGCTGGACTTCAATCTCTTGTACTGAGATTTCTGAAAGATTTTACTTTCACATTGCCCAAAGTGATTTAGGAAAAATCTTTTTCTGTGCCAACAGGAGGAAGCAGGGAAAGAAAAGAGTGACTGACAGACTCGGGAATTCAAAGACAAGAAGCAAGGAAGAGACAGGAGGAAGGACCGGAAATGAATAAGGGAAGAAAGAGCACTGAAGGAGGACTTTAAAGGGGACAAAGGTGCAGCCAGGGTACATAGTGATTTATAAATTATTCCTCACATTGCAGGGAAGGGAATTGCTTGATTTCTCTCCACAGAAAACAATAGCGGACACTGTTCCTGCTGTGGATCTAGGGAAGCACTTACATATCTGGTGAGTCCTCCTTGCTGATGTACTCTTCCAGGATGCTAGTGTCGATGTTAGATGGTTCCAAAGCTCCATTAATGTCGTGGCCTGCAAGGGGAGATGAAGTGGAAGCAAGAGCCATGAGAAAGACATGAAAGGCTGTTGTCTTTGACATCAGAATCACCTAAAGCCTACACCAGACCATTTCAGAGTCAAGAAACTGATCCAAGAAGATTAACAAATCCTTCAGTTCAAGAAGTACCATCTGTCCATACCTATCTGCATCCCAGTGTAAGATTAGACAGAGACAGTGTTTGTGGGACAACATAGTCTGGGAAGCTGGACAGCCACAGGGAACTTCTGCTTCACAGAGCAACCTGTGAGCCAAACTGTGGCTGTGGGACATGCAGTTTTTCAGGGGGTCACGCTCAGAATACATGGGAGAAAGCTCATGGAGTTAAGTCTGACAGAGACTCTCCACAGAGCTTGCCCAACCAGGACCAACTTGCAGCTGGTATTGTCTACAACAGGCACCATTAGTGAAGCTGCAAGAGCCACTGGTCTTGCCAGGGTCATCTCAGCATTAATAGCCAACTGAAGAGCTGCCTTTTGCAGGCCACAAGGGAACATGATTATTGAAGAGGCAAGGGTCGTGTAAGCAGGGTTATATGAGTGAGCTCTGAGGGTACTTTTGAAAGGTTTTCCTTCCCTTTGGACCCTTGCTTCCATTTTGCAGAACATGCTGGAATTGTTCCATGGCTGCCATGACAGCTCTGGAACAGCTTTTGACTCCTGCAGGAGCCCTCCTCCCTCTTCCCTCTTCTGTGTGGGCAAGTAATGGACTTTCTTCTCCTTTCTTCCAGAGGGTTTCTCCTCCCCTATTCTGTTCTGGGGAAGCTGGGCTGGGTTTTGTTGACAGAAAGTGCATTCTTTATCTGTCTCTCTGAAGTGGGAGTCTGCAGCCCTCTGGGGATGATGCCAACCCTCAGTGCCAAAGACACTGCCAAGAAAGTGGAAGAGAAGGCCTGGCTCCCTCCCCCAGAGCTCTGATAATGAAGACGGCCCTTCCTGAAAAGCTCCAAAGCTTCATATTAAAACAATGATACTTGCCCAAAAGACTCGCTTGCACACAAAGTACTGACACCCCATCCTCCCCCCCAAGGGCCATGCACTGGGGAAAGGTTAGCCAATGAACCGCAAAAATGAAAACGAGGGGTTTTCAGCCTGCACCCAGCCAATTGGAGCTCTCCCCTCTGCAAATCCCTTTCATACCAAGACAAGTAAATCGGCAGAAATAAATCCAGCTAGGAATTCTGCCAAATGGAAAGGGTGTGTGTGTGTGTGGATGGGGGAGATCTTTCCCTTAGTAACCCTGGCTAAAGAGAGAAACCTGGATAGCTGCTCCCTTGATACATACCTAACCCTTTGTGTACCACACACCTCAGTGGCAGAACCAGAATCTGGGGGAGAAAGAGGTGACACTGCTCTCATGTTACCTCTTGCTACAGAAGGAAACATCTAGCAGACAAATGTGCAACACAGCTGGCAGACCATCACCTTGGCTGGTCAGAAGCAGAGCCTGCGAGTTCCTGAGCTATGCCACAGCCCACAGGGCCAGCGCGGGATCATTTCTTCATGACAACCTTCTCCTCTCACTCCCTGAGTTTGCAGTGATGTGGCAGCAATGGCCTGCGTGCTGCTTTGAGTAATGTTGGACTGGAAGGAGTTAACTGAGGGCCAGCACCATGGGCACATGCTTCCCTTGCTCAGCTCCTACGGTCCAGCCTCTCTCTGCTATACCTCATTTCTGGTATAGCAGACTCACTAGCACACTTGGATCTACCCAAGCATCTCTTTTTGAAGCAGCTACTCCTCAGCCTACTACTACTCCTCAAACAGACAAAACTGTTCTACCAGGTGTTTAGCACTCCCCCCACCCTGCTGCCTCACTCTTGGCCAAAGAGAGAATGTGCAAAAATCACACGACATGTTTGGCGAGCATCCATGACAAACACTATCATAAAACTCGGTCTTTACCCCAGGACTCCAGGATTGGAAGAGGTGTTCACAAAAGCAAAAAGGGCAGTTTAACAGTTTTGCTGCCTTTCCACAAGCTACTGAGTTTGTCCAGGAAGAGATCTCTAGAGGGCTTTCCATAGACCTTCACACTTTCAAACTCCATACATTTTTCCATTGGGGAAAAGGAGTCAAGGACCTCTCCATAAAGGAGAGAAGGCCCTCTGGAGCCTTAAGTGGTGCTGGCCTTCACTTTTTCATTACTACCTTGTCTTAAAAGTCACCTTCAGAACAACTCAATTGAGACCCAGGCAAAGAGATAAGCACCTGACGTGAAAGGTGTGTCAGCTGAACAGCCCTGGAGCTGCAGCAGATCTGATAATGGTTGCAGGCAAGATGTGGGGGCTACTGGCTGCTGTTTGTGCATTTGGGGGGAGGCACTGAGGGGAAGCCTACTAAAAATAAAGGACTTTCCTCAGGTGGGGAACCAAGACACTTGAGCCAGAAGAGTCAGGGGCTCAACTCGCTTTTTTCACTGCTCCTTCTAATTCATTTTGACCATCTGAGAACTCTCTTACCCTCAGTTGATTCATCCTTCCCAGGGTCCTTGCTCAGCTCCCTGGGCAGAAAGTATCATGGAAATGCCTTCAGACAGCCCTGAAGAGCATCTTATGGCCTGTAACTTCTGTTCAATAGGGGCTATTACTGAAAGCCAGCTTAGGTGATTAATTAAAAGCTAATACTTCTCCTTAGAGTCACGAGCTCCTAATGACACTAACAATGCCCCCTCCCCCTTTAAAGTGGGGATTAGGAGGGAGCTGGAAGCCACAAAATAGAGACCCTGGGAAACTTAACACACACACAGCTTCACACAGGACAGACTCATGCACTTCTGAGTCCCAGAAAAACAGAGATGGAGCTCAAGGAGGCACTGAACTCTTCTAGGCTGCTATCATTCTGCATTCCCCCAGGAATGGCCCTGCCTCTGTATTGGTGCTTGCTCCATAGCTAGAGCGCATGTTGCCCATAACTCCTTTCATTTCTCCAAAGCTCAACAGGCCAAATTTTGCCTTCCATCCCAGAGCAGTGAGTTTAGAGGGGTGCTGCAGGCCCCTCACCAAATTGTCCAAAGAGCACCTTTCTCTGAACCAGCTTATCAGCATTTTCTGCACACAGCAATATCCCCAAGGAGTAGGGTACCACTGCCAAGTAATCCAGCCACACTACTGCCCTGCTTCCAATGTGCTAGCCTTCTTGTATAAACATGGTGAGACTTCTCAGCCCAAGATCATCTTGGACAACCTTCCATTTCATGACTCCTTCAGTTAGACTGAATGCAAAGAAATATCCAAACCTGGCAGGTCCCCTGTCCTGCCTTCACCTTATTATACTCAAGGCATAACTTTTCTGAGGCTGTGATTCAAAGTCCTTCCAAGATTTTAACACTGTACTACCTCTTTCTCAGCATCTCTCATCCCATGTCTCTCTTTCCTGTGCTCCTCTTTCTAACCTCTCCTCACAAGAGGGTTGAGGAGCACCTCAAAAGAAAACCTTTTCTGAAGAAAAAAAGAAATGATTAAATCTCCACTACCTTCCTTACAAACAAAGCTGGGTGAAGGGAGACCTCTGTATATACGCATGAAAAAAGCCAGGAATCCCAATGTTTGAACTGTTTTTGCCTTTCCCAAACTTCCGACATGATCAACATCCAAAAAGAGGTGCTTCCAGCACCACTTTCTCCTCCCTCTATCCCCGCTCTGATGGCATGGGTTTGCAGTCTTGTGTCTCCTCATGACTGTGCGCCTCTACATAACTGGCCAAAGCATCCTCTTGGTTCCAGAACTTTCTCCCGATCTCATCTTCCAGCACCTCCAAGCTCTCAGGCCCTCCACCACATTCCATTTCTTTCCAGAGATATACACATGGCTTCAAGGCCATGTGGACTTTGATGGGCTGCCATAAGAGATCACACATTCCAGATGATTCTGCGGGAGTCTGAAAGAGTTAACAGTGCCTGGCCTCTTCAAGTCATCATATTTACAGGTCTGAGAGATTAAAAACAGAATTTACCTCAAGTGATAGGCTGATAAGTTTACGGTACTTCTATTTATAACAATCTCTCCCACACCTATTCTTGCTCTGTTGCCTGTCTTCTAATCACCCATAATCCTGCCTGGGTCACCTAGGGGTGGAAGGAAGGGAGCAACTTAAAGAACTGCATCCTGGGATCTCATAATGAGAACCAGATGTGGGAACCTAGAGATGACAATGAGGTCAACTGTTTTAACAAGCTGGGGAACATCAACAAAGGATGGAGGGACACTAATGAAAAGGAGGAAAAGAGTCTGTGCCCAGCTGAGAGCCTCTCTGTGCTACTAACACCTTATTCCAGAGAGTCAATTTTTATTCTTGGTTTCAGAGGAACAGTGTAGGTTATATCCTTGAATCACAAATAAGCACTCCGTGCTCTGACACAAGTTGAGTGAGGAGAAAAACGGAAGAACAAAAACCTACAGACTCCGTAAGTCTTTCTGCTGCACGTTTCTACTTCCTGACCCACAGACCATTTTTACCACCTCAGCCTTGCCTGGTTCCCAAAACATGAAGGATCTGAAAAGTTATATGTACCATGGTCTGTTCTGAAATCAGCTATTTTTTCAAACACTTGTTCTTCAAGTGTTTGCAAACATCACTGGCTGTAGTGCTGCTGATCATTCACTTCATGTATGACAAGGGAGTGCTCCCAGAGCACTATGGTAGCCAAGCCTCCAACCCTGCTGCCAGCAGGTCTGGAAGCAGAGGCAAGTGTCAAAGAGCCTTTGGAGAACTGTTGCTATGCCGACTTCAGGTCAGTTCTCCCCTTTTGAAAGGCAGTGCCTCAAATCACAAGGAGATTAAGTAGCCTGCAGTGATTAGACAAGAAGATAGTGACAGTGGCCATTTGGTTTATATCCCTTGGTCTAAAACAGCTAAAGGCAAATACACTAGGTCTATCATCTCGCTGTACACAGGTCTTCATCTGAAACCTGGTCCAGTGGGCACTAGATTCATTCTTGTCTACAGCAGACTTGGGAAGCCTTCAGATAAAAAACAATGGAGAAAGGAAGATCACAGGGATGCCAGTGGTGGTATATCACAGGAGCTGGAACTCTTTGCAGTCTATTGGTGAGTCCACAGCTTCTGAGACAGCTTTTGGCTGGTCAAAACAACCAGCAAAACACATTTAAGTGCCCAAGAACAAAACCTCCCCCCACCACCATCACCACACAAAGCACAAGTCTTAGGACAGGGTAGGGAGACTGAGGCACAGAGCACCCTAGTGACACAACTACAGCTGAGCAAGGAGAAAAAGGCAAAATACACAGCAGGTGTATGGTGGAATAGGGCAAGCAACATAGACCTGAAGACCCCAGGAGTTCCTGACTGTGTGTTCTACCTCAGGGAAGTTGCACACAGCCAGGTGTTGGGTTTTATCTCCTACCGCAGCCACAGGGCTATCCAGCATACAATGGAATGAGTGCTGAGTGTACAGGGACACATGGCTTAGTAGGGGAAATGCTCCTAGTCTTGGCACATACACCATAGATCAGGAAGGCTCTCAAGTGCAACAGCGGGGAGCCACTACTCATATTGCTTGGTTTCTTACTAGAGCAGATACGAGCAGTGGCACACCAGGCCTGGGCAGCTAGTGACGTAGTGAGGTGCACAACTCCAACCGAGAGAGGTTTAGCACTGGGTGTCACAGCTGGATGTCCCCAGGGCGGCAGTGGGGAAAGCAATACCAAGAATCAGCTGTGCCCTGTGCACACTAGCATGTTCCTGCATCTGTGCGCCACGGGTTGTGCAATCAGCAGGCTGGGCTGCAGCATCGGCACATTCCCAAGGCCTTGCTCTGCTCAGCACCCCCTTCTGCTTTCTCCTGTGTTTATCCTTCCCCCCTAGTGGATTGGCTAACAGCCCGGTCGCGAGCATGAGGAATCCACACCACAGCTCTCTAACCAAACACCACTAAGCCCAGGGAGACGAGGCATCAGGACTCAGCTCCAGATCTGCTTCCATACCATCTGGAGTCTGTCTGAGTCTGCCATGCTGGGGGAAGCTCAAAGGTACCTACCACTACAGCCTTAGCCATCTCCTCCTAGGTTCTCTGGGAATGTGACAAGATTCCTGTGTCTGCCTCTGCCCCAGCATCAGACATAGTGCAGGCTGAAAGGAAAGCCCTGACTCTGCCCAGAGACATCGGCTATATTTCTGCTGAGTAGACACAGCCAGCAGGCTCCCTGAGGGACAAACAGCTCCTTGCTTGAGGGACAATGCAATGATCTCCCCATTACTCCTCATTTCCAACCCTGACCTGCTCAGAGGGCATGGAGGGATCAAAATTTTCCCTCCAGCGATGAAGAGGTGATGAAGCCCTCCCTTCCACTTGCAACCAGCACGGCCCCTGCCTCTTTCCCAGACATATGGCCCAACATTCCTCCCTAATTATGTTCTTTATTACCTGACTGTTACAATAACCAGTCGCTCCCAGCAGAAGTGGCTCCTGTAACCTGAGTGGGAGGCAAAGCCAGACCACTCCCCTATCTCCCCAAAAGGGCTTTTCAGGACCACCACAGAGCAAAGTCCCAGATGCCCATGGCACTCAAAGGAGCCTCACTGCTCCCCTCCCCAAGTTGCAGCATGGTTTCTCCATGACCTGTGACCCTCCTCACACACCAAATTCTCTGTCACTTTCATCCAAGGGCTGCCAAGTCCCTCCAGAACAGTCTGCTGGGATCTGCACAGATTGTCAGTAAATATGTCATTGGGGGAAACTTTTATGTAGTGTCAGCCCATGTAGCTCCACAATTTCAGAGGCCTTCACTTAATCTGATACTAAAGGAGCTATGTTGATCTTCACTAGCTGGCTATGTCCAGTTAAAGGCTATTACAGAGCAGTTTCAGTTGTATTAGGACACCCTTCCCCCATATGAACGTGTGCACACACAGGTATGGCTGTTACCTTGTATCTCATTCCTGGGGCACCACATTGCCAGCCCATCACCACAGAGAGCACTGCCCTTCAAAACCAGAGGATGCTCATGCAATCCCCTTCATTCATACCAGGATAGAAAACCCAGACTCCAAAGTCACATCAGGTCTATGTTGAGGTACAGGTGTCTGTGAGGCAAGATCTGGAGTAAAATGCAGAGCTCAGGGTAATAGGGGATTGGAGTTTGAGGGAGTTTGTTATGAGTGCATTATCCAGAACACTGTTTTGCTCCAGTGAGCCCCTGGAAGCCTAACTTATATACCACATAATTTAAAGAAATCAATGAAGAGAACAGCTGAGAGGGGCTTTGAAGACACACACCAGCTTCTCCATGGAGAGGCCAAGCCTCCATTCAACCTTGGCTGACTGTATCCTCATGATCCCCTCTCTCATGACAATTATCTTGTGCTCTAAGTAGGCTCCTGGACAGTACCAGAGTTTCTATTTCTAAGCCCCACTGCAATCCACTCATTGTTGAGATAAGAAACTGTTATTTTCCTATGCCAGTTTGGGCAGGATGTAAGGGCAGCATTCATCATAAGAAATGGAAATACAGAACAGGACTTAGCCAAGACCTCAGCATGGCAGAAAGATCTACATGGTACATGGTCTCCAGAGGTCAGGAGGTACAACCACTTACATGAACAGAGAAGTGGAAAAAAAAAAAAAAAAATGATACTAGGTATCAACTGAGTCAGCAGTAGCAGGCTCACTAACATCTTTGCATTTTCTAGAGCATTCCCTTCTTCCCTCATTCAGGACTCAATTTCCTTATGTGTTCAGAAGAACATTTCTGACGACTGTGTCTTTGGACAACCTGAAAAGTGAAGTATCTCTAACCCATTTTCACATCTTGTCTCAGGCCCATAGTAACTCTCACCTCCAAACCTGCTATACAATGCATCTCTATTCTCTCTTCTATGGTACTAGGAGGGGGATATTGCCCAAGATACCTACCCCCGTACAGGTATCTATATAGAGAAGAAATACCCTCCGACCTCCTCCCAGGCCTAGGAGAGAACAATGAGTGTGGTGAGGGATAATCCCAAGGAAGAGAAGGCAGGAGGAGTCAGCGAAAAGCATTAATCTGTGTAATAGCTCAGCAAAGAGACATGTCTCTCAGGAAGCCTCATGGAAAAAGGATGACAACTCCAAGCAGAAAAGATGATTAAACCCCATTCTCCCCACCTCAAACCTCTTCAGCCCTATTGGCTTTTTTTTCCTCCCCTCATCTGCCTTCTCTGGGTGTTTCTTTAGCCACTTCTCAGCATCTTGTCCACCCTCACTTTCCAGCCCCTCTCATATTTCCCCAGATCCCTTCTCCCATTATCACTTCCCTCTCAGAACCATTATCCCTCTGGACTCTCTTGAGTCCCTTCCTCTTCCGGCTTCCCCACCCTTGCCCTGGCTTCTCCTCTGCCCTTACCAGCTGTGAACCTTGGCATAGATAGAGCCATTGTCCATTGGGCATCGGGGCTGGGGAGGAGGAGGGGAAGGTGTGAGAAGTGACACAGTGGAGCATTTGTGTGTGTCCCTGCAGCCGTCAATGGCCTGCTTGTCAATTCATGCACTAAAGATGGCAGAAATAGCAGCACCCACACAAGCGTTGCCATTTGGCAGGGTCTAAGATGCCTGCCTGGAGGGGCACATTGACTTGTTTGTTTGGAGTCCCACAGAAGATACGCCTTTATCTCCCTCTTTGGATTGAGGGTGCTGAAGGGCTGTAAAGGGGGAGACAATAGGATCAGCCAAATCCATTTCACTTAAAGATACTGGCATTTCCTCATCTCAGGACTGAAAATGAGGTACCGCATGCTAGGCTGGCTTTGTGACCTTTGCACATCCAGCCTTCATGTTATTATTGCCACCTAACACACAGAATTATTACGGTCAGAAAAGACCTCCAAGATCATCAAGTCCAACAGTAAACCCATCACCATCCTGCCTGCTAAACCATGTCCCTAAGTGCCTCATCTACACATTTCTTGAACACTGTCAGCTAAAGGAACTCCGCCACTTCCCTGGGCAGCCTGTTCCAATTCTTCACCTTTCTTTCTGGGTAGATATTTCTCCTACTATTTAACATCCCCTGACAAAACTTGAGGCCATTTCCTCTTGTCCTGTAGGTAGTTATTCTGGAGAAGAGACCAACTCCCACCTCACTACAACCTCCTTTCAGGTAGTTGTAAAGAGTGATAAGGTCCCGCCTGAGCCTCTTCTTCTCCACCCTAAATAACCCCAGCTTCCTCAGTCACTCGTAAGCTCTGTGCTCCTGTCCCTTCACCAGTTTCGCTGCCCTTCTCTGGACACGCTCCAGCACCTCAATGCCTTTCTTGTAGTGAGGGGCCCAAAACTGAACACAGTATTTGAGGTGTCGCCTCACAAGCACCGAGCACAAGGCGACAATCACTTTGCTGCTCCTGCCACCTACACTGTTCCTGACACAAGCCAGGAGGCCGTTGGCTTTCTTGGCCACCTGGACACACTGCTGGCTCACGTTCAGATGGCTGTTGACCAACACCTGCAGATGCTTTTCTGCCCCACAGCTCTGCAGCCGCTTGGCCCCAGGCGTGCAGCACTGCATGGGGTTGTTGTGATCAAAGCACAGGACCCAGCCTTGGCCTTATTGAATCTCATACAACTGGTCTCAGCCCATCAATCCAACCTGTCTAGAACCCTCTGTAGAGCCTTCCTACCCTCAAGCAGATCAATTCTTCCTCTCAGCTTGGTGTGATCTGCAAATTTGGTGAGGGTGCACTTAATCCCCTCATCCAGATCATCAATTAAGATATTAAAGAAGACTGGCGCCAACACTGACCTCTGGGGAACACCACTCATGACTGATCACCAGATGGATTTAACTCCATTCACCACCATTTTCTGGGCCCAGCCATCCAGCCAGTTTTTCATCCAGTGAAGAGTCCACCCATCTAAGCCATAAGCTGTCAGCTTCTCCAGGAGAAGGCAGTGGGAAACTGTGTCAAAGGCCTTACTGAAGTCCAAGTAGACCACGTCCATAGCCTTTCCCTCATCCACTAGGCAGGTCACCTGGTCATAGAAGGAGATCGAGTTGGTGAGGTAGGACCTGCCTTCCATGAACCCATGTTAGCTAGGCCTCATCTCCTGGTAGTCCCACACATGCTGTGTGATAGCCCTCAAGATGATCTACTCTGTAACTTTCCCTGATACCAAGGTCAGGCAAACAGGCCTGTAGATCCCCAGATCCTCCATCCAACATTTCTTACAAATGAGTGTCACACTGGTAAGTCTCCAGTCATCTGGAATCTCCTTGGTTGACCAGGACCACTAATAAATGTGGGAGAGCAGCTTGGCAAGTACTTCTGCCAGCTCCCTCAGAACCTTCAACTGGATCCCATCTGGCCCCATAGACTCATGAGTGTCCAAGTGCAGTAGCAGGTCACTGACCTGCTAGAATTCAGGAATTCCTCCTGAAATACCAGGCAGGAGTTATTGTGCTCACTACAGGTGTCTTACAGCTCAGGAGGCCAAGTACCTTGAGGATAACTGATCTGGGTATTAAAGACTGAGGCAAAGAAGGCATTAAGTACCTCAGCCTTATCTTCATTCTTGGTGGCCATGTTCCCCGGGCAATGTACTTGGTGGCAATTTACTGGGAGACCAGTATGCGACAGTAGTCTTTTATGCTGCTGAGAAGCGGATGATGAGCAGGTCAAGAGTTCATGGGTAAGGATTAAATGGCAGACTAACATGAGTGACACTGTTGTGGCTGTTTGCTACAGGCCACCAGTTCAGGAAGAGAAAGTTGATGAGGTGGTAGCAGTTGAAAGTAGCCTCCCAGTCACAGCCTCTCATTCTCATGGGGGACTTTAAGCACCAGGATGTCTGCTGAAGGAAAAACATAACAAGGCACAAGCAATCCAGGAGGATCCTAGAGAGCATCAATTACAGTTTTTTTGACAGAGGTGATGAAGGATATCATGAGGAGAGGTGTACTGCTGGATCTTCTACTAACAAACAAGGAAGGCTGGTTGGAAATGGGAAGGTTGGGGCATCCTTGACTGCAGTGACCATGAGATGGCAGAGTTCAGAATCCTGGGAGGAGGAGGAAGTAGGGCAAAAAGTAAGATCAGAATGTGGGACTTGAGCAGAGCAAACTTTGACTTCTTCGGGGACATTCTTGGGATAATCCTATGGATAGGGCCTTAGAAGGAAGATAGGTCCAAGATAGCTTGTTAATATTCAATGATCACCTCCTCTAAGCTCAAGAATGGTGCATTCCAATGAATAAGAAGTCAAGCACAGAGGGGTGGAAAAGTGCATGGATAAACAATGAACTCCTGACAAAACTCAAATAGAAGAAGGAAGTTCAAAGAAAGTGGAAGCAGGGATGGGATGCTTGGGATAAATACAGGGACATTAGTCTGAATATGCAGGGATCAGACTAGGAAGGGCTTCTTCAAATACATCAGCAGCAAAAGGAAGACTAAGGAAAACGGGGGTCTGCTGCTGAGTGGGGCAGGAGCCTTGGTAATGAGGGATACAGAGAAGGGAAATACTAAATGCCTGCTTTGCTTCAGTCTTTACTGTTAAGGTCAGCCCTCTGCAATCCCAGACCCTACAGACTGGGGAGAAAGTCTGGAGGAAGAAAGACTTGCCCTTGGTTGACAAAGATGGGGTTAGAGATCCCACGGGCAAAGCTGACACCCACAAATCCATGAGCCCTGACAGGATCACCCTAGAGTGCTGCGGGAGCTGGCAGATGTTCTTGCTAAGCTTAACATCTTTGCAAGGTCGTGGAGAACAGCAGAGGTGCCTGAGGACTGGAAGAAAGCCAATGCCATGCCAGCCTTCAAAGAGGGCAGGAAGGAGAACCCAGGCAACTGCAGGTCACCCAGCCTCACCTCCATCCCTGGAAAGGTGATGGAGCAGCTCCTCCTGGAGGTTGTCTCTAAGCGTGTGGAGGACAAGGTGATCAGGAATAGTTGGAATGGATTCATCCAGGGGAAAATGAAGTTTAACCAATGGGAGAGCCTTCTGTGATGGGATGGCTGTCTGAACAGCTGAGGGGAGAGCAGTGGATGTTGTCTCCCTTGACTTCAGGAAGGCTGTTGACACTGTCTCCCGTAATATCCTCATAAGCATGCTCAGGAGTTAGGAGATCTCAGGAGTGACATATATTGAGAACTGGGTGAATGGCAGAGCTCAGGCAATTTTGCTCAGTAGTACAAAGTCTAGCTGGAGTCTAGTCTAGTATTGGGTTAAGCACTGTTCAATTTATTCACAGTGACCTGGATGATGGGACAGAGTGCACCATCAGTAAATTGTCTGATGAGAGAAAACTGTGAGGCATGGCTGAATATCTGAATGTGAGGAAAATAACTGTTTTAATCTGAGGTTGCCTGAGCATCAGAACACTTGCCCAGAGAGATTGTGGTGCCTCCATCCTTGGAGATAATCAAAAGCTGTCTGGCACAATCCTGGGCGATGTGCTCTAGGCAACCCAGCTTGAGTAGGGGAGTGGAACTGGATGATCTCCAGAGGGCCCTGCTAACCTCAACCATTAGATGAAATCTGTGTGATGCTGTGTAAAGGGACTGACGAGGCTCTTGAGGAAAGGCATGTGAGGCTTGTGTTGCCTTCCTTTTCACATTGCCTAGGAAGGTACCTGACCCCGTTTGCTTCCCTTTTTCAACAGGATGCAGGAGAAGCCCTTACAGAGGTCAGGCTGACATTCTGGCTTTCAGTCCAGATGGCAGAAGTATGGCAGAAGTTTATCTTCCTGGCTGATTCTTTACCCTAACAGGTGTTGCTTCCTCAACTTCACCCACACCGGCAACTTGGGAAAGGAGGATTTTTTGCTGCTTCATTTTCCACCCCACAAAGATGACAAGTTCAGGGAGAGAGGTTTTTTTTTTTTTTTTTTTTTTTTTTTTTTTTTTTTTTTTTTTAAAAATCTGATCTGAGACAAAACAGCACAAAGCTTCATCTCCATACATTCCATTCCTCCAAACCCTCCTGCAACCAAGATTAAAGCACACTGGCCAGACAGCCACTCCACTTTACCACATTTTAATAGTTGTTGTTGAAGGATTGGACAGAAAGAAAATGAGAGATCTAGGCCAAAGCTTCTGATCTGGCACAGAAGCCCCAGTACACTCCTCTTTTTACAACCCATTAACTTCATCTAGACTACTAGTTTTGGGGGGGTAGGAGCCACCTTTTTCTATAGGGTAACATCTCCCTACAAGAGCTGCCCGTCACCACATGCTGCCTAGAGTGAAAGCCCAGCATAGTCCTTTTCCCTTACTTTACAGACAGTCTTATAGGACCCAGTTCCCCATGACCCAGTCATGCTTGCTGAAGGAGAGAGAGGCCCAAAGATGCAAGATGACTTCACTATACTGACAGAAGGCTCCTGCATAATATTGCTGCTGCTCTGCTGCTGAAAGTGAGAAAGCTGCTGTGACACAGCCCACTGGTCACTGACCCTCCTGCAGGGCCTACCAAGACAGCAGGGTCTGTGGCCGCTGGAAAGGCTCTTACAAAACTCAGAAATCCAGGTGGTCCAGAGGAAAGCAACAGCCATTCTGGAGATTATTTTCAGCCCAGTTCTAAGGGCATGCACACCACACACATACTGGGGAGCTCAGCAACTTCTCTGGAGCTATGCTGCCTCTCCAGGAAAACCCTCAACACACAACAATCTCTAGGCAAAAAGATTGATGATCAAAGAGCAACAGAAAAATACAGTCCTAGAGGCAGAGAAGTATTGCCTGGAACATCCAGGCAGGAACAACTAGGCATTTCGTTCCTCCCTTCTAATTCAACACTGAATTGTTAGGGAGGCAATAAGGTCTCTCCTGGCCAGTTAGGAGATTGAAAATAAGAAGACAGAACTATCTATCTAGATGGGACTTTTGCTGCAGCCAACACTAATCTCTCACAAATGGGAGTGCTGGGTCACTGGGCTCTTCCTTCTCCTTTCACTGCTGGGATATGCAGCAATACAGCATACACTCTCAGCACTACACTACAGCATTTGTCCCAGAACCGACTGCTGCAAAAATTGCAAAAGACAGTAAGATTCTTATATCATTGTGTTTCAACTGGATGTTTCACACCTAAAGCCTGATTTCCCTTACTCTCTTATCTACTGCCAAATCTCAGTGAGATTACAAACTCAGTACAAAGTGAGACTATCTGGAAAAGAGTCATCACAGCAGGAAGTCCTTCCTAAACATTTGGCATAAACCTTAAGAAATGACATCACTCCCCAGAATCTTACAGCAGATTAATGCAATCAAGAGAAGTGGACCAATCAGGAAGACAGGTAAAAGGCAGTCATTTCCTTCCTTAAGGAAGAAACACAGGGGAGATTCAAAATATCCCACTTCAGTGGTCCAGACTTCACTTGGCAGACCAGCAGTATGAATGGCATGTTTGTAGACATTTACAGAATAAGCACGCATTCTGCTTTAGAGAGATACTTGGTTTAGGTTCAGGTTTGATTCATGAGCTGATTCATCTTCCTTTTGCTTTTGAAAGACGAACGGAATGAAGGATACGGTGAATACTATTTCTCTCCAATTCCATCCATGTTAAGACAATATCAACTGTTATACCCCTGAGTAATGCAGATCAAAGAATTTAGAATTCAGGGAAGCTCCCATCAAATCCAGATTTTCTCACTGAGTTGGATATATCCTTTGGACAGAGGCTTCAGCTGATCAATTCATCTTTTCCTGAGGAAGGGGCTACACTAAAAAAGCAGCATACTTAGCTTTTGCTTATAGTTTGTATGACACATCTTCATACCTTATAGAAAAAGAGCACTCTGCCCCAGAAAAGCTACTTTTCAAAAAGTGTTCGTGGACTAGCTCAGTGACATTCATACTTTTCTCTTTTCTGAACTAAGCTAATCTTTTCTGATTTTATTTTAACTCGCTGTTTCCTTTTTCTGACTACCTGTGAGCTCTCCCCCACACCAGAACATACCTCCTGCAACAAGGATTTATTAAAAAGTCACTAGACAGTATAGGTCATATAGCAAATGTGCTTGTTGCATCAATTCATCCTACACTCTGTGTGTGTTCAGTGTCTGATTTCACAGAAGTGTGTTGTCTGGAGCGATATAAATGAAGAAGGGAAAGGTATCTGTCTCACTGCTTGAGACTACTGCATGAGAAGAGGCAAGCATGGAACTATTCAGAGAGACCAGAGGATATAAAGGTCACCCTGGGAATGGAGAGGTGGGAGACACTGAGAGAAGACGTCCACCTAGTCAAAACATTCCCGTGAGGCCTTGATGCTCTCTCAACACAAAGTCTCAAGCAGAAGCAAGTACTGAAATTCAAATAAGGGTGAGATATGCCCAGAACAGTGGAACAGAAATATAAAATTCATGGCAATGCTGTGAGCTGAGTGGGAGGGAAAGTGTGAGGGATGGATGACAAGTAGCGAGAGCACATCACAAAGGACTGAATACAGAAGAGATGCGTGAAAAAGGTGAAGTACCTGAGAAGTAAACTGAGGCCCTTTCCTGACACTTCAGCCTGGACATGAAAGCTTGACCAAGCCTCTGGGACCCATTCCTCTTCTGCTGTGAAGATGACTCATTTCCCTCCATCTCTCTCCAGCACAGAAGACAGGCAGTAAACAATGCTGCTTCCCAATGCTGCTGGCCCAGCTCCTTCTAACACAGCACAGCTCACACACTGTTTCAGTTTCAAAGTACCTGCTGGCAAAGCATAATATAGGTCCTGACAAACAAACTAACAAATCAGTGTCACTGCTCATCAGAAGAACTGTGTCAAAGAGCCAGGTTGTGAGAGAATGGGAAGGCAAGGAAATTACACAAAATGTAGGAGTCACTAGATCATTAGATTAAAAGATCTCTTAAGAGCTTTCTGTCTAGTGTGGCAGAAGGTAATTCACTCCAGCTTACTCCCTGAGTCTTTGCATCTGAACTATCACCACCTCCATTTGGAAGACAAAGCTACAGCTCCGTACTTTTCAAAGTTCGGCAGTTATCCTCACTGTTTGACCCAAACGCTCCCTTTCTTATTTCCATTCATTGCTAATGGACCTTGCACAAATATTTCACAGTTGTGTCATTCATTATCTTCTACCCACAACTGCCTAACAGATCAACTCCTCCAGTCCTGTCAACCTCACATTATCTGTCTTGAGAGGCTGTCACCAGTCTGTGCACAATAATTTCTGTGCTATTGCTTCCAGCATGTGTCACAATTGGGAGCACTGAGCCTGGCTATCTCCCTGGGAATATCTGTGTTTGGAATTATTTTACCCAGATACATTTTGCTTTCCTTTCCTACAATGCCAAAATGAGCTGGGGTGAACCACAACAGTTTGCTGACTTCATCCGAAATGAAGCATAAGGTCTGGCCCTTCTGCAACACCTGCTTTTCATCTTTTCAATCAATATTTTTGGTAGTAATAGCATCTTTACACTGCTAAATACATGTTATTGAAGTGACTTTAAGATAATCTGGGGTCTACTAGGTTTGGGTTTGTCAATTCAAGTATCAAACTGGCAGCCCCTGCCCTGGAATTTCTTCAATGAACTTCACCTAAATCTGCACAACATCCTGATTGTAAACTTCGACCACACAGAATTCACAGAGAGAGAGAAACATCAAACACTGGATCACTGACAGAGCTAAAATATAGCTGTTAACACCTAGATATCAAAAAGCAGTGTGGTTATTAGCCAAGACCCTAAGGAATTAGTACCTTTGCCAAAGCCACTCAGCATTTGTATTGCTGGTGTCTTACTGATGAAGTTCAAAGGCAGTACACACACTAGTGTGAGAGCAAAGAAAGGAAAAAAAATGGTAATTCTTTCAAAACATCCTGAATCATCTGCTTAAGTGAGAGCAATCAATCAGCTACATTTTTAAAAAGCAAAATGCAAGATGATACAAAATAGGCAGGAGTGGCTGATGTACAAGAGGACTGTGCTGCCATTCAGAGGAACCTTGACAGTCTAGAGAGATGGATGCAGAGGAACCTCATGAAGTTCAAAAAGAGGGATTCCCTCACTTAGGGAAGGGATCACCCCATGCACAAGGACAGGGTGGAGGCTGAGGGCTGACCTTCTGGAAAGCAGCTCTGTGGAGCCGGACCCGAAAGTCCAGGTGGACAGCAAGGTAACCATGAGCCAAGATCAATGGCATTCTGGGCTGCATTAGGGAGAGCGTTGCCAGCAGGTTGAGGGATGATATCCTGCTTCTCTACTCAACCCTGGAAAGGCAACGTCTGGAGTGCAGGCTCTAGTGCTGGGCTCCTCATTACAAAAGAGACATGGAGCTACTGAAGCAAGTACAGTAGAAGGGCTTTTAAGACGATGAAGGGAATGGAGCATATCTCGGGCGGGAAAATCTTACCAATGCATGTAAGTATCTGAAGGAAGGGTATAGAGAAAATGAGGCCAAACTCTTGTCAATAGAGCCCATTAATAGGATGAGTAGTAATGGGCAGAAACTGAAACATAGAAAGGTCCGTTTGAACTTGAGGAAAAAAAAGAACTTATTTACTATGATGGTGACTGAACACTGCAACAGGTTGCCCAGAGATGTGTGGAGTCTCCCTCCCTGGAGGCATTCAAAAGCTGTCTGAAACAATCCTGGGCAATATGCTCTAGGTGATCCAGTCTGAGTAAGGGGGATGGACCTGATGATCTCCACGTGGTCCTGCTGACCTCAACCACCGTGTGATTCTGTAATGATTGTCCAAATGCTCGGACTAAAATCAGCCCCTACAGGTTGTGAAACTCTCTTGGAAAAAAAATGACTAATAAAAAGGCTTCAGTTTTTGGCCTAACCACAGGCCCACAAATGACAGGTATAACAGCGAGTAAAGGCTTTTCCATGCATAAAAGGCGAGTAAAGGCTTTTCCATGCATAAAGGGACTATTGAGCAGATAGTGGGAGCAAGAGAAATGGTTCTTGCTTTTTTTATTTTTTTTATTTTTTTAAAAATAATTTTTAAAAATTTAATTTTTTTTTTT